>OX155899.1:45858192-46458192 GCA_944588485.1 Phosphuga atrata
CCCTTCTTTTACGATTTACAACGCGGGAAATGGGGCTTCCTCCCGATGTGGGTGTAATACTAGTTCGCCGCGGGTAAGACTAAAGAACTAACAACAGCCAGCAGCCAAACTATCAGCATTACCTCCTAGCTACTTCACATGGTATCTTCAATCTTCAATCTACTTCAATACTATCTACTTCAATCTGCTACTTCAATCTTAGAAGTACACAAGTATCCGGATTTGCTAGCTTAGAGGGTTGGGAAGAACCACTAGATGGCCAACTGCATAGGATCCAGAAGACAACGGGAAACCACTCCATTAAAGACCCACTCCACAAATTCATCAAACATCAATCCACACTTCATTAATCATCCTTCCAGATCACATCTGGAATGGTAAACCCTGACCACGGTCAGAAATATTGATCATTGATCAGATAATCGACCAAATATGATTAGTCTTCTCAAGACATAAATGTATTTGGTTTTGGTTTAAGTGCTCTAATGTGGGCGTAAACTATGCAAATAAATAATAAAATAGACCTATTATCAGGCTTAATACTCCAGCTATGCAAAGTAAGCTGAATAATGGATCGGTTTGGATCAATTTAGTATTTACAAAGAGACAAACTTGCTCTGACAAATTTAGACTTTACGAGCTGTTAGCTGAATCACAGATAGACAAACTAAACCTAAAATGTTTGATCCAGTTGGACCTATTTAGTTTTAAAACTTACTCTGATTATGGATTCAGGGGTAAGTATGGATTACTTAGTAACGGTCGTAATCATAAATTTCATTGACCAGTTTAGGCTTTCTGAATTGTTAGCCGAATCACAGATAGACAAACTCAATCTAAAATTATTATCTTGATCCATTTGGAGTAATTTGAGATTTGTAGACCTACAACCGTCCCTCTGCAAGTGTACTTTATATAAGTTGTTAGTCAATTCACTAGTCTAATACACGGACTAAATCTATGTTTGTTTACACAGCTAGATTAATTTATACGCTTACACACAAACAAACTACTCTCTGTAGTCTTGCCTGTCTAGTCTTGTCTGTCTAGTCTTGTCTGTCTAGTCTTGTCTGTCTAGTCTTGTCTGTCTAGTCTTGTCTGTCTAGTCTTGTCTGTCTAGTCTTGTCTGTCTAGTCTTGTCTGTCTAGTCTTGTCTGTCTAGTCTTGTCTGTCTAGTCTTGTCTGTCTAGTCTTGTCTGTCTAGTCTTGTCTGTCTAGTCTTGTCTGTCTAGTCTTGTCTGTCTAGTCTTGTCTGTCTAGTCTTGTCTGTCTAGTCTTGTCTGTCTAGTCTTGTCTGTCTAGTCTTGTCTGTCTAGTCTTGTCTGTCTAGTCTTGTCTGTCTAGTCTTGTCTGTCTAGTCTTGTCTGTCTAGTCTTGTCTGTCTAGTCTTGTCTGTCTAGTCTTGTCTGTCTAGTCTTGTCTGTCTAGTCTTGTCTGTCTAGTCTTGTCTGTCTAGTCTTGTCTGTCTAGTCTTGTCTGTCTAGTCTTGTCTGTCTAGTCTTGTCTGTCTAGTCTTGTCTGTCTAGTCTTGTCTGTCTAGTCTTGTCTGTCTAGTCTTGTCTGTCTAGTCTTGTCTGTCTAGTCTTGTCTGTCTAGTCTTGTCTGTCTAGTCTTGTCTGTCTAGTCTTGTCTGTCTAGTCTTGTCTGTCTAGTCTTGTCTGTCTAGTCTTGTCTGTCTAGTCTTGTCTGTCTAGTCTTGTCTGTCTAGTCTTGTCTGTCTAGTCTTGTCTGTCTAGTCTTGTCTGTCTAGTCTTGTCTGTCTAGTCTTGTCTGTCTAGTCTTGTCTGTCTAGTCTTGTCTGTCTAGTCTTGTCTGTCTAGTCTTGTCTGTCTAGTCTTGTCTGTCTAGTCTTGTCTGTCTAGTCTTGTCTGTCTAGTCTTGTCTGTCTAGTCTTGTCTGTCTAGTCTTGTCTGTCTAGTCTTGTCTGTCTAGTCTTGTCTGTCTAGTCTTGTCTGTCTAGTCTTGTCTGTCTAGTCTTGTCTGTCTAGTCTTGTCTGTCTAGTCTTGTCTGTCTAGTCTTGTCTGTCTAGTCTTGTCTGTCTAGTCTTGTCTGTCTAGTCTTGTCTGTCTAGTCTTGTCTGTCTAGTCTTGTCTGTCTAGTCTTGTCTGTCTAGTCTTGTCTGTCTAGTCTTGTCTGTCTAGTCTTGTCTGTCTAGTCTTGTCTGTCTAGTCTTGTCTGTCTAGTCTTGTCTGTCTAGTCTTGTCTGTCTAGTCTTGTCTGTCTAGTCTTGTCTGTCTAGTCTTGTCTGTCTAGTCTTGTCTGTCTAGTCTTGTCTGTCTAGTCTTGTCTGTCTAGTCTTGTCTGTCTAGTCTTGTCTGTCTAGTCTTGTCTGTCTAGTCTTGTCTGTCTAGTCTTGTCTGTCTAGTCTTGTCTGTCTAGTCTTGTCTGTCTAGTCTTGTCTGTCTAGTCTTGTCTGTCTAGTCTTGTCTGTCTAGTCTTGTCTGTCTAGTCTTGTCTGTCTAGTCTTGTCTGTCTAGTCTTGTCTGTCTAGTCTTGTCTGTCTAGTCTTGTCTGTCTAGTCTTGTCTGTCTAGTCTTGTCTGTCTAGTCTTGTCTGTCTAGTCTTGTCTGTCTAGTCTTGTCTGTCTAGTCTTGTCTAGTCTTGTCTGTCTAGTCTTGTCTGTCTAGTCTTGTCTGTCTAGTCTTGTCTGTCTAGTCTTGTCTGTCTAGTCTTGTCTGTCTAGTCTTGTCTGTCTAGTCTTGTCTGTCTAGTCTTGTCTGTCTAGTCTTGTCTGTCTAGTCTTGTCTGTCTAGTCTTGTCTGTCTAGTCTTGTCTGTCTAGTCTTGTCTGTCTAGTCTTGTCTGTCTAGTCTTGTCTGTCTAGTCTTGTCTGTCTAGTCTTGTCTGTCTAGTCTTGTCTGTCTAGTCTTGTCTGTCTAGTCTTGTCTGTCTAGTCTTGTCTGTCTAGTCTTGTCTGTCTAGTCTTGTCTGTCTAGTCTTGTCTGTCTAGTCTTGTCTGTCTAGTCTTGTCTGTCTAGTCTTGTCTGTCTAGTCTTGTCTGTCTAGTCTTGTCTGTCTAGTCTTGTCTGTCTAGTCTTGTCTGTCTAGTCTTGTCTGTCTAGTCTTGTCTGTCTAGTCTTGTCTGTCTAGTCTTGTCTGTCTAGTCTTGTCTGTCTAGTCTTGTCTGTCTAGTCTTGTCTGTCTAGTCTTGTCTGTCTAGTCTTGTCTGTCTAGTCTTGTCTGTCTAGTCTTGTCTGTCTAGTCTTGTCTGTCTAGTCTTGTCTGTCTAGTCTTGTCTGTCTAGTCTTGTCTGTCTAGTCTTGTCTGTCTAGTCTTGTCTGTCTAGTCTTGTCTGTCTAGTCTTGTCTGTCTAGTCTTGTCTGTCTAGTCTTGTCTGTCTAGTCTTGTCTGTCTAGTCTTGTCTGTCTAGTCTTGTCTGTCTAGTCTTGTCTGTCTAGTCTTGTCTGTCTAGTCTTGTCTGTCTAGTCTTGTCTGTCTAGTCTTGTCTGTCTAGTCTTGTCTGTCTAGTCTTGTCTGTCTTAGTCTTGTCTGTCTAGTCTTGTCTGTCTAGTCTTGTCTGTCTAGTCTTGTCTGTCTAGTCTTGTCTGTCTAGTCTTGTCTGTCTAGTCTTGTCTGTCTAGTCTTGTCTGTCTAGTCTTGTCTGTCTAGTCTTGTCTGTCTAGTCTTGTCTGTCTAGTCTTGTCTGTCTAGTCTTGTCTGTCTAGTCTTGTCTGTCTAGTCTTGTCTGTCTAGTCTTGTCTGTCTAGTCTTGTCTGTCTAGTCTTGTCTGTCTAGTCTTGTCTGTCTAGTCTTGTCTGTCTAGTCTTGTCTGTCTAGTCTTGTCTGTCTAGTCTTGTCTGTCTAGTCTTGTCTGTCTAGTCTTGTCTGTCTAGTCTTGTGTCTAGTCTTGTCTGTCTAGTCTTGTCTGTCTAGTCTTGTCTGTCTAGTCTTGTCTGTCTAGTCTTGTCTGTCTAGTCTTGTCTGTCTAGTCTTGTCTGTCTAGTCTTGTCTGTCTAGTCTTGTCTGTCTAGTCTTGTCTGTCTAGTCTTGTCTGTCTAGTCTTGTCTGTCTAGTCTTGTCTGTCTAGTCTTGTCTGTCTAGTCTTGTCTGTCTAGTCTTGTCTGTCTAGTCTTGTCTGTCTAGTCTTGTCTGTCTAGTCTTGTCTGTCTAGTCTTGTCTGTCTAGTCTTGTCTGTCTAGTCTTGTCTGTCTAGTCTTGTCTGTCTAGTCTTGTCTGTCTAGTCTTGTCTGTCTAGTCTTGTCTGTCTAGTCTTGTCTGTCTAGTCTTGTCTGTCTAGTCTTGTCTGTCTAGTCTTGTCTGTCTGTCTGTCTAGTCTTGTCTGTCTAGTCTTGTCTGTCTAGTCTTGTCTGTCTAGTCTTGTCTGTCTAGTCTTGTCTGTCTAGTCTTGTCTGTCTAGTCTTGTCTGTCTAGTCTGTCTAGTCTTGTCTGTCTAGTCTTGTCTGTCTAGTCTTGTCTGTCTAGTCTTGTCTGTCTAGTCTTGTCTGTCTAGTCTTGTCTGTCTAGTCTTGTCTGTCTAGTCTTGTCTGTCTAGTCTTGTCTGTCTAGTCTTGTCTGTCTAGTCTTGTCTGTCTAGTCTTGTCTGTCTAGTCTTGTCTGTCTAGTCTTGTCTGTCTAGTCTTGTCTGTCTAGTCTTGTCTGTCTAGTCTTGTCTGTCTAGTCTTGTCTGTCTAGTCTTGTCTGTCTAGTCTTGTCTGTCTAGTCTTGTCTGTCTAGTCTTGTCTGTCTAGTCTTGTCTGTCTAGTCTTGTCTGTCTAGTCTTGTCTGTCTAGTCTTGTCTGTCTAGTCTTGTCTGTCTAGTCTTGTCTGTCTAGTCTTGTCTGTCTAGTCTTGTCTGTCTAGTCTTGTCTGTCTAGTCTTGTCTGTCTAGTCTTGTCTGTCTAGTCTTGTCTGTCTAGTCTTGTCTGTCTAGTCTTGTCTGTCTAGTCTTGTCTGTCTAGTCTTGTCTGTCTAGTCTTGTCTGTCTAGTCTTGTCTGTCTAGTCTTGTCTGTCTAGTCTTGTCTGTCTAGTCTTGTCTGTCTAGTCTGTCTGTCTTGTCTGTCTAGTCTTGTCTGTCTAGTCTTGTCTGTCTAGTCTTGTCTGTCTAGTCTTGTCTGTCTAGTCTTGTCTGTCTAGTCTTGTCTGTCTAGTCTTGTCTGTCTAGTCTTGTCTGTCTAGTCTTGTCTGTCTAGTCTTGTCTGTCTAGTCTTGTCTGTCTAGTCTTGTCTGTCTAGTCTTGTCTGTCTAGTCTTGTCTGTCTAGTCTTGTCTGTCTAGTCTTGTCTGTCTAGTCTTGTCTGTCTAGTCTTGTCTGTCTAGTCTTGTCTGTCTAGTCTTGTCTGTCTAGTCTTGTCTGTCTAGTCTTGTCTGTCTAGTCTTGTCTGTCTAGTCTTGTCTGTCTAGTCTTGTCTGTCTAGTCTTGTCTGTCTAGTCTTGTCTGTCTAGTCTTGTCTGTCTAGTCTTGTCTGTCTAGTCTTGTCTGTCTAGTCTTGTCTGTCTAGTCTTGTCTGTCTAGTCTTGTCTGTCTAGTCTTGTCTGTCTAGTCTTGTCTGTCTAGTCTTGTCTGTCTAGTCTTGTCTGTCTAGTCTTGTCTGTCTAGTCTTGTCTGTCTAGTCTTGTCTGTCTAGTCTTGTCTGTCTAGTCTTGTCTGTCTAGTCTTGTCTGTCTAGTCTTGTCTGTCTAGTCTTGTCTGTCTAGTCTTGTCTGTCTAGTCTTGTCTGTCTAGTCTTGTCTGTCTAGTCTTGTCTGTCTAGTCTTGTCTGTCTAGTCTTGTCTGTCTAGTCTTGTCTGTCTAGTCTTGTCTGTCTAGTCTTGTCTGTCTAGTCTTGTCTGTCTAGTCTTGTCTGTCTAGTCTTGTCTGTCTAGTCTTGTCTGTCTAGTCTTGTCCGTCTAGTCTTGTCTGTCTAGTCTTGTCTGTCTAGTCTTGTCTGTCTAGTCTTGTCTGTCTAGTCTTGTCTGTCTAGTCTTGTCTGTCTAGTCTTGTCTGTCTAGTCTTGTCTGTCTAGTCTTGTCTGTCTAGTCTTGTCTGTCTAGTCTTGTCTGTCTAGTCTTGTCTGTCTAGTCTTGTCTGTCTAGTCTTGTCTGTCTAGTCTTGTCTGTCTAGTCTTGTCTGTCTAGTCTTGTCTGTCTAGTCTTGTCTGTCTAGTCTTGTCTGTCTAGTCTTGTCTGTCTAGTCTTGTCTGTCTAGTCTTGTCTGTCTAGTCTTGTCTGTCTAGTCTTGTCTGTCTAGTCTTGTCTGTCTAGTCTTGTCTGTCTAGTCTTGTCTGTCTAGTCTTGTCTGTCTAGTCTTGTCTGTCTAGTCTTGTCTGTCTAGTCTTGTCTGTCTAGTCTTGTCTGTCTAGTCTTGTCTGTCTAGTCTTGTCTGTCTAGTCTTGTCTGTCTAGTCTTGTCTGTCTAGTCTTGTCTGTCTAGTCTTGTCTGTCTAGTCTTGTCTGTCTAGTCTTGTCTGTCTAGTCTTGTCTGTCTAGTCTTGTCTGTCTAGTCTTGTCTGTCTAGTCTTGTCTGTCTAGTCTTGTCTGTCTAGTCTTGTCTGTCTAGTCTTGTCTGTCTAGTCTTGTCTGTCTAGTCTTGTCTGTCTAGTCTTGTCTGTCTAGTCTTGTCTGTCTAGTCTTGTCTGTCTAGTCTTGTCTGTCTAGTCTTGTCTGTCTAGTCTTGTCTGTCTAGTCTTGTCTGTCTAGTCTTGTCTGTCTAGTCTTGTCTGTCTAGTCTTGTCTGTCTAGTCTTGTCTGTCTAGTCTTGTCTGTCTAGTCTTGTCTGTCTAGTCTTGTCTGTCTAGTCTTGTCTGTCTTGAGTAAGTTAATATGTTTGAGTAAGTGACATTTCGTAAATTTAAGTTGGAATTTTATGTAAATTTTTAGGTAAAAAAAAGGTAGAAATAGTATGCAAATGAAATTTCAGCTCGTTCTATAGATAAACTCGTTTCGGGCTCACAACAGGCTTTTCCCGTTATATTGTTAACATTCTTGGTATTGCGAACATTCCTAGCGTTACGTTAAATGCCAGTGCGTATATGTGATTTTAGATTTAGCTCTCCTTCTCATACACTCGATCCACACACATTCACCCATTCAACATAGAAACTCCCACACGATTACCTTTCATCCCATCAAATTTGAGGTATTCTTACACGCTAAGACCAATTACTCTAAATCTACACCACAAATTCAAGAGATTCTTCCACGCTAACACCAATTGCTTTAAATGTTAGATATAATTTATTTGTTTTCAAAGACAAGTTGTCCATTTATGTTATTATTAGCTTATGGTATTACACACACAAAATATAACACGTATAAAAATACACTATGACAATTGAAAATATATAGAAAAGTGATTTCATGAATTAATGTCCAGATTGTTCATGAAGGCTTCAGTTCAGGCTGTGCAGTGGCAGCCTGAACTTTTCGACGATTTTCTAAACTTTTCGACGATTTTCTAATATTTTCGACATTTTTCTAATATTTTTGACAATTTTCGACGATTGTCTAATATTTTGGACGATTTTTTAATATTTTCGACAATTTTCGACGAATTCCTAAAATTTTTCTAATATTTTATATAATAAATTTTCTACGGTTCTCGAAAATTTTCGACGATTTTCTAATATATTCGACGATTTTCTAAAATTTTCGACGATTTTCTAATATTTTCCACAATTTTCGACAATTGTCTAAAATTTTCGACGATTTTCTAAAATTTTCGACGATTTTCTGATAATTTAGACAAATTTTCGACAATTTTCTAAAATTTTCGACGATTTTCTGTTATTTTCGACATATTTTCGACAATTTTCTAATATTTTCCAATTTTCGACGTATGTTTAATATTTTCGACGATTTTCTAATAGTTTCGACAATTTTCGACGAATTTCTAAAATTTTTCTAATATTTTCGACGATTTTCTAATATATTCGACAACTAAAATTCTCGGCGATTTTCTAATATTTTCTAAAATTTTCGACGATTTTCTTAAATTTTCAACGATTTTCTGATATTTTCGACGAATTTCAAAAATTTTTGACAATTTTCTAATACTATCGACAATTTCGACAATTTTCTAAAATTTTAAATATATCTTTAAAATCCATGTTAAGACTAAACCCAAAGGACTAGTCTCATGAATATTTCTAAAATCAAATAGTCAAATGTTAGTTATGGAGCTGCAGTCAAGCGTTTCCTCAAACTCTATAATTTCATAGAAACATAATAATAACAATAATTCTAAATTAATGGATTCGGTTCTGCTACTGCTCACTGCATTTCAATAACGCACTCAAGAATTATAAATAACTTTTTTACATTTATATTTCCACCATTCATTCAATTTGAGCACTATCATTGTGTTCAATTACATACATACGGCTTACAATACAGATCCTACATCATAAGATAGATTAAACAGACAAGACTACACAGATAAAACCACACTGATAGTACCAAAAGGCAAGTTCAGTGAGAACTAGACAGACTGGACAAGACTGACAGACTAGATAAGACTAGACAGACTGAACAAAACTAAATGAACAGGACTAGTCAGAGAAGGCTAAATAGAGAAGGTTTGAGATACAAGTTTGCACAGATAAGACTGATACAGTCTGATACTGATACAGTCAAGAAAATTTCTTCAAGTTAAAAGGAAAGCAAGCAAAAAAACTGAGTTTGAAAGACAATGGAGTATTGTTGTTGGAATTTCTTCTAGTTCCTATGAGTGAAGTGTTCACGGCGAGTTTCCTTCCCGTCGACACGCTAACTAAATGCAATTTTCGTTCTGTATCTATTACCGTAACAGTTAACCGTTTGTCGTACACGTACAGCTCCGACACAAGAAAATAAACGGCTGCACAGAAAATTCCAAGCGGGATGACAAAATAAATTGAATTTCTCAATGGGAAGTTTTTTCTGGCTGTAAAGTTTAAATTAGTCCAACTAGATCTAGAATCTTAGATTTAATTTGTCTGTCTGTGATTTTGGTAACAATTTATAAAGTATAAACTAGTCAGAGTAAGTCCCTCTGTCCCTCTGTAAATCCTGTATTAGTTCAACTACAAGATTTAGTTTATTTTTCTGTGACGCAGCTAACAATCTAGAAAATCTATGCTAGCCAGAGTAAGTTTTAATTCTTAATTAACGCAACCACGCCAATAATTTTAATCTTTCTTTAATTCGACGCTAATGAAGCGTAATAAAAGTTTTTTCCTTGCGGCCATTTGGGCACCGAACAACATCTGCAATCCGGTCGGCAAGAGGAAGCGCGATTTGATTATGGATGCTTTGTAATTGCCTCTCGTCCTTGGACATTTACGGAATGCTGAATCCCGTTCACCCGACTATATACACACACACTCACTCTCCAACACACAGACTACATTATTTACACTCGACATCTTCCAAGCTTTTTCGGAGATGAGATTAGATAGACTTGAATAGACAGACAATGCTAGACAGACAAGACTGGATAGATAAGACTAGACAGACAAACTAGACAGAAAAGACTGGACAGACAAGACTGGACAGACAGGACTGGACAGACAAGATTGGACATACAAGACTGGACAGACAAAACTGGACAGAGAAGACTGGACAGACAAGACTGGACAGACAAGACTGAACAGACAAGACTGGACAGACAAGACTGGACAGACAAGATTGGAAAGACAAGACTGGACAGACAAGACTGGACAGACAAGACTGGACAGACAAGACTTGACAGACAAGACTGGACGGACAAGACTGTACAGACAAGACTGGATGGACAAGACTGGACGGACAAGATTGGACAGACAAGACTGGACAGACAAGACTGGACAGAAAAGACTAGACAGACAAAACTGGACCGAAAAGACTGGACAGAGAAGACTGGAAAGACAAGACTGGACAGACAAGACTGGACAGACAAGACTGGAAAGACAAGACTGGAAAGACAAGACTGGACGAACAAGACTGGACAGACAAGACTGGACAGAAAAGACTAGACAGACAAGACTGGACAGACAAGACTAGACAGACAAAACTGGACCGAAAAGACTGGACAGACAAGACTGGAAAGACAAGACTGGACAGACAAGACTGGACAGACAAGACTGGAAAGACAAGACTGGAAAGACAAGACTGGAAATACAAGACTGGACAGACAAGACTGGACACAAAAGATTAGACAGACAAGACTAGACAGACAAGACTAGACAGACAAAACTGGACCGAAAACACTGGACAGACAAGACCGACAAGACTGGACAGACAAGACTGGACAGACAAGACTGGAAAGACAAGACTGGAAAGACAAGACTGGAAATACAAGACTGGACGGACAAGACTGGACAGACAAGACTGGACACAAAAGATTAGACAGACAAGACTAGACAGACAAGACTAGACAGACAAGACTAGACAGACAAGACTAGACAGACAAGACTAGACAGACAAGACTAGACAGACAAGACTAGACAGACAAGACTAGACAGACAAGACTAGACAGACAAGACTAGACAGACAAGACTAGACAGACAAGACTAGACAGACAAGACTAGACAGACAAGACTAGACAGACAAGACTAGACAGACAAGACTAGACAGACAAGACTAGACAGACAAGACTAGACAGACAAGACTAGACAGACAAGACTAGACAGACAAGACTAGACAGACAAGACTAGACAGACAAGACTAGACAGACAAGACTAGACAGACAAAACTGGACCGAAAAGACTGGACAGACAAGACTGGAAAGACAAGACTGGAAAGACAAGACTGGACGGACAAGACTGGACAGACAAGACTGGACAGAAAAGACTAGACAGACAAGACTGGACAGACAAGACTAGACAGACAAAACTGGACCGAAAAGACTGGACAGACAAGACTGGAAAGACAAGACTGGACAGACAAGACTGGACAGACAAGACTGGAAAGACAACACTGGAAAGACAAGACTGGAAATACAAGACTGGACGGACAAGATTGGACAGTCAAGACTGGACACAAAAGACTAGACAGACAAGACTAGACGGACAAGACTAGACAGACAAGACTAGACGGACAAGACTAGACAGACAAAACTGGACCGAAAAGACTGGACAGACAAGACCGGAAAGACAAGACTGGACAGACAAGACTGGAAAGACAAGACTGGACAGACAAGACTGGAAAGACAAGACTGGAAAGACAAGACTGGACGGACAAGACTGGACAGACAAGACTGGACAGAAAAGACTAGACAGACAAGACTGGACAGACAAGACTAGACAGACAAAACTGGACCGAAAAGACTGGACAGACAAGACTGGAAAGACAAGACTGGACGGACAAGACTGGACAGACAAGACTGGAAAGACAAGACTGGAAAGACAAGACTGGAAATACAAGACTGGACGGACAAGACTGGACAGACAAGACTGGACACAAAAGACTAGACAGACAAGACTAGACAGACAAGACTAGACAGACAAGACTAGACAGACAAGACTAGACAGACAAGACTAGACACACAAAACTGGACCGAAAAGACTGAACAGACAAGACTGACAAGACTGGACAGACAAGACTGGACAGACAAGACTGGAAAGACAAGACTGGAAAGACAAGATTGGACAGACAAGACTGGACAGACAAGACTAGACAGACAAAACTGGACCGAAAAGACTGGACAGAGAAGACTGGAAAGACAATACTGGACAGACAAGACTGGACGGACAAGACTGGACAGACAAGACTGGACAGAAAAGACTAGACAGACAAGACTGGACAGACAAGACTAGACAGAGAAAACTGGACCGAAAAGACTGGACCGAAAAGACTGGACAGACAAGACTGGACAGAAAAGACTAGACAGACAAGACTGGACAGACAAGACTGGACAGACAAGACTGGACAGACAAGACTGGAGAGACAAGACTGGAGAGACAAGACTGGACAGACAAGACTGGACAGACAAGACTGGACAGACAAGACTGGACAGACAAGACTGTACAGACAAGACTGGACAGACAAGACTGGACAGACAAGACTGGACAGACAAGACTGGACAGACAAGACTGGACAGACAAGACTGGACAGACAAGACTGGACAGACAAGACTGGACAGACAAGACTGGACAGACAAGACTGAACAGACAAGACTGGACAGACAAGACTGGACAGACAAGACTGGACAGACAAGACTGGACAGACAAGACTGGACAGACAAGACTGGACAGACAAGACTGGACAGACAAGACTGAACGGACAAGACTGGACGGACAAGATTGGACAGACAAGACTGGACAGACAAGACTAGACAGACAAAACTGGACCGAAGAGACTGGACCGAAAAGACTGGACCGAAAAGACTGGACAGACAAGACTGGACAGACAAGATTGGACAGACAAGACTGGACAGACAAGACTGGACAGATAAGACTGGACAGACAAGACTGGACAGACAAGACTGAACAGACAAGACTGGACAGACAAGACTGGACAGACAAGACTGGACCGACAAGACTGGACTCTGGACTCTGCATCTGACCAACTTTTTAAGCTACAGTTTCATTATTCGATTTACCAAGTAATCTAAATTTAGTTCAACCGACTTCGTAGTTTCCACCACCGTCCATTTATTTTTAATAACAGTTTGCTTACACGTTCGTTTATTTTTCCATCCTTTCTGTTTCCACACAATTTTCTATAGTTATGTCAGTCAGAGAGCTCGGAGAAACAGGATTTCGGATTCTCGGAAACTTTTCACTCGCGCTTACGTAACCCGTGACTCCTTCGCCCGGCCGTGTAGGATTTCCCTCCGCATTGTTTCTCTCTCCGACGGCATGTGTCACGTTACACAACACGCCGACCTAATCACAGACTATACTAATAATAGTTTTGATGAAAAACATCAAGTTGGATGGATTAGGTTTCATGGATGTTTACTAGACAAAAAGACAAACAAAGATTGGCAAAGTACATAACAGACTGTCGGTCTCGTCTTGGATACATTGTCTTGTACGTCGGGATTATCTGGTCTGTATGGTCTGTCTGGTCTGTCTGGTCCGTCTGGTCCGTCTGATCTGTCTTGGTCTGCCTTGGTCTGTCTTGGTGTGTATTGGTCTGTCTTAGTCGGTCTTCGTCTGTCTTGGTGTGTCTGATCTATCCAGAACTGTTTAGATCTGAATAAATCTATCTAGGCCTCTCTGGATCTGTCTAGATCAGTCTAGACCTGCCTGGATCAGTCTAGATCTTTCTAGATCTGTCTGGATCTGTCTAGACATGTCTAGATCTGTCTGGTATGTCTGGTCTGCTAGTTCTGTTTGGTCCGTCTTGTATGTCTGGATTGTCTGGTCTGTCTGGTCTGTCTGGTATGTCTGGTCTGTCTGGTCTGTCTGGTCTGTCTGGTCTGTCTGGTCTGTCTGGTCTGTCTGGTCTGTCTGGTCTGTCTGGTCTGTCTGGTCTGTCTGGTCTGTCTGGTCTGTCTGGTCTGTCTGGTCTGTCTGGTCTGTCTGGTCTGTCTGGTCTGTCTGGTCTGTCTGGTCTGTCTGGTCTGTCTGGTCTGTCTGGTCTGTCTGGTCTGTCTGGTCTGTCTGGTCTGTCTGGTCTGTCTGGTCTGTCTGGTCTGTCTGGTCTGTCTGGTCTGTCTGGTCTGTCTGGTCTGTCTGGTCTGTCTGGTCTGTCTGGTCTGTCTGGTCTGTCTGGTCTGTCTGGTCTGTCTGGTCTGTCTGGTCTGTCTGGTCTGTCTGGTCTGTCTGGTCTGTCTGATCTGTCTGATCTGTCTTGGTCTGCCTTGGTCTGTCTTGGTGTGCCTTGATCTGTCTTAGTCGGTCTTGGTCTGTCTTGGTGTGTCTGATCTATCTAGATCTGTTTAGATCTGAATAGATCTATCTAGACCTGTCTGGATCTGTCAAGATCAGTCCAGATCTTTGTAGATCTGTCTAGACATGTCTAGATCTGTCTGGTCTGCCTGGTCTGTCTAATCGGTCTGGTCTGTCTGGTATGTCTAGATCTGTTTGTCATGTCTGGTCTCTCTGGTATGTCTAGATCTGTCTAGATGTGTCTAGGTCTGTCTAGGTCTCTCTAAGTCTGTCTGGTCTATCTATTACCGCGTTCTCGCCGTATGGTTTACGAAGTGGCTTAAAAGAGTGTTCCATGGTAATAGTCCCGGTCTAACACTCTCCCCAAAGCCGCCGATATCTTCTCCTTCGTCGCGTCCTCTTCCAGGTCCTTGATCTCTAACCTACTTACTGGACGGATTTCACTCTGATCCGTTGATGACTCACAAAGAACACCTTCGAATTGGCTTCGCAATCCCGGTAATTTGGTCGAGCTCTCCTTATTACAGAATTGACTCTGTCACGATCAGAAGATCTCTTGCGTTCGTTCTGCATACCTTTTGGGCGCATTCATCTGCATCCTTGAGCGTCGCGTTGCGTCGCGCCGCGTCCTTCTTTATATGAAGATCTCTGCGTAGCTCAAGTCACCATTTTTGCGAATGAAGAGAGCTTAGGGCAGAGTCAGCCGTTCGCGTGGCCTCTTCTGATTCTTCTGTTGCTTCTCAGCTATCTTGCGAGATCTTTTCTTGTTTCTCACAGTCTATCACTCCTAATCTGATCACACGCCTCGCTTCTCCTCGGGTTGCCCAGACAATGGCTCCTCCAGTTGCTTCCACTTCGTCTTGGTTACTTGCCTCGATGTCGAGATACCGTCCATATACAAGGCTTCATCGTTCTATTCATCGGTCATTCTTCATCGTTCTATTCATCGGTCATTCTTCATCGGTTTATCTAGGTCTGTCTAAAGATAGACTTCCGAGCAAAGCGGCTCTGGCGTCACTAACGCAGCGATACTGACTAAGGATTAGTATTACGCACTATGAAAATATATGAAGCGCCATTCGAGCGCAGCGACACAGACGCACTGACGTTGAGCGCGTCAATGTCACTGCGCTCGAATGGCGCCTCATACATTTCCATAGAGCGTAATACTATCGCTATGTCGTCGCGTCAGTATCGCTACGCTAGTGACGCCAGAGCCGCATTGATCGGAAGTTTACGTTTAGTCTGTCCAGGTATGTCTAGGTCTGTCTAGGTCTATCTAGGTCTGACTAGGTTTGACTAGGTCTGTCTAGTTGTGTTTAGGTCTGTTTAGGTCTGCCTGGGTTTCAAAAGCAATGGGACAATGTAAAAAAAAAATATGGACAAGACGTATTATACCAGACATCCAGAAATGGGCTACAAGGAAACAAGGCAAGGTAGGCTACCTCGTCACCCTTGTAATCAGCGGCCGCGGCTGTTTTAGAAACTACCTACACAAAATTGGAAAAGCAACGAACACCTGGTGTGAGTACTGTGGATCAGAAGATAACGTTGCACATACGATCGTTGAATGCAAGCGCTGGGACGAGGAACGCAGGGACTTACCGGAAATTAAAGAGGCAACCGATCTTGCAAATAAAATGATGGAGTCCGAGGAAAACTTGGGAAAAGTACAGGGAGTAATCCGTGCAATAATAACACGTAAGAAAGTCGATGAAAGGTCTCGCCAGAAAATCTAAGCACTAAAGAGGAAAACAGAAAGGTCTGCCTAGGTCTCTCTAAGTCTGTATATGTTTGTCTATGTCTGTTTAGATCTGACTGAGTCTGTCTACGTCTATCTGCGTCTGTCTAGGTCTGTCTACGTCTGTCTAGGTCTGTCTACGTCTGTCTACTTCTTTCTACATCTGTCTACATCTGTCTACGTCTGTATATGTCTGTTTAGGTCTGTCTACGTCTGTCTAGGTCTGGCTAGGTCTGTTTCGATCTGACTAGGTCTGTCTAAGTTACCTAGATAGACCTAGATCTGACTAGGTCTGTCTAAGTCTGTCTACGTCTGACTCCTCAAGCTACTCCCTCTTCGCTTTAGTTACTTGCTTCGATGTCGAGGTACCGTCCACGTACAAGGCTTCATCGTTCTATTCATCGGTCATTCTTCATCGGTTTATCTAGGTTTGTCTAAGTCTGTCCAGGTTTGTCTAGGTCTGTCTAGGTCTGTCTAGGTCTGTCTAGATCTGTCTAGGTCTGACTAAGTCTGTTTAAGTCTGTCTAGGAACCAACTCATGAGCAAATGGCAGCACCGTTGGACTCACGCCAAGGAAGGGGGGTGGACCCAAAGCCTCATCCCCAAAATTGACTCATGCTATAATCGTAAACACGGTGAAGTAAGTCAACTTCTACCGCACCCAAATTCTAAGCGGACATGGACATTTCGTCGCTCATGTTAAAAGAATTGGCAAAATAGAAAGCGAAAGCTGCCCATACTGCCCAGCAACGGATACTGCTGAACACACTATCTTTCAATGTACGCAATGGGCTGATATTAGGGCCGTAGCAGAGCAGAAGGCAGAATATGGTCAATCTCATGATTAAGAGCGAGGACAACTGGAAGACAATAACAGACCTGTGTACCGACATCCTTAAAAGAAAGAACGAAGACGAAAGAAGGGATGAAGTGGCAACTAACAAAGGCCAATCCTAGATCGCGAGCTTCCCCTCCGAAGTAATGCTCGCACGGTTCCTGAGTAAAGTGAAGAACTAGAGAGGAGGTTTTAGTGGGTTTGCTGGCCAATGGTAACTGGACCAGAGAGCCCCACACTACGGGAACCTGCACCAATGCATTTCCCCTCCCCTCCCCTGTCTGACTACGTCTGTGTGCGTCTGTCTACGTCTGTTTAGGTCTGTTTAGTTCGGTCTAGGTTTGTCCAGGTCTGTTTACGTCTGTCTACACCAGTAGGGAAAGATAGTTCGTTATGGAACCACCGCCACCGTAATGCATTCATAAATGCTCGGCTAATCAGCTTAAATTAGCTTTAATCAACTTTTAATCAACTGTAATCAGCTTTTAATCAGCTTTTACTCAGCTGTAAAATACTGATAGAGTGTGTGGTCTATGTAGCCCCACGCTAAACAAGGTGTTAGGTCTATGTAACGTGGGGTTACATATACCTAACACTATGTTTAGCGTGAGGTTACATAGACCTCACACCCTGTTTAGCGTGGAGCTATATAGACCTCACACTTTTTTAGCGTTTTAAAACTGATTAAAGTTGATTAAAAGCCGATTAAAACTGATTTAAGCTGATTAGCCGAGCATTTAAGAAATGCGGTGGCAGTGGTTCCAGAACGAACTATCTTTCCCTACTTACGTCTGTATACGTCTGTCTACGACTGACTACGTCTGTCTAGATCTGACTAGGTGTAACTAGGTCTGTCTAGGTCTGTTCACATCTGTCTAGGTCTCTCTACATCTGTCTGCGTTTGTCAAGGTCTGTTTACGTGTGTCTGCCTCTGTCTACGTCTGTCTACGTCTGGCTCCTCCACCTGCATAATCTTGGCCTTGGTTACTTGCCTCTATGTCGAGGTACCGTCCACGTACAAGGCTTCATCGTTCTATTCATCGATCATTCTTCATCAGTTTATCTAAGCATGTCTAAGTCTATCCAAGTCTATCTAAGTCTGTCTAGGTCTGACTAGGTCTGTCTACGTGTGCTATTGGACTCATTATTAATACTGTCACGAAAATGAAATTTAAGGTTGAGGAAGGCAAGACGGAAGCTATAGGGGGCAGGAAGTTAAAAAATATCACACTGAAAGTCGGAAACACAGTAATCAAAAATAAAGCGACCATAAAATATCTAGGGGTATGATTCGACCACAATATGAGGATGGGGGAGCATGTTAGGCAAGCGACAATAAAAGCCGAAAAATCAATAAATGGATTTATAAAACTGATTCCAAGAATTAAGGGGCCATCTGTCTTTAAAAGGAAAATTCTAAGCACCGTCGCGCACTCCATCATGCTTTATGGCGCACAGATATGCGGCGATATCCTCAATTACAAAATCTACAGAAACGTGCTGGGAGCACTACAAAGAACGATAGCTATAAGAATGGCATGCGCCTATCGAACAATATCAGCGGAAGCTGTAATGGTCATCGCATCGATCACGCCCATCGAACTCATGGTCGAAGGAAAATGACAACCCGGAAAACAAAGAAAGAAAAAGAAGACATCAAAGCGGATATAATCCAGAAATGGCAAAGGAAATGGACGCAAAACACGGGGAAAGCAGCCTGGACCAAGAATCTCATAAGAGACGTAGGCAAATGGACCACCAGGAAGCACGGTAATGTCGACTACCATCTCACTCAATTCCTAAGCGGACACGGACGCTTCAAAGCTTATCTTAAACGTTTTAAAATTAAGAACGATGACCTCTGCTCCCACTGTAACGTAGAGGAGACAGTACAGCACACATTTAACAGGTGCTCAAGATGGAACTCAGAAAGAAGTCGATTATATAACGAGGTGGGAGAGCTGACTATAGAAAACACTATAGAGAGGATGCTAAATAGTGAAGAGGAATGGTCGCACATACATCTTCATAAAGAATATCATAACAATAATAGAAACGGAAGAAAGAACTGCCGGGAAGATCCCAAGGCTTAATACCTAGGGGGAGAGAGAAAAGGTGATATCTCCTCCAGGTGATCCATCCTGAAGATAATAATGATTCCGGGGTGTAAAAACAATATCGCCAAGTGGACTAGGGGTTTACCGGATGAGAGCTCCGCACTCAGGCTCGTAAAGCTTCCCCCAGCAAAAAAAGGTCTTTCTACGTCTGTCTAGGTTTGTATAGGTCTGTTTAGGTCTGTCTACGTCTGACTGCGTCTGTCTAGGCTTGTATAGGTCTGTCTACGTCTGTAAACGTCTGTCTACGTTTGTATACGTCTGTCTATCTCCGTCTACGTCTGTCTACGTCTGCCTACCTCTGTCTACGTCTGTATACGTCTGTTTACGTCTGTCTACGTCTGCCCACGTGCGTTTCCGTCTGTCTAGGTCTATCTATTCCAGTTCGTCTAGTCTTGTCCGTCTAGTCTTGTCCGTATTCTCTTGTCCGTCTAGTCTGATTTGTCTAGTCTTATCTATCTAATCTTGTTTCTTCTGTCTTGTCTGTTTAGTTCTGTCTGTGATTTGCTAAAACCTAACAAAAATTGCTTGATATGTTTCCTAATATAATTGGATTGAATTAGTTAATTGATTTAGTCGACTGGGAGGGTTTAGTGTTTGAAACTAAAACGAAAATGAAGTGGCTATTAATGCCATGTTTTATAGATATCGTCCCACGCGATACACACTATCTGCACTAAAAACGGTCGTACAAATTTTTCGTGTAATCAACGAATGTACTAGATAGTGCAGTCCATAAATATTTCGACAATGTTCTTCAATTCGCCTGAAACGGAAGTTGAACGACCGACAAAAACACTGAATTTGTCTGTTTTACAGATAGTTTACTAATTTTCTTTTGTAATTATTTCGATACGGCTAGATACATGGAACCGAATAAATTTAAAAGTGCTGTATTCTAGGCTATACGGCGTATGTGTTGGAGGGTATACTAAATAAACGAAAAAAAGAACTATATAGATAAAACTATTCAATCTGTATCTATTCAAACTTAGTTATTCTGTATCTATGTAAACTTGTTCATTCTGTCTTAATAAATTTAATGGAAATGAGACTGTCACCGAAATAAGTAGTTTCACAATTCGGACTGCGCCTAGAACCGCACGCGATTATCTCACACTTTCACAAGTTTATTAGACAATCTAATTGAATAGGCAGTAAAACAGTATAGTCGATGTGTTAAGTTCGTAGCCGTGAACCCTAAACAAAAAAAAAGCATGTATGACACAAATTCTCAATATATCTAACAGGATTTTTGCAGTGGAAATTTATGACCGTAAAATAACTCACTTCGTTTTAGCGTACAGTGCTTATTTTCCATACGGTCTTTTTAATATGTCGGTAACAGTGGGTGTCTTAACGCCTACGTAGAACAACCGGCGCTACAAAACAACCCTCCGCATTTGCGTCATCGTCGACGCCTAGATTCTCCACCGACTCCTAAAACTAATTCCGTCAATTTCGCTATAAATCTAAAGCTCCAGACAGACATGACCACACCGACAAGCCTATACTTGTATGACTGGAACGAATTTATCGGATTTAGTCCACTTAACTAAATTACGTAAACAATAAGTTAATAATAAATCTGTTAAATATGCGCTGAAATATCTATTGAACTAATGAAACGGAGCAGAAGTGCATTCGCCGAGCAATTTCGACACATAATTCGTGTGCAAATTTATCGAAGTGAAAAACGCGTCATGCAAATTCCTCTTCTTTTTTGGGACAAACAACGTTTTGTCATCTACTGTTTATTGATTTGTTTGCAAATTCTTTATTGCAAAAACAACGTCAAACTAAATACCCACCTGATCCAACAAAGCAAACATAATTGGTTCAAAGGCAGGCGGACTGATTATAGAATTGCTCATTAAAAACAACAAACTTGCATTACTAACTATAATTATCTGTCTACTCTTGTCTGTCTAGTCTTACCTGTCTAGTTTTGTCTGTCTAGTCTTGTCTGTCTAGTCTTATCTGGCTAGTCTTGTCTATATAGTCTTGTCTATCTAATCTTTTCTACCTAGTCATGTCTGTCTTTTTCTTGTCTTAGTATTATTTTTAATATAACTTTAGTGTTTTTGTTTGTGATTGGTCTAAAAAGAAGTGCAAATAGGAGGCAAATAGCCGTGACTAGTGAGACTGATTACAAAGGTGGCCACAGGTTGTTGACTTTGACTCAATCCAAGGACCACTGCGACGCAATTTCGTTTTTTGGCGATGCTTTACACTTGTCGAATTAGTCAAGTGCACAGGTCGTTTACACTACTTATTTGCATTCCGCAAACAATGTTGACGACATGAAGGAAAACAGCACAAACAACAGGTGGTAAAACTGCATGGAAAGTGGAGATTTGTAACATTCTAAAAAGCACGCAGACAATATTTTGTTTAATAAACTATGTTGAGGACGTTCTACAAATTGTTTAGATAATTTTATTTAAACTATTTCTACCTAATATTCGACAAATTAGCATAGATGTTTTTGCGACCTTCTAAAGGGACTATTATAGTAAGATCTGGGTTAAATTATGAATACTATATAGATTATAAATTCTAGTTTACAAAGCTTTTGCATTTTAGAAACTATAAAATTAATAAATTTATGTAATTATACCGAGAAAATGGTTGTGGAAATGGTTGAAAATGGTGTCCATCTGGTTTTGAATATTTACGCTAACTTATTAGATTAATCACAAGGCTGATAGATTATTTAATATTTTATTGAACTGTTAAATTAGAACTCGTTTATTGATATTCAATTTACTAAAATGCAGTTAGACTGGCTGTGTCGAATTCCGTCATCAAAATTTACATCTTGTTCAGGGGCAAGACTAGACATACTGAACAGACTAGACATGACCAATTTGTTACAATTACATTGCCGTGATAAAGTTGTGGAATAATCCGAAGAATGGGGCGAGGTAAGGCGCAGTTAGTTTGTAGATTATATAACACATGAATGTCTAAAATGTGTCACACACTTCAACACTAATTCACTTAAATTGTCGCCTATTAAATCGGACTGCACTGGCATTTAGAATCTAGTCGATTTGCCTTGTTCCAATTAGATAAATTAAATTATTAAAAATATATATATACTAGACAGAAAGAATAGACAGAGAAGACTAGACAGACAAGACTGGACAGAGAAAACTAGGCAGACAAGACTGAACAAGCAAGACTAGATAGACAAGACTAGACAAACAACACTAGACAGACAAAACTAGACAGACAAAACTAGACAGACAAGACTGGACAGACAAGACTAGACAGACAAGACTAGACAGCCAAGACTAGACAGACAAGACTAGACAGACAAGACTAGACAGACAAGACTAGACAGACAAGACTAGACAGACAAGACTAGACAGACAAGACTAGACAGACAAGACTAGACAGACAAGACTAGACAGACAAGACTAGACAGACAAGACTAGACAGACAAGACTAGACAGACAAGACTAGACAGACAAGACTAGACAGACAAGACTAGACAGACAAGACTAGACAGACAAGACTAGACAGACAAGACTAGACAGACAAGACTAGACAGACAAGACTAGACAGACAAGACTAGACAGACAAGACTAGACAGACAAGACTAGACAGACAAGACTAGACAGACAAGACTAGACAGACAAGACTAGACAGACAAGACTAGACAGACAAGACTAGACAGACAAGACTAGACAGACAAGACTAGACAGACAAGACTAGACAGACAAGACTAGACAGACAAGACTAGACAGACAAGACTAGACAGACAAGACTAGACAGACAAGACTAGACAGACAAGACTAGACAGACAAGACTAGACAGACAAGACTAGACAGACAAGACTAGACAGACAAGACTAGACAGACAAGACTAGACAGACAAGACTAGACAGACAAGACTAGACAGACAAGACTAGACAGACAAGACTAGACAGACAAGACTAGACAGACAAGACTAGACAGACAAGACTAGACAGACAAGACTAGACAGACAAGACTAGACAGACAAGACTAGACAGACAAGACTAGACAGACAAGACTAGACAGACAAGACTAGACAGACAAGACTAGACAGACAAGACTAGACAGACAAGACTAGACAGACAAGACTAGACAGACAAGACTAGACAGACAAGACTAGACAGACAAGACTAGACAGACAAGACTAGACAGACAAGACTAGACAGACAAGACTAGACAGACAAGACTAGACAGACAAGACTAGACAGACAAGACTAGACAGACAAGACTAGACAGACAAGACTAGACAGACAAGACTAGACAGACAAGACTAGACAGACAAGACTAGACAGACAAGACTAGACAGACAAGACTAGACAGACAAGACTAGACAGACAAGACTAGACAGACAAGACTAGACAGACAAGACTAGACAGACAAGACTAGACAGACAAGACTAGACAGACAAGACTAGACAGACAAGACTAGACAGACAAGACTAGACAGACAAGACTAGACGGACAAGACTAGACAGACAAGACTAGACAGACAAGACTAGACAGACAAGACTAGACAGACAAGACTAGACAGACAAGACTAGACAGACAAGACTAGACAGACAAGACTAGACAGACAAGACTAGACAGACAAGACTAGACAGACAAGACTAGACAGACAAGACTAGACAGACAAGACTAGACAGGCAAGACTAGACAGACTAGACTAGACAGGCAAGACCCTGCAGACTAAACTAAATAATTAAACTATTAATTAATATGAATATTGATCGTGTTAGTAAATATTGGCAAGTAAATAGAGAACGAGAGTTTATGTGCAAGAAATTAGTTAGTGATAGGAAATTGATTTGGCGAAGAGCTTTATTGCATAACGAACTCAAGATGTTGGCTAACAGGTAATTTAAGACTACTTAAAAAATAAGTTTAATAGATTTCACGCCGGTGGGATGTCGTAATGTGTAATGAAGAGTTTAAGTAATTGTCGACTAATAACTAAATCTAAATAGTTTTGAGAAGACTAGCAGATATTAAATTTACAAATCTGAACGGTTTTGTTATTAAGTTATTAAGTATATAATTATCGGGCACCACATCGTCTCAAACATAAGTTTTATATATAGACTTAAGATTTAAGACCTATGACTTAAGACATACATAGATTTAAGACTGTCTGGAGTATTGTCTTTAATATAAGAATTAAACATAAGACTTAAATATAAGACTTAAATATAGACTTAAATATAAGAAATAAATATAATACTTATAAAGGATGTTTCATAAAAGTCCAGCAGAAATTCTACAGCGTGTTCTAGAGACCAAAATAAGAAAAAAAGTCCTAATAAAGAGGTGTCCGAAAACGCTTTCTAACTAAGGTACAGCCTTTAAAAGCCCTCACACAACATTTTTGCTAATATCTCAGACGCAACTAACGATAATCGATGCAAGTATTGTGTGTACTCGCTACTGATGCCGAAGTACCGTTTGTGATTTGATATTTTCGTCTTGATAGCCTAACAGTGACGGTACATACGGGGAACAAACTTTGTATTTTTGCAAATATTTTTCCATCTGCACATTTAGTAAATGCTTAACTATATTTGCCGCAGCGAGCCCGAGGAGTGATCACGCGGCATTCACGTGATAGTTCGAAGTGACGTTGTAAAAAGCCTGATTTACACTGCTTTACCAAATTTTAATTTTGTGCAGAAAATATAAATCCCAATACTATAACCAAATACAAATACTAACGTGGCGTTTCAGTTATAGCAGAGTCAATAAAGATTTTGGCTTCGGAATTCTCACAATCAGAAACAGGTCGGATTTTGATGATTTTTTTTTAATTTTTTTGCGTGATCTACGCTTCAAAATCGTTGGCACTGACTAATAGGGAATCATCCCCCGAAAATCACGTGAAGATCACGCAAGTTTATTGCTCCATCGGGTCGCTGCGGCAAGTATAGATGTAATTTTGTGAGGCCACCCTCCTTTAAGGCTGTAGGTCAGTTACGAAGAGTTTTCGGACACATCTTCATTAGGACTTTTTTTCTTATATTTTGCCATAAAACACGCCCTACAATTTCTGCCGGACATTTATGAAACATCCTGTATATAAGTATTAAATTTAAAACTTAAATATAGTCTAACTCTGTCATATCTCGAAATTATACAAATTTAATAAACCAAATAGAATAACAGCCTAGACCTAGATAGCTTAGATGCTATGTTCAGCATTTTACACCAAGTATTAGCATTTACTCTGTGTAATTTTGTTACAAATTTCAAAATTCGAATACATTTATGAAAACAACTAAAACGACATAGGGCAGACATTATGTCTAGGCGTTTTACACCGAGTATTAGCATCTAACAAATATCAATGTTGACACAGCGTGTAAGTAAATGCTAATAGAAACAGAATTGAGAAATAATATTCCAATGAATTGACCAAACATCCGCGCTAACTACGCCAGTTTATCGAACTCCGCCTAAATTTACATGTGATGCAATTGCTCAAACATCTACCAGATTTTCATTCCAACTTTATTCAATTTGCACACTTAATAACTGTCGTTCAAAATTAAATTAATTTGAGATTAACTGGTGATTAACTGATTTTGTTTGTCTATCTGTCTGTTTAGTCTAATCTTGTATATCTAGTCTTGTCTGTCTAGTCTTGTCCGTCTAGTCTTGTCTGTTTAGTCTTGTTCGTCTTGTCTTGTCCGTGTAGTCTTGTCCGTCTAGTCTTGCCCGTCTAGTCTTGTCCATCTAGTCTTGTCCGTCTAGTCTTGTCCGTCTAGTCATGTCCGTCTAGTCTTGTCCGTCTAGTCTTGTCCGTCTAGTCTTGTCCGTCTAGTCTTGTCCGTCTAGTCTTGTCCGTCTAGTCTTGTCCGTCTAGTCTTGTCCGTCTAGTCTTGTCCGTCTAGTCTTGTCCGTCTAGTCTTGTCCGTCTAGTCTTGTCCGTCTAGTCTTGTCCGTCTCGTCTTGTCCGTCTAGTCTTGTCCGTCTAGTCTTGTCCGTCTAGTCTTGTCCGTCTAGTCTTGTCCGTCTAGTCTTGTCCGTCTAGTCTTGTCCGTCTAGTCTTGTCCGTCTAGTCTTGTCCGTCTAGTCTTGTCCGTCTAGTCTTGTCCGTCTAGTCTTGCCCGTCTAGTCTTGTCCGTCTAGTCTTGTCCGTCTAGTCTTGTCCGTCTAGTCTTGTCCGTCTAGTCTTGTCCGTCTAGTCTTGTCCGTCTAGTCTTGTCCATCTAGTCCTGTCCATCTAGTCTTGTCCCTCTAGTCTTGTCTGTCTAGTCTTGTCTGTCTAGTCTTGTCTGTCTAGTCTTGTCTGTCTAGTCTTGTCTGTCTAGTCTTGTCTGTCTAGTCTTGTCTCGCTAATCTTGTCTGTCTAGTCTTGTCTGTCTAGTCTTGTCTGTCTAGTGTTGTCTGGTCAGTCTTGTCTCTCCGACTTGGCTTTAAACATTTTATTAGAGTTTATTGTTGTGAGAGACGAGACGATCTGACGATCAACAACAACAGGTTGTTGTACCACAAAATAAATCCTCATTTACATGTTACAATGCAACCAACAGCGGCATGAGAGGAATTAAAATAAGATATAAATTCAACGAAACTTTCGAGGAAAAATTTACATTTTATTACCCAATAAGACTTGGGAAGAACCCACATAGATCACATCTATATATCATTAAAGCAATAAAACAATTATACAATTATAGTATTTAGATCTTCTATGTCCTGTCTCTAATCTCTATAATCTAATCCATCCAATAGTTTCATCCAGCGAACTAAATGTAAATCAGTTGGACCAGCTGTGTTCGCATGTAAATAGGTTTAACATATGTATCGCGTTATTTGTAATGTTGGTATTGGAATTAGTTAACTAATAAGTGCCGGAGGTCATCGCACTGGTCTCATCGAAGTAACAGAACTCGGTGATCGCATAGGCATTATGTTTATTCGTTCGGAAGAGGAAGAGAAAAACAAAGTGTGTAAACCTTTTCTAGACAAAAACTGAATTAACTGTGAATGCTATTAGAATTAACATGTTTAGTATTGTTTGTTTAGTTTTGTTTATTTAGTCTTGTCTGTTTCGTTTTGTCTGTCTAGTCTTGTTTGTCTAGTCTTGTATGTCTAGTCTTGTCTGTCCAGTCTTGTCTGTCTAGTCTAGTCTTGTCCGTCTAGTATTGTTGGTCTAGTTTTGACTAAACAGATAAAACTAGACAGATAACACTCACTCGATAACAAGACTAGACAGACAAGACTAAATATAAAAATCCAGACGAATAAAATGAAGTAAGAATAGAAGGCTAGATGTGTTAAAATAGTCAAAAATAGACAAATTTGGTAAGTCTAGAACTAACTAAGTAGACAAGTTGCAATAGTCTGTTTTGACTTAATTAATTGTTATATTATAAAGCTTTAGGATAGTGAGAACTAATGTAGACTAAGTTCTATAGTTTGTCTGTAATTTAAGGATTAGTGAAGGCTAGTAGGAACATTAGATTGATACAAGTAGTTTAAAATAGGCAAATTTTATAAGTCTAGAACTAATTAAGTAGACAAGTTGGAATAGTCTGCTTTTGATTAGTTTATTGTTTCAGTGTTAAGCTTTAAGATATTGAAAACTACTGTAGACTAAGTCGTATAGTTTGTCTGTTATTGAAGAATTAGTAAAGACTAGTAGAAACATTGCACTGATACAATTAGTATAAAATAAACAAATTGTTTAAGTCTAGAACTAATTAAGTAGACAAGTTTGAATAGTCTGTTTTGGCTTAGTTTATTGTTTTATTATTAAGCTTTAAGACAGTGAGAACTTATATAGACTAAGTTGTGTAGTTTGTCTGTAATTGAAGAATTAGTAAAGACTAGTAGAAACATTGGATTGATACAATTAGTTTAAAATAGACAAATTGTACGTCTAGTCTTGTCGGTCTAGTCTTATCTGTCTAGTTTTGTCTGAGTAGTCTAGTCTGTATAATCTGACAAGTCTAGTCTTATCTGTCTTATCTTGACTGCCTAGTCTGTCTAATCCTGATTGTCTAATGTTTTCTGTCTAACCTTTTGCATCAAGATAAAATCTTGAACAATAAATATTTAGCATTTAGTAATTGTGTGAAAGGTCGTTTGTGGCGATTATGGAGCGCTTGTCTTTAAGGTCTAAATGGTAGTCTCATATTTGCGGAGTGAGTAATAGTTTGGTGAGTGTAGACACAATCCCACGACCGGCGTGCATAAGTTATAACGGCATCCAGGCACTGTACAGACTGCATATTTATGCGGTCGCGAGGAATGATCTCACGTTCGGTGGACAATGCGCACGCGGAATTGCGTAATTGGTTTTTGCAATTTTACAAGTATCTTAAATTAGTTCAACCAGATCAGGAAACTTAGATTTAGACTAGTTTAAACATTTAAACTAGTCGAAGCTAGTTTTGTCTGTAAATCCTGAATTCGTTTAACTTACTTTTTTGTTAGATACAAATCTTAGGTTTAGTTAGTCTGTTATTAGCTAATATTTCACAAATTCCCAAGAGCAAGTTTATCAGCCTGTAATCAAAGAAAACTAACTACTTAGTTAACCGTTTAATAAAGTTAATTAATTGCTACGAATTTCGCCCACTCAACGCTCAATTATCTCCCATCATTCGGCTAAATCTTAAACGTTACTGACCAGAACACACGCACTCTTTATCAAATTAGTGTACTAATTTTAAGATAAATAGGCAGTTTCCATCCTGTGATGTAACAATCTCGATGTATAAAGTTTCTGTACATGCACCACGTCTGTTTTCTGTGAAGCATTTAATTCATAAGGAAACAGTGCACGAATTGAGTTACACTACTTTGTGTTTGTTTGTATTTTATCAGCGCAGCGGCGAGAAAACTTGTGTCAACTACACACTCGATTACAATTACGCTCTCATTCACGTGCACTTAATAACTTGAAGAGGAAGATTGTGTAATGCGATCTCTAAACTGTATAGTTAGTCTAGACGCGCAACAAGCGGTTGTATCAAAGTTTTTTATAAATGCTGAATTCGTCCAACTATTCTACATTCAAAAGATAACTCAATTATTTGAGCATTTTCATTGAAATGCCCCGATTTTGATTTGAACTGAAAACACCAACAACACATTCACATTCTATGATTATAATCTTTTATGAATTATTATTAGATCTTTATTAGTTTTTACAAAAACAGATAATACAGCTATAGTCAAGAATCTTTGTGATTCAGCTATCATTTCAGGAAGTTTAAACTAGTCAGAATTACTTTGTCTGTCTGCAAACAAGCTGTAATTAAACGGTTAGTTATAGTGGTTGAGCATTGGGGCGGAAGCAAAGTCAGGAAGTTTAAAACGAGAGTAATTTCTACAAAATAGCAAATTCAAAAATCGATTGATGCACTCGAGTAGGTAGTTAAACTACCCAGCCGAGCAACTGGAAAACTTACAACGTTCGTGACAATAATTTAGTAGACTAATTCATTTCTGCACAAAACGATTCCGTTTGTCAAGCAGAAAAGTAAGCGTTGGGCAACTTAGTGTGTAGATTTAGTTACCGGTGTTGCGCAAAGTGTTTAGCTCGCATTCTGATGAGTTCGTTGAGTTTTTTTTTTTAGTTTAGTATTTAATTTTAGTGCAGATAACGCATTCACGCGCCTTTATCAAAGTGATAAGCCAGCGCGAATTATTATCATTAATAAATTTAGATTTCAATATATTCAATCTTTTTCAATTCATTTTAGCTAAAAATAATTTCACTAGTTGTAGAATAATGCTTCCTAGTTAATTCTAGTTACTTTCCTAGAATCCTACTCTCACTAGTTTAAGGGCCGATTACATTGAGCGAGTTTACTAGTCTGCGAGTTTACTAGCCTGCGAGTTTAGAAGCGGGGAAGTCAGCTATTGCGATAGTGTAGATTGTAGATATGGTGGTGACGACTTGTACTGCGACCTTTATAGATCTATTGTACCCCACCCTCCTCCTCCAAGTGTTGGTGTACTTACCCATTTAGAGCTCCTCCTCTAATCCTGATTCCTTTAGGAATTTCAGGATCTGTGTCTTGCGATAGTGACGAAACTTTCCACTCGCTTAATAGACAACTAGCTAGCGAGATGTGAATACGTTGTTTTTCGTTCATTCGCCACCATTTTTCTTCCAATCACCGTAATAATTATAGCTAGTTAACTAGCTAACTAAGAAGACACACGGCTACTTTAATAGCTAACAAACCCACACACCAGCGGGTAAAGTAGGCTTTGAACTTACTCGGCAGATTTTTTACAATCTACTACGCATCTAGTTAATATAACTACACTGGGTAGTGTAACTAGAAGCTAGTGAATTCGCCGGCTAGTAACTCAATATAAACGACCTTTTAGACCAAGGGTCGGCAACCTTTTTCTGACGGTGGGCCATTTTTAAAAAACTAAATCTAACGTTTAGTCCACGACTAAGCCATTGCTTCAGAAAAGTTCACAACTTCTTCATATTCTGCATCTCATTTCGTTTAAGAAATCTTTCGATGGTTAATACCGAAAAAAATATATTGCTTGGTGGGCCGCACAAAAACTTGGAATGGGCCGCATGCGACCCGCGGGCCGCACGTTGTCGACCACTGCTTTAGACTATGTGTTATGTTAACTGAAACATAGATTGTCATAACATAGATAGTAAATCTAAGATTCTTAATCTAGTGTGACTAATTTTTAGATTTACAGACAGACAAACATATTCTGAATAGTTTAAGGGTCGATTACATTGAGCGAGTTTACTAGCGCTTCTACTAGCCAGCGAGTTTAGATGCGAGCGAGTTAGCTAGTGCGATTGTGATGAAACTTTTAATAGCCAACTAGTTAACGAGTTGAAACCGCGTATTGTGAATACGTCTTTGATTTTTTTTTTCTTTCTTCTTGATCTAGTTAGACTAATTTAGGATTTAATGACAATTAAACTTACTCTGATTAGTTTAAACTTTCTGAATTGTTGGCTGAAACTGTCCGAGGTAGTTTATTTGTGGATGTTGCAGGAACTGAAATTTGCATACTCGTTATCTAAGTTTATGCATCGATTTGCGATCGGGGACGGCTTGTGTCAATATAATAATAATAATTGATCAAGTTTCGATGGGACGCTACTGGGACATGGAATTCTACCCCAAGGACGGGCACGCGTGCTAAATAACACCGACTGCACTAATACTCATTTTAACGTATCATATATCAGAACGCGAAGAATTTCCAATGGGTTAGGAAAATATTAAACATTTCGTGCCTTGGATTAGATTGAAGCAACCAAATCAATCGCCAATGTTTAAGGAAATGTTAAGATTAAAACAACGAAATCGCAAAAAATCAACAAAGACAGTGAATAAATAAATCCATCAATTGTTGAATCAATCAGTCTGAGTGGGCTCGGAGTCGGCGAAATCGAGTTAAAGAGATAACGCGAATAAATAAATGCAGATAGTGCAAACGCGAAAATTGCTACGTTATTTAGTTTTGCGAATATTTTTTTTTCCAACAAATTATTTTTTCGCACAAAAGCATTCGCATAGATAACAGCATTAATACCTAGATAACATTTAAAAAACACATTTTATCGCAAATTATTTCGCTATATGTTTAGAATTTCAAATAAACCTAGTCTAGTCTAAACTTGTCTATCTAGACTACTACGACTAGTCTTGTTCGTCTAGTATTGTCCGCCTAATCTTGTCTATATAGTCTCATATATACAGTATTATCTGTCTAGTTTTGACTGTCTATTCTTGTCTATCTAGCCTTGTCTATCTAGCCTTGTCTGCCTAGTCTTGTCTGTATGGTCATGTCTGTCTAGTTTTGTATGTCTAGTTTTGACTGTCTAGCCTTCTCTGTCTAGTCTTGTCTGTATAGTCTTGTTTATCTAGTCCTCCTCGGTGGTGTAGTTGACAACATACCCGCCTTTCAATGCGGGAGACCCGGGCTCGATTCCTGGTCGGGGAGACAACAACTAGGGCGGTTTTTCAGTAAACCGTCCGGGCTGCCCACCCTGAATGAATGCTAAATATGTGATACCAGGGTGGCGCATACTAAAGCCAAGGTGGAATAGGGGGTTTAGTGAGAGCTTCCCCCGGAAAAAGTCTTGTTTGTCTAGGCTTGTCTGTCTAGTCTTGTCTGTCTAGTCTTATCTGTCTAGTCCTGTCTATCAAGTTTGTTTAATCTATCCAGTTTTGTCTATCTAGTCATGTCTGTCTATACTTGTACGTCTAGTTTTGTTTGTCAAGTTTGTCCAGTCTGTCCAGTTTTGTCTATCTAGTTTTGTTTCACTAGCCTTGTCTGTCTATTCTTGTCTGTCCAGACTTGTCTGTCTAGTCTTGTCTGTATAGTATTGTCGGTCTAGTCTTGTCTGTCTAGACTTGTCTTTCTAGACTTGCCTGTCTAGTCTTGTCTGTCTTGTCTATCTGTCTAAGTCTTGCTTGTCTAGTCTTGTCTGTCTAGTCTTGTCCGTCTGGTCTTGTCTATCTTGTCTTGTCCGTCTAGTCTTGTCGGTTTAGTCTTGTCTGCCTAGTCTTGTCTGTCTAGTCTGTCTAGTCTTGTCTGTCTAGTCTTGTCTGTTTCGTCTTGTCTGTCTAGTCTTGTCTGTCTAGTCTTGTCTGTCTAATTTTGTCTGTCTAGTCTTCTGTCTAGTCTTGTCTGTCTAGTCATGTCTGTCTAGTCTAATCTGTCTAGTTTTCTCTATTTAGTCTTGTCTGTCTATTCTCCTCTGTCTAGTTTAGTCTCCTCTGTCTAGTCTAGTCTGTCTAGTTTTGTCTTCTAGTCTTGTCTGTCTAGTCTTGTCTATCTAGCCCAATCTGTCTACTATACTCTATCTACTAGTATTTTTAGACTTGTCTGTCTAGTCGTAATTTATTTCGCGACAAACAATGTAGTTGGCATTCTGTGCCGATCTAATCTGTCATACACACTACAAACTATATAGTGTACATAAAAGAGTAGAGAGTCGTTTCGAAAGTTGATCGGCTATGTGGGTGATGCAAGCGAATGTGAAACGTTTTCAAAAGGGTGAGCTAGCTGCCTTTTATCTCGAGCTCTCGGCCTAATTTCAAAAAACTAAATCACATTCGCAACAAAATTTGCTTATATATTTTCCGCCTACTCTTCTTGATCTTATCGATATAAGTTTTACTCTTTAATATTGTCTATTTAGTTTTATCCATATAGTTTTTTTCTGTCTAGCCTTGTCTATCTAGTCTTGTCGGTCTAGTCTTGTCAGTCTAGTCTGTCTAGCGCCTTGTCTGTCTAGCTTCGTATGTCTAGTTTTGTCTGTCTAAGCTTCTCTGTCAAGTAGTGCAGTCTTGTAGGCTTGCTGAGTCAGACAAGCTGACCTATCTTATCTTAAACTATTTAATCTAGTCTTGATAATTCTTCTAGTCTGACTGTAATCTATAGTGTTATAACTTTATAGAAGAAATTTATATAACGATGTAAGTCAACTAGAATGACAGCATTTGAAAGTGCTAAGAATAGAAATGAAGTCTACATATTATGAAGTATTAGTGCGTCAAACGAGTAGACGTAATTTATTTAAGTTCGTGATGAGCTAAAACTTAAAGATTAATTAGAAACTTTCGACAGACAGAAAGTTTTTTTTTTTTTTTTATTTCTTACGTTCACTATAATTGCGATTGAATAAACGCAATTAGTAGCTGTCTAGTGTTAGCAAAATCACTGACTGAAAATCAGTATATTCTTGATTTAATTTGATATATTCGGGCGGTTTTAATTTGGTTTTCTTAAAAAAAAAAAAAAAATTCTTGTTCGTCTTGTAGGCCGAGTAATAATAATGAATTCGGTACGGTTAGATGAGCGAGTGTTCCATTCACTTCGCGAGACCGAACCATCTCTATCTGACCTCATTCTTTCTAGAAATGCATTTTTACCGCTGCTTTAACCTTTCTCCGGCCACTTCAGATCCGCCAACAAACATTCACAATTTCATTTTTTACAAACACAACATTCTCATTTCGAACAGATATTCATTATTATTAATCAGTCAAGTCTGATCAGACAAGACTAGACAAACAAGACTGGACTGATTAGACTAGTCGGGCAAGACTTGCTAGACAGATCATGCTTAATGTATATAGTGTACATAGTTATTTTCTATTGTAAATCAAGTAAAATATAGATAGTTTGATGTTTGCATCATGGCAAATGCATGCAGAAAGCTCTTCGTGCACGAGCAGACCGCGGAGTCGTGAAAGCGCATACGATTTCGATAAAAACGATTTGCTTGCTCAAGAATTTCCCAATGATTCACGGATTTGGCCACTAAATGCACATCGTAAATCTGTTTCGCCAGAATATATCCGACAGGACGAGAAGTTTTTTGGAATAATTCTAACAAATTTTTGTAAATGTATTTAGTCTGTAGACAACGTTTCAGTGCAGGCTACAATTAGTGAAGCAAGAGAGACGCAGTAGCAATTTAGTTAATAAGTTACATAAAGCCTACTAATAGGTTACTTTAGGTTTCAATTAGTGTAGCAATACCACTCTAGTTAATAAGCAATCAAGCAATAATTAACAATTAATAAGTTTTAGTTAGACAGTGAAATCTAGTTAATTAAGCTACTAGACTAATTCTGTAGGTTTTTTAATTTTCATATATTTAAGCTTTTCGTGCGAGTTTTTGCCATTATCAGGAAAGTTTTAAGTGTGCAGTGTAGATAACATACAAGGACGAATTCTACTAATACTTGATAGCAAAATATCTAAATTCGCGAAACGTTCCTAGTATTTAGATAGGAACTGAAAGTATTTCAGTAGTTCCAACAAAACTAAATGACTTGAGTATTTACTTTCAATTTATGACCTAATCTAGTCTAGTTTTCTCTAATCTTTACTATTCTTCTCAGCTTTTGTATAGTCTTGTTTGTTTCTAGTCTTACCTGGTCTCCTAGCCTGGTCTAGACATGGCCTGGTCTAGTCTAGTCTAGTGTGATCTTTCTTGATATTGCGTGACTTTGCCTGGTCTTGTCTTATTTTATTTGATATTACCTGATCTAGTCTAATCTTGTATATTCTAGTTTATAACAATATTCCGTATAAAGGCTAGACAGACTAGACTAGACAGACAAGACTAGCCAAGCAAGATTAGACAGACAAGACTAGACAGACAAGACAAGACAGACAAGACTAGACAGACTAGACAGAATAGACTAGACGGACAAGACTAGACAGACAAGACTAGACAGACAAGACTAGTCATACAAGACTAGACAGACAAGACTAGACAGACAAGTCTTGCCATACAAGCCTAGACAGACAAGACTAGACAGACAAGATTAGACAGACAAGACTAGCCAGACAAGACTAGACAGACAAGACTAGACAGACAAGACTAGGCAGACAAGACTAGACAGACAAGACTAGACAGACAAGACCACACAGACAAGACTAGACAGACAATACTAGCCAGACAAGGCTAGACAGACTTTTTTTTATATGTGGTTTGGGGGAAGCTCTACCAGCCTGTGTGTGAGGCTCTCACTCACCCCTTATTCCACTTGGCTTAAAAGTACGCCACCCCGGTATCGCTTGCGCATTTCTTTAGGGTGAGCAGCCCGGACGGTTTTTTCTTTACCGCCCTAGTGTTTCTGTTTTTCCTTTTATTTTGATCTTGTTGTTAGGATAGTTGTTGATTCATCTTATTTGGGCCTACTGGTGGAGTATTCTATTGCGTCTCAGTTTTTCGTCTTTTTCCTTAGAGGAAATAACAAATTTAACGAATTTGGCAATTTTATCCCAGTTTTCTATATCTTGTAGCATGTAACCCATTACCGTTCTTGCGTTAAACGGTATCTTCATGTTGGCTGTTAGTTCTTCCCTCTCTGCTTCCCATCTCCAGCAGTCAAATATTGTGTGTCTTACCGAGTCCACATCACCACAGTATTTACACAAGTCATATGCGGAGGCGCGTATTTGTTTCAAGTAGTCGCGGAAGCACCCATGCCCTGTGAGGAACTGAGTCAACAGTTAGTCTCGCCATGTTTCCTGTTGACCCATGTGGTGATATCTGGTATGATCAACTTAGTCCATTGGCCTTTTTCGGACGCCCACTATTTTTGTTGCCATTCTGCTAGGAGATTTCTTCTAGCGGCAATTCTAGATTGCCTATCACATCCGGTCTCGTGCAGTTCGGCTCTCTCTTTTACCAGGAGCTCTATGGGGGCTATACCAGCTATTACCAAAACTGCTTCCCCCGATACAGTCTTATATGCGCCACAGATCCTGATTGCAGTTTTTCTTCGAATTTTCGCCAGTTTGTAGATATTGCTTTCTACTGCCATACTCTGAGCCCATATTGGGGCAGCATATAGCATGGTGGATTGTACTATCGTACCAAGGAGTTTTCGTTTGGAGCTTTTAGGCCCACCTACATTGGGCATAATTCTGTACAATGCCGCCGTTACCTTCATGCCTTTAGATACTGCCTTCGTGAGGTGTGGACCGAAGGACAGGCTCTTGTCTATGACTACCCCGAGGTATGTGATTTCGTTCCTTGGGTTTATATATGTAATTTGCACTTTAAACTGTATTGCGTTGAGTCTCTTTAAGCCGGTCAGTAACACTGCATCAGACTTTTCGGGAGCAAGGCTCAGGTTGTTTGATGTCATCCAATCGGTTACTTGGCGAATTGTGCGGTTTGCCGTTTGCGTTAGCATGGATTCCATTTTTGCTGAGACCACGAGCACCAGGTCGTCCGCGTAGCCAATGAGTGTGGCACTCTCCGGAAGTTTCAATCTTAGGACGCCATCATACAAATTATCATATGACATACAAGATTTTCCACAAAGTAGTGCCTAAAACTGCACCTTGTGGGACCCCGCTACTCAGTTCTCTCTCTCTACCGAAACTCCATGTGCCTGTAGAAGCAGTGTTCTATTATCGCAGTAGCGCCTTACCATTCGCAGGAGGTAAGTCGCTATTCCTCTTTCCGTTAGTTCCTTCATTATTATTTTCCAACTAGCACTGTTAAAAGCGTTTCTAACGTCAAATGTAATTAGAGCACATATCTTCCTTGTCCTTTTGGAGCCACTTCTAGCTTCTTCTGCAACTTTTAGGACCGCTTCTATTGCGATGATAGTGGATCTTCCCTCTCTGAATCCAAATTGTCTCCTGGACAATCCGATGCCTGCTTCAAGTCTGTCCACCAGGAGCTGCTATAGCAGCTTCCCCGGCGTATCCAGAATACACAGGGTCTGTATGTGGATCGTCTAACGGTTTTTCAACCTTGCGGAGCAGGACAATCCTTGCGCACTTCCATTTCTTGGGAAAGTTCCCGGCACTTATTAACGCTCTGCATTCATTATATCTAGAACAAATTTTGATTGGTCGAGGGCTGCGATTTTAATAACCTCAGGCGGGATTTCATCTGGGCCTGGAGTTCTACCGTTCTGGATGCGGTCTTTTGCTTTGGTGAGTTTCTCCTCGGTAAATAGCGGTATATCATTAACCTCTGGTTGTTCCCAGACAAAAGGTTAATGTTGTAGGAACAGTACATCTACAGCTCGTTTCAGGTCATTCATTGGCATTTGAATGTTTGGTGGTAGCATTCTAAGTTTATTTTTGCATAGCTGGAAGGCATCTCCGCCACCGTGTCTCTTCCCAGAAAACATGCAAAAGAACTGTTAGACAGGGGAAAGCTAAAAATTGGATGTATAAACTCCAGAATCAGTGAAAGGATTGACGTAGAGAGATGTTTTAAATGCTGGGAAACGGGCCATCATGCAAACGAATGTAAAGGTCCAGATAGGCAGAAGATGTGTCTACGATGTACCAAGGAGGGACACCAGGCAAAAGACTGCCATGAAGAAATGTAGTGTCCAATTTGCAAGAAGAAGAGGCATCAATCAAACTTAGAATGAAGCGCTTAGAATGACAGGGGCAAAAAAAGTTCGAAATGACTAATATTTTGCAAATAAACTTAATGAGATGCCGTGCAGCGCACGACCTTCTCATTGCTACGGCAATAAAAAACAAGTCGGACATATTTGTAATAAGCAAACCAAATAATAAAAATGTTAGCAGTGGAGATTGGTTCACAGACGAGAGAAAAGACACCGCCATTAGGGTCATGAACAAGAATAAAATGCCAATAAGATCAGGAAGCGGTACAGGGTTTGTATGGGTGGAACTCGAACACTTCACCGTGTACAGCTGTTATTTTTCACAAAACCAACACATAGACCGGCTGGCGGAGGAACTCGGGGCGCTAAGCCATGACATCAGAGAGCAAAACAAAAAATCTAAGGTCATAGCAGGGGATTTCAACCCTAAGTCTCCTTACTGGGGTTGTCTACTAATAGACAACAGAGGTGATATCGTTATGGATTAGGCAGCGGAGCTGGACGTTGTTTTGATGAACCAAGGGACACAGCACACACTAGTTAGGGGTAATGCGTGTTCCATAATAGATCTGACTTTCTGCTCGCATAACATCGGAAACAGGATCCAAGACTGGAAGGTACTCAACCATGAATCCCTGAGCGATCACCGATACATATCATATCAAATGGAAGCAGAGTCACCTAGGAAAGACATGCAACAGGAAAAAAGGAACGGATGGAGTACAAAACACCTTAATACAGAAGCACTAAAAAATGGTCTGGCACAGGAAATTGCAGGTACAACAAGAAAGGTATAGCAATTAGGAGGAAACTGGTATACTGGCGGTCAGACGAAATATCTAACCTGAGGACCTCGTGCGATGCTGCTAGAAGAAAATGTCAGCGACAAAAACTAAAAAAAGACGTCGATGAAAAGCTCAAAACGCTAACGGACCTATATAGAAGCAGAAAAAGGGAATTGAGACAAGCCATAGCCAAAGCAAAAGAATCACATTGGCAAAAACTGCGAGGACCTAGACAAGGGCATATGGGGAGATGCCTTCCAGCTATGCAAAAAGAAACTTAGAGTGCTACCGCCAAACACTCAAAAGCCAATGAATGACCTGAAACGAGTTGTAGATGTATCTGGCTGTCTCCAAACGCTGGTCTGATATTCTTTATTTTTACCCCTTCTGCAGTTCCGAGCACAGATGTTATTGCTTCCTCTATCTTTTCTGGTGTAGTAACGGCATTTATATCCCTGATATTCACCGTGGCATCCACGTTTCTTGTGCGGATTTCTATGTTTGGCAATTTATTTGTAATAGATTCTTTCAGATTACTCGCGCTCCCCTCTTTCACTTCTAGTAAGAGTTCCCCGCTTCTAGTTTGCCTAATACCCGATAGCTGTATCCCCGATGATTCGGGGTCAACCTCCATTTTTTAAGACAGACTAGATAGACAAAACTAGACAGACAAGATTAGACAGACAAGTCTAGAGAGACAAGACTAGACAGACAATATTAGATAGCGAAGACTAGACAGACAAGACTCGACAGACAAGACTAGACAGACAAGACTAGACAGATAAGACTAGACAGACAAGACAAGACAGACCAGACTAGTCAGACAAGATTAGACAGACAAAACTAGAGAGACAAGACTAGACAGTCAAAATTGGATAGCCAAGCCTAGACAGACAAGACTCGACAGACAAGGCTCGATAGACAAGACTAGACAGACAAGACTCGACAGACAAGACTAGACAGACAAGACTAGACAGACAAGACTAGACTGACAAGATTAGACACACAAGACTAGGGAGACAAGACTAGACAGACAAAACTAGACGGACAAGATTAGACAGACAAGACTAGTCAGACAAGACTAGACAGACAAGACAAGACAAACAAGACTAGACGGACAAGACTATGCAGACAAGATTAGACAGACAAGACTAGACCAAATAGTTTAAATTAGATTTGTTGATAAGCTTATTAATAAATCTTGTTGGGCGTGTCGGGTTGGTAACAATGCGGCGAGCATGCGAAACGTTCCGAAAAATTCTTTCCGTTAAAACCAGTTTTTTTGTGGTGTTGTTTCTCCGCTTGTATTTCGAGCGAACTGGAAAATTTCTGGTTTGAAATTGATTTTCGAATTTTTAACCTTTCCGGATTTCGTTCGACACATTTCGGCGCGTCTGTCTCTCGCTAATCACCGTTTTCGATTTACTTTCGAAAATTACGTAAAATCCACACACTAATGCGTCTAGTGTCTACAGATCTGCCGATAAACAAGCTTAATGTCTGAAACACTTTACCAAAAATAACTATATAGTCATTCTACATAGTTATCTCGTCAACTATCTGATAATTTATAGCCAATCACGAGTTAACTCGGACCGTGACAGACAACGTGTTAAAGTTAATTTGATTGAGCTATCTAATCTGGATCTCTATCTGGTTTACATCTTCATCTAGTAGTTTAGTTCTTTATCTAGTAGTTTTGATCTCTAACTAGTCTCTATCTTAATCTAGTGTTCTAGGTCTCTATCTACATGTTCATCCAGTCCAATACGCTCTCTAGTCTAGATCTCTATCTAGTTTTTAATAGAATGTAAATTTCACTTATTCGGTTGTAAGTGGTGAAGTTTGGTCTGAATCGTTGTCTGGAATTAGTCAGCCTATTATGTAGTCATGAACGAGACAGACATGTTATAAATTCATGTGGTGTCGCCTAAGTGGTTATAATTATACAGGATAACCTGCACTTCCGCCTATAACTTCATTCTAACAGGAAATTAACAAAGAAGAAGTAACACACACAAGGGGCAAGAATTAGTTAAGGAAACGGATTATGAACAGTTATTTGTTATAGACCATAATAGACTAGACCAAGTAATATCAAATAAGACAAGACTAGCCTAGGGAAGGCCACTCAAGATCAAGTCAGATCAGACTAGATAAGATATGTCTCGACAAGACTAGATAAGACTAGAAATAGTCTTATCTATCTAGTCTTGTCTGTCTAGTCTTCTCTGCCTAGTCTGTCTAGAATTCGTGGTAAATTGGGTAATATTATTAAATATTTTCTTGAAAATATATCGCAATATACAAGAATTGTATCTAATAACTAAATTTTAAAATCAGAACCTTTAAATATAAATACTGGTGTTCCACAAGGAAGTGTTCTTGGGCCTACTCTATTTTTATTGTACATGGTAGATATAGTTTCCTACATCGAAGAAAGGCAGGTATAATATAAAAAAAATCCTCTATACAAAATGAAAGAGAAGGAAATTTAATTTTACAAAAAGTAGTGGACTGGTTATTCACTCGCAATCTTTTCCTAAACAGTGAAAAAACTGAATACATAATCTTTCAAACACAAGTAGATAGTAAATAGTAGAAGTAAATACGCGGAGAATGTTAATCTAAAAGTGAATAATATGCATATTAATTGAGTTAAGTCTACAAAATTTCTTGGCCTAGTTATTGAGGATTTTTTTCTTGGAATACAGCTACTGAAAATATTTCAAAAAAGTTGCATCAAAAGGTATTTGTAATCCGACATCTCAGGAATATTCTAAGGTGGCGAACCTATGGCACGCGTGTCACAGCTGACACGTAAGAAAATTGTATTGGCACGCGAACTATTTCTCACGCGTACCATCTAAACTTCTTAAACTTAAACCTTCTACTTTTCTAAAAGAATTTTTATCAATCTACTTATGAGCAACATCAAAGGTGTAAAACATAAAACGTGTTATAGTCAGGCTAATACGGTAACTGATTTTCACAATCAGAAATGTTCATTCATTGTAAAAGTTACCTGGCACGCCAGCATTTCAAAATGTGGAAATTAAAAGAAAATTGGCACACGGCCGGAAAAAGGTTCGCTCAAATATATATTCGCTAAAATAAGACCTAAATAATTTGAATAATATATATGTATTTACATATAAATCCGGGCCCTAGTTATGATTGATAACACACACGTGCGTTTGGTTTACGATGCGTTGATTGGATGAGAGCTGCTACTACGTGCTCATACGTTCAGCGCACCCCGTGCCTAAATTCAAACTAATAAAAATTGACATTGCGTACATTGGGTTGCCTATATCTATATGCACTCTTATTCCAGTTTAACCCAAATAAGTACTAAATATTAAGGTATGTAACCACTTACAATGTATTTCTTTTCATTTCTATCAAGTTAAATATTGTCAAGTAACAGTTATATCTGAAAATACAACTATTTGTTTATTATAATGCTAAATAATGTACCTAATAAGAAATAAATTTGTTTCATTAAACATCTTTTTATTATTAAACAGAAACAAAATAATGTGGTCGTAGATAAAGTATAGTAAATAACTCGAGTTGTAAGGCAATTACATACTCGCGGAATTACGCACTGTATTAACTGTTCCGTTCGTACGTAATAAGCTTCTTACAACTCTCGGTACGTAATATACTATTACACACACCAATGTAATTTAGAAATCTATAAAAAATCTCCAAGCAAATTTGGAGTGTCTATACATTATAAGCTGCCTAGCAGTCTTACCAATGAGAATTCTTCCAAAACATTCAGGAAAAAATTTAAACTTCTTCTGGCAAAACATACATTATATACTTTTGATGAATTTTTTAGCATAAGATTTTGATTATCACATTTTATTTTATTATACTAATTATTTTCTTTGACAATGCATATATCTACTATATACATTTGATAAATGATAAATTTTTAATTTGAAAGTCTAGTCTTGTCTGTCTAGTCTTGCCTGTTGAGTCTTGTCTGTCTAGCCTTGTCTGTCTAGTCTTGTCTGTCTGGTCTTGTCTGTCTGGTGTTGTCTGTCTGGTTTTGTCTGTCTAGTCTTGTTAGTCTAGTCTTGTGTGCCTAGTCTTGTCTGTCTAGTCTTGTTCTTTTAGTGTTCTCTGTCTAGTCTTGTATGGTTAGTCTTGTCTGTCTAGTCTTGTCTGTCTAGTCTTGTCTGTATAGTCTTGTCTGTTTAGTCTTGTCCGTGTAGTCTTGTCTGTCTAGTATTGTCTGTCTAGTCTTGTCTGTCTAGTCTTGTCTGCCTAGTATTGTCTGCCTAGTCTTGTCTGTCTATTCTTTTCTGTCTAGTCATGTTTGTCTAGTCTTGGCTGTCTAGTCTTGTCTGTCTAGTCTTGTCTGTGTAGTCTTGTCTCTCTAGTCTTGTCTGTCTAGTCATGTCTGTCTAGTCTGGTCTGTCTTGTCTGGTCTGCCTAATCTGTTAATTTTTGGGAATCAATTAATGCCACTACCGGTCTGCTTAGACAGTACATTAATAAGTAATCCAATTACGAAACATGATTTTGGTTAGATATGTTCCTCAAGGATCGACAATTGTTCCTGTATTTGGATAAGCTTTGTAATTTAGACTGTAATTAACTCAATAATAAAATCTGTATAATTTGAGTTGTCTAGCTTGCCTTGATATTCCACACTTATTTCTATTTTAGTTGAATCTATTTTTCGCGAAACCGGCGAATATTCATTTTTAGCAAGGGCGGGAAAGAACTCAAGCCACAAACAAAAAAAAACTAAGCGAAGCTACGTAGTAAAACTCATCCCGGCTTGCTCGATTCTCGTTATATAACCTGTTGTGTGACCGCGCAGACGAGCGACGACCTTGGCCGTGGCCGCGCGATCGCTGTCCATTGACCATCGCACATCATGATTTCCCATTCCAAAGCCTCCTCTCACTCTTGCCACCGTCCGTCCCCTCGCATACCACCGACACACACTACGAAACCTATTCTAACTGCATGCGCATAGACCGCCGCTTGAATGGCCGATTTCATCACATTCACATCAAATTCGTGATTTGAATCCACAACGGGGATTCGGGAACGTGAGAAATTTTTAATGGAAAAATCACTTTTTGAGATTCTAAGACAATACTAGGCAGACCAAATACATATAGTTTTTTTTGTTTCAACGCGTGAGGTTAACTCAAGGATCAATAATTGGTTCTGTTAGTTTATTTGAATTGGATCGTGTGGTAGATTCATTCACGCATTTTGATCCTGTCTTCAGGCCCGGACTTACAGACCCTAGGCACTTGACATTTGGGCCCACCCCCAACTCAAAAATATTTATTAAAATATTATTTTCTGATAATATAGAATTGGTGAAACCATCCTACGCTATAGATAATCACACAAACCTAAAACAAACGGAACACAGCCTGAATATATAAATATATTCAGCCTTTCCGGAGCTGTATAACAATTATTGAGTCTTTTTAAGACTACCAATACAAATCTCACATAAAATTTGTGAGTTATATTACAGCTTTCAGTTCACCTTCTTAAAAACAATGTTATTTTTATGGTTTTTGGTTGAGTGCCACGAAGGTGGACAGAAAGCTGTAAAATAACTCACAAATTTCATGTGAGATTTGTATTGGTAGTCCTAAAAAGACTCAATAATTGTTATAGAGCTCGGAAAAGGCTGAATATATTTATATATTCAAGCTGTGTTTCGTTTGCTTTAAGTTTGTAATATTATTTTCGTTATAGCTTTTTGATAAGGCAAGCCAGGCTTTCGAGCTTATGTAAAGATTGCGCCACCGGGGCCCTAGGCTAGCTGGGCGCCTAGGCCGGGGCCTTATAGGCCTAGTTAGAAATCCGGCACTGCTTGTCTTTGTTTCCTGTTTGAATCTGTTTTGATTCACCTAGTATAGATCCTTAAGGTCCAGTGCCTTATTTACTGTATTTAGTTTACTATATGTATATACTTAATAACCTCAAGGATCGATAATTGGTTCTTTAAGATACAGTGGATTATGCATTAGGCAAACTAGGCACGTGTTTAGGGGCACGAGATTACAAAAGGGCGCGCCGACGCGCCCGGAAGTTTTTAAATGAAAATAGAGCTTCCAAAGCGCGCCCGTCTACTTGACTTTACCTGCTGACCATTAACTCTAATGGCCAGTTCAATGGGATTTTCAAGATTTTGTTAAATCGAGGAAATTGTTATATTGAAGTTCGTTATGCTAAGGTTCACTGTATAATTTATAATACCTCACGATCACCCACCTGTGGGGCGTCGATAAGGAGCTTGCCTAGGGGCTGTCGACATTTAATCCGCCTCTCTTAAGATATGTAATTATCCACGGATTTTGATCGTGTTAGTCTTAGAAGAGCAAGTATCGATCCTTGAGGTTCCGTGTAGCCTAGTATTTTATAAACAACTAAATATATAATTAGAGTTTCCTATGTTTATGGTGCGGATATCGCAAATCTACAATTTAGCCCGCACTAAATTTCTAATTGCTTGTCAAGACTATATAGGATGCAGACTTCACTAAAATAATGCACTAATTACTACATAAGCGTTTCCTTATTGCCTAGATATCCGTTAAAAGAATAACTTAAATTATTAAATTCGGATCAAACTAGTAGATCACAGACGTTGTTGAACTAGGCGCAAAGTATAAATATTTAAATTAAATTTAGACTAGCTAGTAGAGATCCCATGCGTGCTTACTGCAAGCTACATGTTAATAATAGGTCCTGTGGCGCAACGGATAACGCGTCTGACTACGGATCAGAAGATTCCAGGTTCGAATCCTGGCAGGATCGAAATGTTTTTATTCAATTCTCGTCTAACAAGAAAACCAGAGTGAGACCTAGAAGTAATAGTCTGATACGGTAACTTTAATCTACTCGCACACCAAAATGAACACATTAATAAGTAAATTATTGTATGTGAAGCATACCATTATTATAATCGTGTGTAAAAGTCCCATGTAAATCAAATGGAATTTCATTATTAAACGATTTCTGCTTGTTGTTACTATGGCAACAGCTCGCGCCACTAAACAAAAAACATAGTGACGTAGTGAAAATAATTTTATTGACTTAAAAAAATAAATATTAAATATTAAAATATTAAAACTGAATTAAATTTTCTTATTTAGAATCAGGAAGTCTCGGCCTCTCTGCCTGGATTTATCTGACCCTAAAATAACTAAACCGAATCATAACCTCATCTAGATTAAATCTGTGCGTTTTTACAAGTCAGCATTTTTTCTAAGAAGGCAACTTTGCAACTCATGCATGAAAGCCCTTCTTCACACACTTGTGTCAAACTACTATTTTTGATAATTTGGGTTCCGTGCCGAAAACGCAACCCTTATAGGATCACTTTGTTGTCCGTCTGTCTGTCTGTCTGTCGGTCCGTCTGTCCGTCCGTCCGTCCGTCTGTCTGTCTGTCAAGACCATTTTTCTCAGGAACGCGTAGAGGTAACAAGTTGAAATTTGTATCAAATACTCGGGTCTGTGGTCTCTATCAGCTGTGAAAAAAACAAAGTTGTAAGTCAACGCGATCAAAAGATATGACCATTTATGTCGCATATTTTGCGATTTCATAAGGGAATCAAAACCTATAGGGTACTTCCCGTTGACCTAGAATCATGAAATTTGGCAAGAAGCGGTGTCTTACAGCACATGTAAAGGGAACAATCTGAAAACCGTAAATATGTAGTTTAATTACAAGAAAAATCGAATTTACTATTAGAAACTTATGAAAATACACTAATGTGTTGCGTGGTATTGTCAGGCACCAGAAGCATATGGGTTGCATACAGTTAGGTCCTCCTAAAGATACCTTACTTACAAGTTTGTACGGAACCCTGGGTGCGCCAGTCACAACCCGCACTTGGCCGTTTTTTTTTTATTAAGTACGATTGAAACTCCAAATCGAGGAACACGTTGATTCCAATTAGCATCAAGACAGAGAGTTATATAAATTGGCGTTTGACTGTCTTCAAACAGTTATAGAAGGCGAAACCATCAACAAGCATAAAATAATCTACGCAACTCTTCTCCCCGTATAAGGCTCTGCTTTTGGAATTCGCAGAGGGCAAGAAACGCTCTGTTTCTTAAAGGTAATTAAAATTAAAAATATATTGGCGTGTGATTTAGCTAGGCAACCCATTTGCGATTTATCAATGTACATATGTTCTAATCACAGGTGGGCACAGTTAATCCAAAAGTTAACATCGTTAATCGTTAACTCGTAAATAAACAAGTTAACTTCGTTAATCGTTAAAGCGTTAAAATTTCGAAAATTTAACGCAAGTTAAAGTTAACCGTTAAAAGTTAACCCTCCAAAACGTATACTGCTTTTGGTAGCTTTTGGGATGGGATACATCGGTAAATAAAACAAAAACAAGTATATAGATTAATTGATTTAATTATTACAAGCGACAATAGGGGCCCACCATAAATTCGCACGGGTAGCAGAGCATATACGCACCTACTATGGAAGAAAGAGGCTATTTATTCATAATTTTTCAATAGTTGTATGTTCAGAATGCCTTTCCTGAACATAAGCATAAAAAAAATGTCATCTGACATTGATTAGCGTTTAGCCCTCAAAATATCTTTCCGTGTAGAAAAGTCGTTCTACTTTGGCGCTTGATGGGATTGCAGTATTATATTAAAAAAAAAGATTTGTTATATAAAACTTGTTCACATAGAAAGGCAGCATCCGTAAAAGATTCCTTTCACTTTGAGTCCAGGCAAGTTCTCCCCAAATTCTGGGCTTTGTTTTTGCGATTTTTTGCGTCCTCTAGACCTCTTCTTCAGACTGAGTAACAGAGCTGAAAAAATCTTCTCTTTCTTCTTCAGTATTGCCACTATCCTTTCCATTTCTATTTGCTCCCCTTTCTCTAGTCAGAGCGTCTTCAACTTTTGCTTCCATAAGTTTCTTGACTTTTGATAACTTGCTGAAACGCTGCAGCCAGCTGGCATCTTCATTTTCTTTTTTCAATTTTTTTTTTTAATTTTTGCCCTTCTTTTCTTTGACTATTTCAATGTTTGAGTGTTTTTCTGTTGTTCTTCTCGTTTGTAAGGTACTATATATCCTTCTTCAGTTTTTCTCGGACCTAATATTTTTTTAATGTTCTCCCTTCTTCTTTCTTCAAATTGTCTTTTCAGGTTGAGTGCTAGTCTTCCACTTGCGTATAGTGCCATTGGTTCAATTACCGTTTTGTAGTGTCGGATTTTGGTGATGATTGTGGCTGTCGAGCCAGCTGGCATCTTCATCTTTAATGAACCTGAACATAAACCGTTCAAATCTTTTTTTTGCCAGATAATAAGGAATTGGCCAAATGGGCACAACAATGAACGGTTTTCTCGCCTTTTCTCTGGATTTTTGCTCTTTTGCGTGGCGCATAATTTAAAAAACAAAAATGACAACATGTCAACAAACAAGCAATGTAGTGGACTAAAGTTAACGGAAGATCAATTTAACGGAAGTTAATAAAAGCGTTAACATTTTTTTGAGTTAACTTAAAAGTTAATCAGTTAACCATTTTGTTAACTTAGTTAATTAACGGATTAACGAGTTAATGCCCACCTATGGTTCTAACATATAATCTTTGTCATCATCAAATAATAAAAGAGGGTGTATATTTCTGATACCGTATCTGGTGAAATAAAATCAATTTTAAAACTTGGTTTTGGGTTAATCCAGATCCAGATCTCGACTTTAAACTTGATGTTGTGGAAACTTATCACGAGCAAAAGTGTAAACAAAATAATTATAACGATCTTGGGAATTCCTAATTATACGAAACCTCCGGCGGACTTATCTAACTATAAACAAACTTTCCGGCGATCGTCCTTAATTAATTCCAGCAGTTTACAATTCCATGCAGTTAAAATCACATCTAATAAAGATCTGATCTGATAATATTTTATGAACTTGTTCAGTAATCATTATCTATCTATGTGTTTATCTCGAGTCAATAATCACATAGCATATATTTCGTAAATGTAAATACTCACTTTGAGTAGTTGGATAGGAGAACAGGTGCAAGCCACTTATTAACAATTAGATTTAACAAATATTCCTAACACACAACAATTCTAAACTGAATGTATTAGACAAACTTATTAAAGCGAATTATGTTAGGCTATGTCGGCTCTCGTGGTCTAGTGTTAGAGCGCTAGGTAACAAATCTGGAGGTAACGAGTTCTATCCCGAGTGTCGGCCGCATTTGTACCAGTAGACAAATGTGTAATTAACTATTAAAGCGAATTATAGCTTGAATATATTAGTATATTCAACCTTTCTGCAGCTCTATAATATTAAGTTTTGCTCGATAATATTAAGTCATATTGAAACAACTACTTCCTGGCTAATATCACACAGGATATTGAATTATACCTACAACGATATTTGCATGTTATTACTAGTCCATGTCCATGCATATATTAGACTAAACTCAAATTGATTTACATGAAATATAATTAAGACTTGAGTAGATTAGCTGTTTGTCAAGTGTTGTCTATCTTCAACTAAACTTCAAAATTCCTAATCAAAATATTTCTGTCTAGTTTTGTCAATGTAGTCATATCTGTCTAGTCTTGTCTTATATGTGTAGTTTGGTCTTGTGTGTGTAGTCTTTTCTTGTTTGTCTAGTATTGTCTTCTATATGTAGTCTTGTTTGTCTAGTATTGTCTTGTCTGTATAGTCTTGTCTTGTCTGTCTAGTCTTCTCTTATCTGTCTAGTCTCGTTTGTATAGTCTTGTCTGTATTTTGTCTAGTTTATCTAGTTTCGATGTTCCGTTCTCGTTTTTATAATCGACGTTGGTGTTTAATAATAATGTTGTAATCGTGGTTGATTATCTATGAAGATGAAGATTAAGTGATAACAGGAATGGAAAATAAAATTTCTGGGTTTGCTTATCGTTTACTGCATTTACGGAATTATGAAAGTAGATTAAGAGTCTTTGAGTGTGAGATAAAGTCTTTTGATAATCACCGAATTGGTTTATGAAATCGTAGTTGGTTTAAATTGGTGTAATCGCCGAGAGCAGGATTCGATACGTTTAATGCCATGTGACTGAGGCCGTAGAGGTCACTGGTGACCGGCAGCAAGGCTATAATGCAGGGTGACCTGCGAAAGATTAGCAAAAACACATATTTTGAGTATGTTGGCGCCACGTGCAAATTTGAATAATTTCGCGATAAAAATTCCTTTACATCGCCTCACGTACGTCCAGATTGCACCGACGACCACAACACGAAAAAAATTGCTAAAAAAAGTACACAATTTTCAGAATTTATTTAATTTTTTTCTTTATTGGTGTCACATGTCGATAGACTTTTTCAACGGCCAATGAGATTGCGACAAGTGTATGTATGTGTGTATGCACTTGCTGATAAAACTCGTTCTGACTTACTTTCCCTATTTATACACACACACACTACATATACACACTACAAACTAAATTACATTCGCTCTTGCAAAAAAAAAAGAATTTAATGAAGATTTATTAATCGTGTTTGTTTAAACTTGTCTGTCTAGTCATGTCTTAGTCGTTTAATCGTACCTGTCTAGTCTTGTCTGTCTAAACTTGTCTAGTCCTGTCTGTTGTGTGTTAAGTGTTGTGTGTGAAGTCTCGTCTGTCTATTTCTGTCTGTCTAGTCTATATTAAAGCTGTTTAGACAAAACTATTGAAATCAGTATGTAGTGTAAGTTTATCAGGCTTTTCTATTTGCTTATAATTACAAAATGCTAAAAATAAAACAAATATCCGTTCGATAAGGATTTATTCTGTTCGGTTCAGTATTTAGCACATAGTACAGTTAGATTTTGATGAATCTCCATCCAGCTAAAACTAGATAGACAAGATACAGAGAGAGATATAGAGTGAGAAGGACAAATCCCATAATTTATCATGATTTGGCCGTCTAGTCTGTCTGTCCAGCCTCGTGTGTCTGGTCTTGTTTGTCTAGTCTTGTCTGTCTAGTCTTGTCTGTGTACTCTTATCTGTCTACTCTTGTCTGTCTAGTTTTGTCTGTCTAGTCGTGTCTTTCTAGTCTTATTTGTCTAGTCTTGGCTGTTTAGTCTTGACTGTCTAGTCTTGTCTATCCAGTCTTGTCTGTTCAGTCTTGTCTGTTCAGTCTTGTCTGTTCAGTCTTGTTTGTCCTATTTAATCTAATTTTGTTTGTCTATTGTATAGATTAGTCCTGTTAGTCTAAACAGTCCAATCTATTAATTAATACTCATCCACTGTAAATGTATGATTATAATTTGCAAAATGTGGGCTGACAATGGCCGATAGCTGTGCGTTTGCGAAATAAAAAGGAAATTGGCAAATACCGTCATGAATTCGATCGAGTAACTACGAAGTAAGTGGTTGATCGGAGGTTGATGCACCGTGACTCACGACCTAATCCGCTAATGGACAGACGGAGCGATGGCGATTTGGTTTTGATTCGGTTTTGGCCCACACGAATGCGACGCAGTTTGCCCAAATTGAGATCAAGATCAGGTTTCGAGCAGCGGTGGGCGACGACTAACGGCAAAGCGGAAATATTGAAATGTTTGTAATTAGTTTTTCATATGTAGTGGTGATCTTGCTTTATTACGAAGTGTAGATCATGAGGGGAACCTCGGGGGTTCACGTCTAGTGAATACGGGACTGGCAATCCCGAGGTACCCTAGCTGGATTCTCACTTTACTTCAACTTGTCTTGGGTGAGACTCCTATCTCTTTTATCTTTCCTCTCAGATCTCCCTTGATCAACTCTTAGTCTCTTCCGACCCCGACGCTATTAGAGCACTCTCTCTATTTCATACTTATCTTTAGCATCCTCCCCCATACCAACCCGCAATGGCCAGCGTGGTAGGGGAAAACGGCTAAATACCCCAAGGACAGTACAAATCCAAAGAAGGCCGTCAGTCTCCGGCAGCTCAAAAATCGCTGACTACGGTAGCGGTCAGGCAAGGTCTCGAGCAGAGGGTGCAAAGAATCTCCGGAGTAAATTAGGCTATTTGCGAAGACGAACACTGCACATCGCGTCTTACAACGTACGAACCTTATTATCGGATCAAAAAGTAACTGAACTATAAACCGAGCTTGATAAAATAAAATGAAACATCGTAGGCTTAAGTGAGGTTAGAAAAAGAGGAGAAAGCAGGAAAGAAAAAGTTCACGACGTAGCAGTCCTGAACAGGCTCTTCATAGGCCGGGACCACAGAATGATCCGAACAAAAGTTTCTGTGAACATCAGCAGTGAAAGATTGGAGATGATCCAAAAACCGAACAAAAAATGGACACCACCCGACAGCATCGACTCCTACCAAAGAGAAATAGAAAACCGCTTGCATAACTCTTATGCCCCCCATTCACGATCAGTTAAACTGATGTTGAACTGACGTACATCCAAAAACTGACGTGAGTGTGAAATCCTAACGTAAAATTTTGAACTGACGGCAACCCACGGATTTACCGGGCGCATCATAAATCCGCTGGCTTCAGTTCGTTTTCATCACGCCAAACTGACCGCGCATGCGCTTAGTCAGTCGTAGTTTAACCGGCACGGCGTCCGGGCGTACAATAACTGAAGAATTTGTAGAAAAATAGCTTGAAATATGTATATTCGTCCATTCTAAAATAGTTATGCCAGTCACTCGGTTTCAGTGACAACTCATTTAACAAATTAATATGAGATAACTGTTATTTCTTTTTTAACCATTTTTTAATCCCGTTTTTTTTTTGTTGTTTTTTATTGATTAAACTAATTGTCATATGTAGAATATCCTCTTCATAATCCGAATCAATTTTTTTAAGTTACGCGGGAAGAAATTTGCTAGCCAGATACAGCACGCGACAATCGAGAACTGAAGGCCGGTTTTAAGCCAGTGAGTGGGGAAATCATTTTGAACTGGTCAGTTTTAACTGATCAGTTCTAAACATCAGTTCAACTGATCAGTTTAAACTGATCGTGAACCTTTACGCAAACCAAATGGCGACTAACTGAAGTATCAACATAGATGATCTAAACACATCGATAACAAATGCAATAAAACAGGCAGAACAGAAACACTGTGATAAACCAAACGAGAGAGAACAGAAACTAAGCAAAAACACCAAAAAACTAATGGAAGAAAGAAGAATGCTGAAAAACAAATACGGCCAAAACTTTGCGGAACTGAGACAATTGAACAAGGACATCTCAAAAGGCATACGAAAAGACGTCAGAACATTCATCACAAATATGGTTGCTAGAACGATAGATGCAAACAGAAGCTTAAAAGTACTTCAGAAAATCTCAACCAGCAGAAGAAACATACATAGACTCAGAAATAGACAGGGAAATATAACATCAAATAGGGAAGAAATCCTCGGGGTAGTGAGAGAATTTTATGAAGAACTATATAAATCACATCAAAGCGCAATAGAAGCGGACCAAATTCCGAAAATCACAAACCAAGGGTCGGAATATATTCCAGAGGTCACTCACTATCTCCGAAATAACAACAGCACTTTCGGAGATGAAGAATAACAAATCACCTGGAGACGATGAAATCAGCATAGAAGCAATCAAACTGGAAGGATACAAGTTACATTCTCTACTCAAAGTGTTCTTCACTGAATGTCTCATGAGAGGAATAACGGCCTCAGAATGGAACAATGCAACAATCATCGTCATGCATAAAAAGGGGGACATTACCGACCTTGGAAATTACCGACCCATCAGCCTGCTGTCACATATATTTAAGCTGTTCACAAGAATAATCACGAATCGAATAACTGTTAAGGTAGAATCATACCAACCAAGAGAACAAGCCGGATTTAGATCAGGGTTTGGCACAAACGACCACCTCCAGGCCGTAAAAAAACTCATAGAGAAAATGATATGAGTTATGAGTATAACAAGCCAACTGGTCCTAATATTCGTAGATTATGAGAAGGCGTTTGACTCTGTGGACCAACACGAAATCCTAAAATCATTAGCTGATTGTCGTGTGCACAAAAATGCCACAGCATCTGTCCGACTCCACAACGATACGGGAAGATTTAAAATAGCCAGAGGTGTTCGACAGGGTGATACAATCTCCCCACGACTTTTTACTAACTTACTCGAATACATGTTTAAATCTATTGATCTGGAACACCTAGGCATTAACATAAATGGAGAATACCTCAGTCATCTCAGATTTGCAGACGACATAGTCATTATAGCGGATAGCATCGACCAGGCAAAAATGATGATACAACACCTAAATATAGCCTCACGCAAAGTTGGACTAAAGATCAACTTTTCAAAAACTCAGTTGATGACCAATCTTGTACTGAGTGATAGTATAACCGTAGATGGAGTTGAAGTCAAAGAGACCACCTCATATAAATACCTAGGGCATGAAATCTGCACTCTCAGAGATAACCAAACGTGTGAAATACCAAAACGAATAGGATTAGCTTGGGCTGCATATGGGAAACTGAAATATATATTTAAATCAAACTTACCAATCTGTTTGAAACGTAGAGTCTTCGATCAATGCGTCCTCCCCGTCTTAACATACTGTGCAGAGACATCAATACTAACAAAGAATGTAATCAATAAGATCAAGGTAACACAACATACAATGAAGAGATCCATGTTGGGATTATCCCTTAGAGACCGAATCCCTAACACCGAAATCCGGAGAAGATCGGGAGTAGCAGATGCAATAAAACAAATAACAACCTTGAAGTGGAACTTGACAGGGTTTATTGCGATAATGAAGGACAGCCGATGGACCAGACGAATAATGGAATGGAGACCAAGACATGAAGCTCTCCGAAGCAGAGGACGCCCACCTGCAAGATGGTCCGATGATATTAAACGTATCCATAGAAATTGGATGCAAGCAGCGCAGGCCCGACAGATGTTGAAGCAGTCACGGGAGGCCTACGTCCAGCAGTGGACTACGATAGGCTAATTGATGATGATGATGTAGATCATGGTGCAAAGTCATGACTAGATCGTCGAAACTAGATATATAGACAAGACTAAACATAGGCAATACTAGATAGCATCATCTTCCAGCAATACTTGTCCACTGCTGGACATAACCCTCCCGTAACAACTTCCATCCCCGTCTGTCCTGTGCTGAGGGTAACATCCAATTCTTAAGAATTCACTTAAGATCGTTTCGTCATGGAGTGGGCGGTCTTCCTCTATTTCGGAATGCATCGTTACAGGGTCTCCACTCCGTCAGCCTTCTCGTCCATCTGTCATCACTGACTCTGGCCAGGTGTCCCGCCCAATTCCATTTAAGGTTGGCAATTCTCTCGATGGCGTCGCTTACTCCACTTCTTCCCTTCACAGTTGTGTTGGAACCGTGTCTCTCAGAGAGCAAAGCTGGGTTTGCTCTCTCCGTTGCTCTCTGTGCTAACCTGATTTTGTTAGCTGTGCGTTCTGTTAGGGTTAATGTTTCGGCCCCATATGTTAGTACAGGTAAGACGCACTGATTGAAGACTCTTCTTTTAAGGCAGATGAGAATGTCGCATCTTAGGATATAACCTAGCTTTACGAAGGTTGCTCAAGCTAGTCCAATTCTTCTTGACAACTCACATGTTTGGTTGCCTCTGCTCAAGCGAATCTCGTGGCCCAGATACTTGCACGAGTATACTTGTTCTATTTTTGAGTTGTTGATAGTTAGATTTGTGGTTGCAATTTGTGCAATACTAGATATAGACAAGACTAAACATAGACAATACTAGACATAGACTAGACTAGACACAGTTAAAACTAGATCCAGACAATCTTTCGCAATTTTTTTTAATTGTTGAATTAGTTTATATGAGAAAGCGTTGGCGAAACTTTACGTTGGCTCATTGTGGTGGAAATAATTCGCGATTTTTTTTACAATAATAATGCGAAAAACAATGGATTAACAATAATTGCGTTTTTTTGTTTTGTTTTCGAATTTAAGTAGTTTTTGCAAGGATTGAAACAATTGGTGTATTTTTTCCGATAAATCTTATCTAGAAATATTAAAAATTATCTACGGATAGTAAACTGCAAAAACTTCGATCGCAAAATTTGCCTCACGAAAATATTATTTGGCCGACTGAACAGACAGGACTAGACAGACATGATTTGGTGACACAGGCAAACCTTCATAGTCAAGACAAGAAATGCAAGATTAGATAAACAGATAGACCCCGCACTAGACAGACAAGATTATACAGGGTGTTAGGTTAAAATGCGGCAAAAATTCAAGGTGTTATTCCTTGGCCTATTCTAAGAATTTTTTGTTCTATGATGATTTCTGAAAAATCCTGTTTCGAAGATACAGGGTGAACAAAATTTGCGACAGTGATTTCACAATAATTTTGTTCACCCTGTATCTTTGAAACAAAGGGGCTTTTCAGAAATCATCATAGAACAAAATATTCTTAGAATAGGCCAAGGAGTAATCCCTTGAGTTTTTGCCGCATGTTTACTTAACACCCTGTATAGTTTGATGTTGCAAAAATATTTATTATTTCTTGCATGCTAAGTGTTACTAGGAAAACTGTTTGTCGTCATATTTGCATTTCGAATATCAATATTTCTTCTCTCCATTAAATGCAAATCTCATGCGAAACGGGGAAAACCCGAAAACTTTCTTGAAAATAATAAATACTTTTTCGATAAATTCTCGCTTAAACGGCCTTGGTGTTTTCAAGAATTCTTATATCGTTTAACATATCAACAGCTAGTTCACTAACAATAATAAATTACAAGTCTTATCTGGTATGGTATAGTTCAGGGGTCGGCATACCCTCAAGTGAAACGAGTCAAGTTTACTGAGAATAAGCATAAAGAGAGCTAAAATTTCGAATATATCATTTTTCTGATTCCCTACGACATATATGGGACCAGACAACCGCCGGATTGTAAGAAAGAGTGGTGGGAGGGAAGAACGCAAGCGGTCTCTAGGCCGCCGGATTACTGGACGTCGACACGTCTAGTAATCCGATTTACCAACGGCCGAATTACCGAGCATATACTGTAGTATATTTCATTAGGAGTCGAGATATTAGGCTTTCCCCGTGCGCACTTTTCCCCATCTACAATGGTATTCTGGTGTTGATCTTGTGTTTTCTACTCTTGAATGACTGAACAATTTACTAAAAATTCAAATTTTTCTGCTTACCAATTCTTTGATATAGCCCTAGGCTACCGTCCAGCAACGCTAACCTCAACGTCTTTTTAGAGTAAGCGAATCCCCTCCGCCTTCAATTAACATAGATGCTGAAGATCGTCCTAACCTAACCTAACATAGATGTTGAAGATCGTCTTAAGCCGTATCCTGTATATTCTTCAGGATTTTTTGATTCAGATATTCAACAATCTGTTTTGCTGTCCCACTTATAGTATAGCAACCTGCATGTTGAGCATAACATCTACCATTGCGGTACGCAATAAGTAATCTTCAACTATTCATATTTGTAGGTCTTAGATTAATATATTTACGCTAAACACTATATGGGTCCAAGGGACATCCTTCCTTTGTAATTGTGAAACTTCTTGACTTGTCATTTTTGCCACCTCGAACGAATACCACATAAAACGACCATTATCTTCCACATCTTCCAAAGTTAAACGAATCAAGTCATATCTTCGACATGTACCAAAAATACCAAATATTAAAATTTCTTTAGTTACCACTTCTCATCTGGTGCTTGAAGAATGAATTTGGCAACTTGGTCTGTAGTTAATACGAATACCTAGTTTGATGAAGAAGCAGGAAACAATATGGGATTCCAAAGAGTCGCTTCAAACATATGAGTAATGTCAGGAAGAGCTATCAGCCAAGAAGAAAATTAAGTAAGGATAAGGATCATTTTCTTTCTGTCCTTCTCGTTTGATGAAGAAGCTGGAACCATTTTAGGATTCCAAGAGTCGCTTCAAAAATGTGAGTAATGTCAGGAAGAGCTACCTGCCAAGAAGCACATTATGTAAGGACAAGGATCTCTTTCTTACTGAATTTCTCCTTTGATGAAGAAGCTGGAACAACTATGGGATTCCAAACAGTCGCTTCAAAAATGTGAGTAATGTCGGGAACGGCTACCAGCCAAGTAGCACATTATGTAAGGACCTGGATCTTTTTCTTACTGAAATTCTCCTTTAATGAAGAAGCTGGAACCACTATGGGATTCCAAACAGTCGCTTAAAAAATGTGAGTAATGTTAGGAAGAGTTACCAGCCAAAAAGCACATTATGTAAGGACAATGATCTTTTTCTTTCTGTCCTTCTCGTTTGATGAAGAAGCTGGAACCATTTTAGGATTCCAAAGAGTCGCTTCAAAAATGAGAGTAATGTCAGGAAGAGCTACCAGCTAAGAAGCACATTATGTAAGGACAAGGATCTTTTTCTTTCTGTTCTTCTCGTTTAATGAAGAAGCTGGAACCACTATGGGATTCCAAAGAATCGCTTCAAAAATGTGAGTAATGTCAGGAAGAGCTACCAGCCAAGAAGCACATTATGTAAGGACAAGGATCTTTTTCTTTCTGTCCTTCTCCTATCGGAGGCTGGCTATCATCCTAGCTATTCGAATTTTGTTGGCGGCTGCTCGGAAAAGCTCGATGAGAAAACAATTAAACCATTCCCTCAGATTCATCAACCAGGATATTCTTCGTCTGCCAACAAGGACAAGGATGGTAACATACTAACGGCGAAGGAGCGGATACTACTAACCAGCTCATCTAACAGATGGACAGAGTACTTCGCGGAACTACTTTCTATTCCAAGAACGCAATATACACAGCAGAGCCTATTATCCCAGAACCCTCATTGGAAGAAGTCAAAACAGCAATGCCGCACCTAAAAAAGATAAAGCAGCGGGAGAATAAAACCTGCCCGGAGTAGTCCTCCAATATGTGATGGATAAACTAGCACAGGAAGTATAAAAACTCTGGGGGTCTGGATACCGGAGTACTGGAATACCTCCATTATCATACCAATACAGAAGAAGGGAGAACGCAAAGAATGTAGCAACTACAGAGGTATCGCACTTATAAATGCGATCTACAAAGTTTTCGCCAATATATTAACGGCCAGAATAAACCCATATGCCGAGGAGATCCTGGGGGATTACCAGTGTTGGTTCCGGCGGAACAGGTCATCAATAGATCAAATCTTCCGCATTCGCAATATATTGGAGAACTACTGGAAGTATAGTATCGAGATGCACCAACTCTTCATAGACTTCAAGCATATGACAACATAAACAGGAAATTGGTTCCTCCATTGGAATTGGTTCCATTGAAAGTATCTATAGTGTTCATATTTTATTCATACCTCTGGCATTTCAATATATTCGACTCCATATTGTGCAGTAGCATTTGGTCCTACTGTCCAGATTTTAAGTCCTACCCTTTTGAAGCGGCGTTCTGATTTCCAAATGTTTTTCGAAGGCGTGCAGTTTAATTTTGGCGGTGTTCGGCCGGACGTCGTCGCTCTTTGACCAACGGCTCTAGTTCTTTCCGCCCTCCGCCCTTTTTTTTATGATTAAATTTAGTGTACAGGTTATTGTCTAAATGGTTTTAATCAGCACTTGTCATATACTTAATACTTCGTATTCTTACATTGTGATTAGAAATGTGAACTACTTCGAACATGCTGTCCTGTATTTAGGTAAATGGAAGAGTTTGGAATACCAGCAAAGCTTGTCAAATTAACACGAATAACGTAAAACGATACTAGAGGCAAAGTGCGGATACAAGGAGACCTATCGACAAGTTTCGCAGTAGCATCAGGGCTGTGACAAGGAGATAGCCTCTCAACAATACTATTCAACCTGGCCCTAGAGAAAGCGGCGAAGGTGTTGAGAAACATTTCGAGGAACTCCTAAACCCAAACAGCAACCAGAATCCAACCAACAAAGACCAGAGAGTACTCGAACTCACAGCAGACGAACGAGAGGAGAACAACGACCTCCCAACTGAAGAAGAGGTGAAAAAAGCAATCAAGTCGCTAAACAACAACAAATCACCAGGTGTGGACAACATTCCGTCAGAATTAATAAAACATGGAAGACCACAACTAGCGAAAGCAGTAACGCACCTAATCAAAGAAATATGGAGAACCGAAAAAATGCCGAACGAATGGAGAACCAGCATCATCTGTCCAATCCACAAAAAAGGAGACAAGTTAGAATGTAAAAATTATAGGAGAATATCCCTACTAAGCACAAGATATAAAGTCTTCACAACCATCCTCGGAAACACACTAGAACTACTACCCGAACATCGTTGGCGAATACCAAGCGGGTTTTAAACCAGGATGATCGACCACAGACCAATTATGCGCAGTAAAAGAAGTTCTGGAGAAATGCTGGGAACATGTCATTGATGTGTACCAACTCTACGTGGACTTCAGACAGGCATACAACAGCATAGACAGAGAAAAGCCCTACAGCATCATACTAGACTATAACATACCACGAAAATTAGTAAGGCTAACAAGACTAACAATGGAGAACTTTGAAAGCCGGATGAAGATACAAGGAAACCTAACAGACCCATTTAAAATAAACCAAGGCCTCAAGCAGGGAGATGGACTCGCCCCAGTATTCTTTAATCTAGCATTAGAATACGCCGTAAGGAAAACCACGGTCACCAACGCATCGCTGCTACACAAATCCACCCAACTAGCAGAATATGAAGATGACATAAACATACTTGGAAGAAACCTAACATCAATGAAAGAAACCTACATACAACTAGAAGGAGCGGCTAAAGAAGTGGGCCTAAAAGTGAATAAATATAAGACCAAAGTATTAATACAGACCCGAAGCAATAGGAGGAAAAGCCGGAACATGACAATAGGCGACCAAAACTTTGAGGTGGTCAATGACTTTACCTACCTAGGCTGTAACATATCCAGCAAATGGGACGAGATGAAGGAAATCCAACGAAGAATCAGTAATGCCAATAAAGTATACTACCACATCTCGGCCATAATCAGATCAGCGAATCTCCCCAGGAAAACAAAACTGAAACTTTATAAAACAATAATACGCCCAGTGTTATGCTATGGAAGCGAGACCTGGACGCTCTCGCAAAGAGCGGAAACAATAGTGAATGCACAGATCTTACGCAGAAACAGTGGAGAATAAGATACAACCACGAGATCTGCCAGCTCTTCGCATAAGCAGACCTAGCAACAACAAGATTACAATAATATTACAAAGCCTTAAATGGGCCGCGCATTTACAAAGCATGGAAGAGTCAAGAGTAATCAAGAGAAGGTAAAAGACCGCTTGGAAGACCAGGGGCGAGATGGGCAGACAAAATCCAGGGGGACGCTCTATCCATGCTCGGAACTCCAAACTGGAGAAAGGCGGTGGAGGACAGGGTTGGCTGGAGGAAGAACATAGAGGAGGCCAAGGCCCGATTTGGGCTGTAGCGCAATTGAATGGATGGTTGAGAAACAGCGAACGAGGAATAATATTAAGCAAATCTAAAGTGATCCTTGCTTACGCGGATGACATAGATGTAGTAGCCAGAAACACTCAGGCAATAAAAGAGGCATACGAACCTCTAGACGAAACTGCGAGGAAAATGGAACTAAAAGTTAATATCGACAAGATCGGAGCGCAAATCGGACCAAGGCTAGAAATTGGCGAAAGACAGTTTGAAGTAGTGGGATCTATAATAAAGAGCAAAAACGAAATATCCAAAGAAGTCATAACCCGCATACAACTAGCGAATCGTCGTCTGCGTAGTCTACACCCATTACTCAGCAGCTAAGACCTGTTGCGCAGAATCAAGCTAAGAATATACGAGACAATAATTAAACCAGTGGTGACATATCGCAGCGGGACTTGTACCCTTACAATTGAACACAAACTACAATTTAACCGCTTCGAACGTATTTTTGGTCCGGTAAATGCAGACCGGGGTGGAGAATTTTAGTAAATGATTTAATTAAATGATTTATTAGCGACAATTAAATGCAGTAGGTTATGATATGCAGGACACATAAACAGAATGGAGGACACTAGGCATCCCAGACAGGAACTTCAAGACACTATGGCGCACTATGGAGCACTATGGCGAGGACGAAGACACCAGAGCAATCGGGGTAACAAATCGGAAAGTCTCTGAAAAATCTGAAAACGTATAAAAATCGATAAAATAACTCGAACTTTTAATGCTTGAAAGAAGAGAAGCAAATATGAAATGAAAGCAAATTTTATAGTCTTAGTAGCAAAAGAGCCGTAGTCTGCCGACCCCTGGTCTAGTCTGATCTAAACTAGTCTACTCCAGTTTTGAGTAGCCTAGCTTAGATTTGGCTTGTCTAATTTGGCCCTTTCTTGTATTGTAGCTTGTCTAAAGCTTATATAGTCTTGTCTAATTTAGTCTTAAACTCTGTGTATTTCCAGTAATTAATAAATCACTTCATAAATGTTAAGCAGGCTAGTGAGCAATACTTTTCGCTCTTGCGATTCTCCGTAATCGATTCAACTTTCACATCGATTTCGCGAAGAAATTGATTCGACTTCTCGATCGAACACAGCCAGTCATTGCAAATTAAAAAAATTGCATTAAATCGCTCGCGAGTCGCGGTCTGGCGACCCCTGGTGTAGTCTAATCTGGGCTAGTCTACACCAGTTTTTAGTAGACTAGCTTCGATTAGTTTTGCTGCTGTCTTGTCTTGGTATTCTCTAGCTAGTCTAAATCTTATATTGTCTTGTCTAATTTATTCTCAAACTCTGTGTATTTCCAGAAATGAATAAATCACTTTAAAAATATTTAGCACGCTAGTGAGCAAAACTTTTCGCTCTTGCGATTCTCCGTAATCGCCACAACTTTCACATCGATTTTGCGAAGAAATTGATTCGACTTCGCGCTCGAACACGGCCAGTCATTGCAAATTAACGTTTTTTCGGGCATTAAAAAGCTAGAGAAACAGGACTATACAATTTACGGGAATTATTTATAAACAGAAAAGGGGAATTACTTGGACTTAAGTCGTGTTAGTAAGAGTCGAGCCGGTTTGTTTGTTTGGAATATTTAGTGAATGACATTTTTATGAGTAACAGTTTGTTTGGGATGATGACTGTTTGTCTACATAATAAAACTAACTGCGTCCACTAACCGAAAACATAAATATTTACGCTGGAGATTAAGAAAAATGTAAATTGAAATACGAAATTCGCTCAGCTAATCCCAAAACATGGAATTTTTACAAAACAAAAGCCTACTGTTTACGTAGCCGCACGAAATACACACGACATCGTCATTTTACACTTTTGTGCAGCCGTAGAAAGGGACGACAGTGTGTCCACGGTGCGGCATCGTCGCATTTGCGTATCGGCAGGCGTTCGTCATGCAGCTAGTGCTGCAGCCTGCCACTACAAAAGACATGTTGCGTACAATAAACCCTATTGTAGTTTGCGTGATGAATTTATGACGATTGCGTGAACGTATCTAAGATGCAAATGACGCCTTCGTCATTTGTTTGCATGCATTCGTCAAATGACGCCTCCGTGGACAGTAGGCCTAAGTTTAAAAATTGTTATATCAGTCTAATACTATCTAGTTTGACTCAAAACTCATTGTGCATTTGATCAAGGGAGGAGGTCCCTTGATCAAAAAAATAATAATTGATATTCTAAAAAATATCATCGATATCACCGGTTTACAAAAAGGGAAATAAACTAATCATCAATAATTATAGACCGATGGCCCATATTTCAGTACTAGCAAAAATAATAGAAATACGCCTTGGAGTCCGGACGCCTTTTCTTAGTAAATATAAAGTGATACCGGATCAACAACTTGGTTTCTCCAGAAACAAATCCGCAATAACAGCTGTGCAGGTTCTAGAATCTAGATGGAAAAATAATATCGGAGATAGACAGTGGAAAAAAAAACGTATGCGGTCAGGGGACCCCGTCAGGAACGAAGTTCCTCGCGCATTTAACAGAATCGAACTTCTGTTTTAAGAGATGAAATTCTTATAAGAGATGAAAATAGACAATTACCGTCGCCAGCAATGTTTCTGTCATAATGCAGCAAGACATTTGGCATTGAACATTCATGTTCCTAGTATGAGGCTTGGAATGATTGAGAACTTGGACTAATTACTTGCTGAGCTTCATTAACTGATGATTGAATTTTATTATTCAGAAAGTGACTAAATATTATGTTTTCAGTTTATTCATTACTTTCGATTAATATGGTTGGTAATGAATCTTCTTTCGATGACTGTAAAGATTCAGGTTCAACACGTTTCTTCTTTTATTGAAATGTATCTCTGTATATTTTAACGCCTCAAGCATGTTCTAAATCGGTATTTTGTAAAATTTCTTTTTTCTCTATCTATACTCTTTTTTCGCTGTACACCATCTCGCATTTCACACTGATTTTACTCTGTCATAACTTTTTAACGGCTCACCACAGACTTATAGTCTTCACCAAACGATTCAGCCCAAAATTAGTCGGAAAACGTATATAATATTCCCTAGGAAGTTTTCAGTTAAGAAATATCATCGACACGGGGAGTCTAGACCGCGGAAACGACGAAATGCGAGAAAATCGATTTTGTGAAAATCGTTATTTTTTGAGTTACAGCAAAATTTAAAAACGTTTATGAAAGAATTTTTGCTGCTGATTACAGGTATGCAAATTATATTTCGCTAGCTCAAGAATTCACAAAATTTTTAAGAAATTTCGGCGCTCGAGTAGAGATATCGTAAAGTCGTGAATTTCATGCGGACAATCTTAGTGTATTAATAGAAAAATGATCTTCCAAAAACGATGCCGCAATCCGTTTTTTGATTATTTGCAACCGTTTCCGAGACATCTACTTAGCAAATCGAGAATCGGGTAAATTTCTGTTAAGATTTCTCGACGAATTATTGAATCTTTGCGGACACCTTACACATCGACTTGTTCATCTTGTCGTGTAGTTTCTGTATGCCGAATATGATTTTGTTGCGTTTTGCCGTTCTCGAGAAAATAAAAAAAAACTGAAAAAGCGCATATTTTTCGAAAGCACATTTTTATCAACGAAATGATGGAAAATTTTTGTTGAAATTTTTCAATATTATCCTTAGACTTAATATTTTTATTCATTCATTGATTCATTTATAATTCTTAATATACACTGAGAGAAAGAGAAAGAAAAAGAGAGCGCGCGGTATAGAAATATACACTGAGAGAAGAGAAAGAAACAAACCCGGCGTATAACGAAAGAGAGTGCGCGCGGTATAGAAATATACACTGAGAGAAAGAGAAAGAAACTAACGCAGCGTATAACAAAAGAGAGAGGACGCGGTATAGAAATATACACTGAGAAAAAGAAACTAACGTTTTCTGTCGAATTACTCATACCGAGACCTCCATAAAGGAACTTCGTTCCCAAAAAACCCGCTGGTTATTTATTGCGACTTAGTAAGGCATTTCCGGTTTAAATATCTGACATTATTACGATTGTGTTTTCTCCCAATACTTCACATTAGCAAAGAATTAGCATAATTAAGTGACATTATTACGCTAGTAATTTCTTAGAGTACCTCGAATTACCAAAAAATCAGGATAATTGTGAATACATAGCAAAATTTCAGGGAGTGGATGACCCCTCGGTTTGTCATTATAAATTTCTTCAGAAACTGGAAATGTATGGTGTAAGAGGAAAAACTGGGAGATGGTTCAACTCGTATCTAGTATACAAAAACAATTTGAAAAGCTCGGCAAAGGCTTGTCTAAACTAACAACGATTTTAGTTGGGTTGCCTCAGGGAAGCGTTTTGGCCCCTATTTGGTTCTCAATATATATACAGCAGATTTGGTAGACTATATTGGAGAAGACCGTATTACGGATGTTAGGTAAAACATGCGGCAAAAATGTATTCCTTGGCCTATTCTAAGAATATTTTGTCTTATGATGTTTTCTGAAAAACCCTTTGTTTCGAAGATACAGGGTGAACAAAATTTGCGACAATAACAACATTTTATTATCAAAAAGTACATTTGAAATTGCTCCAGCTAGAATATGGTCAAAATGACTTCCTCCAGCCTGGATGCAAGCATTCAATCTTTAAAGTCTGTTTCAAACATACAAGGATAGTTTCTAGTTGAGCTACATCCAGTAATTATCCGATTTCGCAATTCGTCCAAATTCTCTACTGGGGTAGCGTAAACTAATGACTTCAGATTAAGGAATAACCCGTTGGATTTTTGCCGGATGTTTACCTAACACCCTGTACAAGAGATAGACTTCCTCAAGCATTGATAGCACGGCACAGATGCGGGTCAGAGGAAAAGGGCAGGAGATACTGGATGGGCTCCCGTTTTAAACGATGTGAGATATGTGGGGAAGCTAGTGACGTGTGGGCGCATTGGGCTCAAAGCTGTGCAGGATGTCAGTGGAGCAGAGAGGAGAGTGTGGTAGTAGAAGACTGGGGCTCGTGTATGAGGGAGGACGGAGCGGGATGGCCCTTGATGACAAGAGTGGTGGAGTTAAAAAAGAATAAAACTTTAGTTCTTTTACCATCTGGTGACGCGTGATTTTATTATTATTATTATTTGAGAGGAAATGTTGTTTTTGAGAGGATTAATTTTTTTTCTTTTTCTTTTTGTTTGTTTTCTTCTAGTTATTTATTATTTTTTATTCTGTCTTAGGTTGGAGCGTGTGTATAATTATTTGGTTAACATAGATGGTAGCACTGTTATATGTAAAACTGTAGTTGTTTATGCCAATAAAAGGAATCTAATCTAATCTAACACCCTGTATATGCGGATGATGTCAGTATAATTGTGCCTTATGAAAAAACGGATAAATTGCAACAAGAAGCGAATGAAACGGCAATAAAGTTATATATAGAAGAACATATAGTTATATATAGGCAGACAAGACTCGACAGACAAGACTGGACAGACAAGGCTGGACAAGGCTGGACAAGACAAGACTTGATGTCTTGATGGCTTGCCGGCTTGATGGTACCACCGGCCCTACCCACTAAAAACCACCTCCTCTTTCCTTTAATAACCATTCACACTACCACAGGATTACCTTGCCGCATTACTTCATGGTGGTGAGAAGTCTATTCATTAGCATCTTTCGTTATTAGTTATCCCTCTCGTCCAGTTCTTTCTTTAGTAGGATGTCTTGCACCATTTTCCCAATTATATTCCACCCTACTACGCTATTCAACATTTCAGGCAGTAAGTTATCAGGCACGGTGTCAGTTTTTTACGAATTAGGCATTCAGATCGATTGCGTACATCGTTCCACTGCGGGCAGCTGAAGAACGTGTGCTCTGCTGTGTCTTCCTCAGTAGGTACATACTGCTGTTTGGCTCTTCCCTATTCTCTTCCTGTAGGCCTCAAAGCAACCATGGTCGGTGAGCATTTGTGAGAGGTGGAATGCTAGTTCTCCATGCTCCCTAGAGTACCAGTCTTTAGTTTTCGGTATTAGCATATGCGTCCACGAGCTTGTTTCCGTATTTCCCACCATTTCTGCCACCTTTCCATTGTATCTTCTCTAGCTTCCCTCCTCTGCTCCAGGTTCAAGTTTCTTTAGCAAAATCGAGCGGGATTACTCTTCCCATGACAAGTAATGATTCTATCTACAGGCCCCCATTCACACGGGGGCGGCATAAAGATTGATAGACTGGGCTACAGTTGCTAAGAGTCTTCTTTTCCTTTCGGGTGGCCCATTTTCACGCGGCATGAGTCTGGAAAGAGACAGAGCCGCTCGTTGGGCTTTTTCAACAACATGCGTTATGTGATGGCCAAAGGTGAGGGACGACACCAAGATATTTCACGTGATTGGTTGGTAGTATTATTGTACCTCTCACCTCGAACTGTATCTCCCCGCACCTCTTTCTACCAAAGAGCATCACCGCTTCGGTTTTTTCCGTGGCGAGTTAAAGTTTGTTCCTTTTGAGCCATGTGGAGATCCTATGTATCGCCTCATTGGTGTTGTACATTAACTCTTCTCTCGATTTAGCTCTAGAGACCACTGCCAGGTCATCGGCTAAAGCGATTGTTTCCACGCCGTCGGGCAAATCTAGGTCTAGTATGCCGTCGTATAGCAAGTTCCAAAGATGGGGGCCCAGTACAGAGCCTTGGGGTACACCATGTCATGTCACTGGTATTGCAACGCCGTCTTCTAGACAGACAAGACTGGATAGATAAGTCTGGACAGACAAGACTGGACGGACAAGACTGAACAGACAAGACTGTACAGACAAGACTGGACAGACAAGACTGTACAGACAAGACCGGACAGTCAAAACTGTACAGACAAGATTGGACAGACAGGACTGGACAGACAAGACTGGACAGACAAGACTGTACAGACAAGACTAGACAGACAAGACTGGACAGGCAAGACTGGACAGGCCAGACTGGACAGACAAGACTGGACAGACAAGACTTAAGAGACAAGACTGGACAGACAAGACTGGACAGACAAGACTGGACAGACAAGACTGGACAGACAAGACTAGACAAACAAGACTAGACAGATAATACTACACATACAAGACTAGACCGACAAGACTACATAGACAAGAGTAAGCAGACTGGACAGACAAAGTTAGACAAGACTGCCGAACATGTCTAGGCCAAGTAGACTAAACAGAGACGGGTAGACTAAACAGAGACGAGTAGATTAACAAGACTAGAAAGACCAAACCAAGTAGACTAGTCTAGACAGCATTCTCGTGTGTTCAGTAAAATGTTTAAGATTACATGATTGCATGCTATATATTAGATAGTTAGACTGCGTCTACTTTGTAATCTAATTAGTATGCGTTGCGTATAGACTTTTTTGGTTATTCGAAACGTACCAACTTAACGTCCGTTCACACACCCTTGCAGTCTACAAACTTCTTTGTGTCTAAATCTTAACGCATTAATATTTCTCTCACTATCCACACTACAAACCAAAAATAATCTATGAAGGTCCGTCTAGTTTCGACTTGTCTAGCCTATATCTGGTTAATAATCACACAAACTTTCAAGAGCTAGTTTTAATTGCTACTCACCTAGAACAGACAAATTCTTATTTAACGTAAAACTAGAATAATTCAATCTTGAGCTACAAAACTAAACTAATTCATACAATCTTAATAGCAAGAATAAACTAGTTTTACAAAGGTTTCCATTGTAATCTAAATGCATTGTCGGTCATAAATATCTGTCGTTTTTTACCTGGACTACCGTTGGTTTAATCGGCGGAGGAATGTCGGCTCTTCTCCTTTAACAATTCGATGCGAGAATTTGTTATATTGATTGTAATAGTGAAAGTGAACGAAGGAAAATCGTAATTATGATAATTACGGGATCGGATTGCCGCAATTAAAGTGTTGGAACAAGACGAGGAAGAAAATCGGGGAGACGGACGGGGCGAGCTCGAGGAAGTGATGGAATTGTTCGAATGGATAACGAGTTCCGGTAGGATGGTATGGCTACCGGAAATTCGCGGACGGGTTTCAGTTGTTTTATTTTTACTGGCTGCTGTGGATGAGATTTACAATTAGATTTTATCTCAAACTAGTTTTGTTTTTTAATTTAAACTGAAACTTGTCTTAATTGAAATTTCTCAAAGACTATTATTTAAAACTCCCGTAATCTTGGGTGATTATTAAAAAGATTAACTCCTGAAACTTATCTGATTTTTAAAAAGAATGTCTAGTCTTTTATATCCAGTCTTGTCTGTCTAGACTTCTAGTGTATCTTGTTTGTCTAGACTTCTAATGCATCGTGTTTGTCTAGACTTGAAATTCCAAATTTAAAATTCAAATCCTAAATTCCAACTCTAAATTCAAATTAAAAATTCAGATTCAAAATTCAAATTAAAAATTCAGATTCAAAATTTAAATTCAAAATTTATCAGCTTTGGCTCCACAACCCATTATGGGTCTTGGCCTTCACTAGAATTTTTTTCATTCCAATCTCTTCCGGGCCTTAGCTTTCCATCCCGTCATTGCTATTAGATTCTCCAGCAATTAATATTAAATTCTCCTGCAATTCAAAATTCATATTCCTATTCAAATTCCAAATTTAAAATTCATATTCAAAATTCATATTCAAAATTCATATTGAAAATTCAAATTCAAAATTCATATTCCGATTCAAATTCCAAATTTAAAGTCAAAATTCAAATTCAAAATTTAAAAATTCAAATTCATATTCAAATTCAAATTGAAATTCATATTCAAATTCAAAATTCATTTTCCTATTCAAATTCCAAATTGAAATTCAAAATTCACATTCAAATTCAAATTCAAAATTTTAATTCAAAATTCAAATTCAGTCAAAATTCAAATTTAAAATTAAAATTCAAAATTGAAATTCAAAATTCATATTCCTATTCAAAATTCAAATTCATATTCCTATTCAAATTCAAAATTCATATACAAAATTCATAACCAAATTTCAAATTCAAAATTCATATACAAAATTCATAACCAAATTTCAAATTCAAAATTCCTATTCAAATTCCAAATTCAGTCAAAATTCAAATTCAAGATTCAAATTCATATTCCTATTCAAATTCCAAATTTAAAGTCAAAATTCAAATTTAAAATTCAAATTCATATTCAAATTTCATTTTCCTATTCAAATTCCAAATTCAAATTTAAAATTCATATTCAAAATTCATATTCCTAATCTAATTCCAAATTAAAATTCATATTCAAAATTCAAATTACTTTTTCCCTATTAAGATACAATAGACAAATAGTATATTATATAGTAACACAACTTCTATTGTATGTAGTCTATTCTGTCTAATATATTCTGACTAGTCTATTCAGTCAAAATTCAAATTCAAAATTTAAATTCAAATTCCATATTCAAATTCATGTTCAAAATTCAAATCCAAAATTCATATTCCTATTCAAATTCCAATATTTAAAGTCAAAACTCAAATTCAAAATACAAATTCAAAATTGAAATTCAAAATTCAAATTCAAATTCAAAATTCAAATTGAAATTCATATTCAAATTCAAAATTCATTTTCCTATTCAAATTCCAAATTCAAATTCAAAATTCACATTCAAAATTCATATTCAAATTCAAATTCAGTCAAAATTCAAATTCAAAATTCATATTCAAAATTAAAATTCACAATTAAAATTCAAAATTCATATTCCTATTCAAAATTAAATTTCATATTCCTATTCAAAATTCATATTCAAAATTCATAATCAAAATTCAAAATTCCTATTCAAATTCTAAATTCAGTAAAAATTCAAGATTCAAAATTCATATTCCTATTCAAATTCAAAGTCAAAATTCAAATTCAAATTTAAAATCAAATTCATGTTCAAATTCAATATTTATTTTCCTATTCAAATTCCAAATTCAAATACAAATTTAAAATTCATATTCAAAATTCAAATTGAAAATTCATATTCCTAATCTAATTCCAAATTCAAATTCAAAATTCATATTCAAAATTCAAATTACTTTATCCCTATTAAGATACAATAGACAAATAGTATATTATATAGTAACACAACTTCTATTGTATGTAGTCTTTACTGTCTAATATATTCTGACTAGTCTATTCAGTCAAAATTAAAAATTTAAATTCAAAATTCAAATTCCATATTCAAATTCATATTCAAAATTCAAATCCAAAATTCATATTCCTATTCAAATTCCAAAATCAAAATTCATGTTCAAAATTCATATTCCTATTCAAAATTCAAATTCAAAATTCCTATTCATTTCCAAATTCATATTCGAAATTTAAATTGCTTTATTCCCATTAAGATACAATAGACTAATATTATACTATATAGTAATACAACTTCTATTATATATAGTCTTGTCTGTCTAATATATTCTATACTAGTCTATTCAGTCCGTTCTATACAGGTTGGTTCTATTTAACTCAGTCTGGCGATAAATTTATCGATCGGTTTTCATGCGGGATTGGACACAATGAATAAACATTAATGAGGTAATAGGTCGCGTCGTGCAGTGCACAAGCGGAATCATCTGTGTACTAATAAGACCGACTCAAAGTATAGACATCGGCTCGTTTGACGAGGCGAAACAAGCGAGAGAATTAGATGTAGACCGAATCGATATCGACAGTTTTCAAATTATTAAATGATTGCCGCTTATTACGCCAGTATCGATCCTTCTAGACTGCTCGGTTTATTAAGATTGCATGGAACCTATCAATATTGTTTTAAACAATAAGACTAGATCCCTAATCCTGTGTGCGCTGTTGTCCACTGTTTAGAATTTTGAATTTATCGTATGGCACAATAACACAAGTACACAACAAAAACAAAACATTCTTATAGGCTAACATCCAGTTGGCAGAAGTACTCGATCGCTTCGTTGTTCGCCATCAGGAAATCGTTGGAGTCGCCTCCGTAGGCTCTATTCTGGCATTCGGTGATGATGTGGTGAACAGTTTCTCCGCAGTCACATCTTGCGGATGGTATTTTATCCCACCTGTGGAGCGAGTCTGCACACCTTCTGTGTCCGGTGCGTGTTCTGTTTATAGATGACCATATTTTGCGGTGCTGTTCGTAAGCAGGTGGCTTTTGGTTTATGCGTGGTAGGTTCTGGCATTGGGATGGACAGGCTTTCTCTCCATTCATGTTCCCAGAGATCTGTATAGTTGAAATCGGAATGCTCGCAGTTCCCTGGCAGTTTTCATAGGAGGTTTTCTGGAGCGCAGTCTTCTTCTGTCTAGATCGGGTAGGTCACGATGTATAAGCAGCTGGGGGTTGTCTTTAATTCTATTGAATTCTCGAAAGAGGGCAGATTTGCGTTGGAGATCTGGCGGCGATATGTGGCTCAGTACAGATAGCCATGGGGTTGGAGTAGATTTTAGTGTGCCGCTAATGGTCCTCATTGCAACGTTTAGCTGTACGTCAACGTGTATGTGCGCTGTTGAGCCAGACCGGGGCGCCATATTCTGGAGCTGTGTAAACTAGTCCTATTGCCGAGGTGCATAAGGTGTCAGCAGAAGATCCCCATGAAGTTCCACAGAGCTTGTGTTAGATGTTATTTCTTGTTCGCAGTTTAGCAGCAGTGTTTTCTTGGTGCTTTCTGTATTATAGCGCTCTGTCGAGTGTAATTCCGAGGTATTTTGGGTGCGGGTTGTAGTGGAAAACGTTGTCTTCGAAGAAGACCTGTAGCTCTCTATCAGCGTTTTTGTTACACAGGTGGAAGCAAGACGTTTCTGTCTTTGTGGGGTTGGGTACTAATCGCCACTTGCGAAAGTGTTTCCAGTGTTCTTAGGTCGGGTATCAGGGTAGCTTCAGTTTCCTCGAACGTTTGGTGTCTTGTAGCTATAAACCAGTCATCTGCATATCCGATTTTTTCTGGATTTCGTATCATGTACGTGGTCTGTTAGAAAAGTATTCGACCTTATTTTTTATTTTGAAAACCTGATGGATTTGAATCAAGCGCGCTTGCATAAGCCGACCTTGAACCTTCGTGCGCATCCGTGATTTTTTTCCGGCCTGTAGATAGCGTCAGTTGCTGTCGAGCAGTGTTCGAGTGACGTAGTGTGTAGTGCTGTAGTCGGTTTATCAATGCAAGTAAAATGACGGAACGACTGGAGCAGCGCTACTGCAACAAACTTTGTTCATCTGCCTCAAATTGCGACTGGAGTTGTGGTCATCAGGAAATTGGCGACTCCATCACGACAATGCTCTAGCACATTTTTCGCACTTGGTTCACAATTTTTTGGCGAAAAACCAGACTCTCCTTACTTTCCTGATATGGCCCTCTGCGACTTCTGGCTATTCCCCAAATTCAAGAGGCCATTGAAAGGAACGCGATTTCAGACAAGAGAGGACATTATGGCTGCAACGACAGCCGAGCTAAAGTCGATTCCGAAAGAGGCTATTTCGGAATGCTTCTAACAATAGCGGCACCGCTGGGAGAAGTGTATGGAGTCCCAAGGAGACTACTTTGAGGGTGATTAGGTTTCCAACTCCAACGCTCCAGGTATGCCAGTTTTTTTTTAATCGCTAAAGGTCGGATAAGTTGAAAAGCAATGGGAGCGACCACGGATCCCTGCGGCAGCCCATCGTTCAGTGTGTTTGTGGTTCTTGTAATATGATTGTGTAGTATTTCTTGAAAGGTTATGTTTGTTAGCATGCTGTCGACAAGTCTTATGGCCTTTGAACATGGTATTATTTGTATGGGGTTGTTCAGGAGGCCTTGTCTCCACACGGTGTCGTAAGCTGCAGACAGGTCTATAAAAGCGGACGACGTTTTCAATTTCTTCTGAAATCCTATTTCTATGTATATTGTTAGTGTCAGCACCTGGTCGGTGCAGCTTCTCTTTGGTCTGAAACCAGCCTGTTCAATATGGACTCGTTCAAGTATTGTGCTCCCTATTCTATTAAAAATGACCCTTTCGAGGAGTTTGTATATTGCGCTAAGTAGAGCGATGGGACGGTAGCTTTTCGTTTGTTCACTCGGTTTTCCTGGTTTCAGTACGGCAATGATTTTTGTTCTTTTAATTGCATGTGGGATTTTTCCCTTTTCCTCTATGTCCGTGAAGAACACGGCCAGCCACTTCTTGGTATATCTTCCACAGTTGAGAAGAAACTCTGTGTGGATTCCATCCGATCCTGGGGCTTTCCCGGCACTTACGTTTTCCAGAGCTTTTGCTATCTCATCAGTGGTAACTGGGCCGGAAAAATCAGTCGGTCCCTAGCCTCTAGTTTTTAATTGCGTAAGTTCTCGTTTGATTTGGGTTGCATGGGCTTTGTTCCTTAAAGATTTTGCTGTGGACAGGATGTGTGCTGCTATCTTGTTAATCTTGTTAAATTGAAACCTCGGCTCATCGCCACACAGTAAAGAAAGTTTCAAACTTGCTGGTAGGTGCCTGGTGGCATTTTTCGTCGTTTTGTGTCCGTCGCCCAGTTTTCTCAGAAGTGACCACTGTTTAGAAACGAGGTCCAACAAATAACTTTGAAACTAACTTATAAGAAATAACTTCTAGATAGTTAGCAATCTAGTTTAGACAACCCGAGATTAGATAGTGTACTAGTCTGTTTTAGTGACGACAATTCTAGACTAGTTAGTTCACTAGACTACCTCCATGTGGAAGTCACCTTGTCGCGGTGTGGGGGCTTAGTTACTTAATGGTCCATTGAACGATACTGACCGGAGTTCAACTCCGGTCAGAGCGGTCAATGGAGGGCGAACAACTAAGAACTTCCATACCCTTAATCCAAAGGTGTCATGCGACTCGTGCCGAAGGGACCGGTTGGTAATTAAGGGCAACTCTCTGATACCTGGCGACCTCAGAGTTACAAGCTTTGCCGTGTCTCCACACGGTGTCGTTATGTCAGCTGCATACAGGTCTATAAAAGCGGCCAATTTTTTCCTGAAATCCTGCCTTTATATATGTTGTTAATGTCAGCACCTGGTCTGTGCAGCTTTTCTTTGGTCTGAAACCAGCCTGTTCAATATGCACTCGTTCAAGTATTGTGCTCCCTATTCTATTAAAAATGACCCTTTCGAGGAGTTTGTATATTGCGCTAAGTAGAGCGATGGAACGGTAGCTTTTCGGTTGTTCACTCGGTTTTCCTGGTTTCAGTACGGCAATGATTTTTGATCTTTTAATTGCATGTGGGATTTTTCCCTTTTCCTCTATGTCCGTGAAGAACACGGCCTGCCACTTCTTGGTTTATCTTCCACAGTTGAGAAGAAACTCTGGGTGGATTCCATCCGGTCCTGGGGCTTCCCCGGCACTTACGTTTTCCAGAGCTTTCGCTATCTCATCAGTGGTAACTGGGCCGGGAAATTCAGTCGGTCCCTCGCCCCTAGTTTTAAATTCCGTAAGTTCTCGTTTGATTTGGGTTGCATGGGCTTTGTTCCAGTCTTTTAACTGTGGACAGGATGTGTGCTGCTATCTTGTTAATCTTGTTAAACGAAACCTCGGCTCATCGCCACACAGTAAAGAAATTTTCAAACTTGCTGGTAGGTGCCTGGTGGCATTTTTCGTCGTTTTGTGTCCGTCGCCCAGTTTTCTCAGAAGTGACCAGTGTTTAGAAACGAGGTCCAACAAATAAACTGAACTTATAAGAAGTAACTTCTAGATAGCTAGCAATCTAGTTTAGACAACCCGAGATTAGATTGTGTACTAGTCTGTTTTAGCGGAGACAATTCTACACTAGTTAGGTTACTAGACTACCTCCATGTGGAAATCAATATGTCGCGGTGTGGGTGCTTAGTTACTTAATGATCCATTGAACGATACTGACGGAAGTTCAACTCCGGTCAGAGCGGCCAATGGAGAGCGAACAACTAAGAACTTCCAAACCCTTAATCCAAAGGTGTCATGCGACTCGTGCCGAAGGGACCGGTTGGTAATTAAGGGTAACCGACCTCCTCGAACGGAGCCTCTCTGATACTTAGCGACCTCAGAGAGTTACAAGTCTTGCCATGTCAAGCGGGGCTCTGACCTATATTTCCCTACTCATTCGTGGGATTCATATGAGAAGAAACACGATAATGAACCCTAGTGTACGGGACCTCACCGCCACAGAACGAGTGGATCAGATGGAACATGATCTCCACGATCCGAAAGAAGATGCAGAGGTAGTAGCGGAAGCTGCATCGGTCTTTACTTAGGAAGTTACAATCGCAATAGCGGCCACTTCCCTGGTTGAAGGGACAGTAACAGCGGCCACTCCCTCTATTGAAGCCACAATGGACTCTCGGATTACCGAGAGGACTCACACTCATAGATATGAGTAGTCAAGCCATGTTCACTGAGGTAGAAGAAGTCGACATTCTTGCAGGGACAGAAGACGACTCGCCGCATCCTGTCACTAAACAAAAATGACTAGCAAACGCACAAAAATAACCCAAGTGAAAATCCAACATGCCAAAGCAGCTTCGGCTGTGATGGCTAGGATGTTCACTAAACAACACTTAGAGCTAGCGCTGCTGCAAGAACCCTGGGTTTATGGGGGTAAGATCAGAGGCCTCGACAACAGGGAATGTAAATTGGTGTGGGATAACCGAGAGATCTTTCCCAGAACATTATGGTAATGAGATATGAAATATGGGTACGAAACTAGTTAGTTTACTAGACTACACAAGAAAGGCTAACAATCTAGTTTAGACAACACGAGATTGGATTGTGTACTAGTATGTTTAGACAATCCGAGACGAGTTAGTTTACTATTCTCCTGGTAACATGCCTGGACTGTCTACTAATTTATGCGAATCAAATGTGAGTCCCAAAAGTCTTGGAATCCACTCTTGTCATGAATTTGAAGAGGCACGTCATTTCTTAATTCACACACAAAATTAAACAAATTATCAAATGTCATTTTTAAGTAGCTGTGTTGTGAATTATAAAATTAACAAAGAAGAACAAACATTAGAACAGATGTTGAATGTGTTGTCCATTTTCACGAATACACAAAGTAATTGGCCGTTTTATGTTATCGAACACATTTTGTAATACTGTGTTGTCTAACTCTTCACATTTTCTTATTACTTTATTTCTCAGATCTTCTACTGTATGCACTGGACTGCTGAATAATGAATTTTTTAAATATGGAAAAAGAAAAAAGTCGAGAGGAGTTGGACCACAAGAACGAGGTGGAAATCGGTCTTTGCTTATTAGGCTGTCGTCGAAGAATTCACGAAGATAATTTAATGCTTCACGGGCAATATGCGGTCTAGCAGAATCTGGTTGGAAGAAGCCATTTTGGAGTTCATCATCATGAAGTTCGTTACTAAATTGTTGCAAAATAGTGGCTCTATAAGTGGCAGCGTTTAAATTACCATCGAAAAATATTGGACCGATAATTCTGCGTCTAGACATTACTAACCAACACAACACCAACTTGTGGGGGTCTCTCTAAAAAAATGTGAATTGTCAACACTCCACATGCGCATGTTTTGGGAATTAATGTATCCGTTTAGATGAAACCAGGCTTCATCAGTGAAAAAAGTTAAATTTAACACTTCGTCGTTCATATTTTCATTGAACCACCAACAGTAGGCCAGTCTTTTATTATAATCGAGTGGTAAAAGTTCTTGGTACATTTGCAACTTATATGGTTTCATGTAAAGATCTTGACGAATAATCCTGTGAGTGGTAGTACGACTTAAATTCAACTGTTGAGCTAGTCTCCTAATTGAAGTAGTATATTCGTCTTTGACTGCATTTCTGATGTTGTTTATAATATTCTCATTATTAATACGAAGCCTTCCACTTTTTGATTTGTTGTTAATGTTACCAGTACTTCGAAAGCAATCAACTGATCGTAATACCTGCCTTCTAACTGATTTCTATTAAATAGAGCCATAGGAAAACGTTGCCTAAATTCTTCAATGCACGGGTCGAAACTGTATTACTATTCACCATTCTCCAGGCGTCTACCATTACGAAAATAACTTTCGACAATAAAAGTTTTCTGCTCTTGAAAACATTTTTAAATTAAATAAATTTAGTAAGACCTGTAGAAATAACATAAAACGGCGAATTAATTTGTTTATTCGTGAAAATGGACAACAAATTCAACATCTGTTGTAATGTTTGTTCTTCTTTGTTAATTTTATAATTCACAACACTATAAAATAGATCAGTGTTAAATTTATGAGAAGGCGTTTTATTTATAACTAATGAAATAGTTGGATTTAACACTAATAACAATGCGACATAACCTCAAAACCACTCCAAATAATTCATGGTTATGAATTTACATTAACAACAACTGACAACTACTTAAAAATGACATTTGATAATTTGTTTAATTTTATGCGTGTGAATTAAGAAATGACCTGTCTTCTCAAATTCATGGCAGCAGTGGATTCCAAGAGTTTTGGGACTCACGTTTAATAATCCTATACTAAATATACTATTAGTTTAATTAAGTTTAGATTAGAGTAGACCAATTTATTAGACTACCCTGGTAACATGCTTGGTCTATATACTAGTTTAAGCTAGTCTATATAATTCTATACTGAATATATTATTAGTCTAATTAAGTTTAGATTAGACTAGACCAGTCGGTTTTCTCCTTGTGAAATGTTTTTCTGTTTGTGCTCGAGTGACTCGGTTCCAGCCCGCATCGCCTAACAAATTATTATTTATATATTTATTTGTTTCGCGTGTATTCTGATTAATTTAATTAATGGGAGAGTATATCCGAAGGAGTTTGTTGAACCCAGAGCAGAATGCAAACGTCCGACGGTTTAGCGTTCTGATTGTTTTGTGCGGAAGGAATCTTTCTGTGAGAAATAGTTTCATCTAGATTTGAAGTAGAATAGGGCAGAAGGAATAGAATGGACTAACAGCGTTTCTCAAACGTTTAAACACGCGACCTAAATAATTTTCTACAGATGTAGAGCAAATGAGTGGTGAACTGCTTAGCGGTGTACGTTCCTGCGGTGAAAGTCCCTACGGTGAAGATTCCGCGGCGAAACGTATGCGGTGAAAATTCACTAAACCGCCTAGAAAAAACCAGACCAGACCCAACAAGACCCGTCAAGAACAGACAAGAAGAGACCAGACCAGACAAGACCCAACAAGACCAGACCCAACAACAACACCAGACCCAACAAGACCAGACCCAACAAGACCACACCCAACAAGAGCAGATCCAACAAGACCAGACAAGAACAGATAGGATCAGACCAGACCAAGTTTTTGAGAAATTTAACTTTGAAATTGGCAAATTTGAAACAACTTCTCAATTTAATAATTTTTATATGCACAGTCAATATCAGACAGTCAAGGCTATCAAACTAGAACGACAAAACTTGAAAGCTCAAAAACGTAGAGAACCATCAATATAGAAGCCTCGATATTATGCAGAGAGTATATATCGTCGGTCCAGATGAACAGGGCATTAACTCAAAAAGGCCTGGAGAGCGATTTGAAGTTTTCAAATCAATATATTTCCATTTCTGTAAATGGATTCTGTAAATATAGTAAAATCCGTCAGATTGTGTAAAACGGAGTCATTGTATGATCTGCCAGCAGTTCGTGTATTCTATTTGAAATAGTCGATATGACTAGCTAGTTCGTCAAACCATTTAAAATATGTTCCTTTATTTATCTCTTTATTAATAGGTCTGATAATTAAAACACGTAGCTTCATACTATCAGATGACAACACTTAGGCATTTCTTGAAACGTCGAATCGGTTAGTGAGATACTGTAAATCCCAGTTGAACATGTGCCTACATAAAATAGGCAATTTCATAAGCTACATGTATAAGATGAACTACACGAACTGCCGACAGATCATGCAATGACTCAGTTTTACACAATCTGACTGATTTCACTATATGACTACGACATATATACACCCTTCGTATGTATGGACAGACTTGTGAGGGCGTATATATACGCCCTTCGTAGTCAATGGGTTAAGCAGTTAGAATGTGTGCCAATCTTGTTTGCAATTTTGTTTTGTTTTTTTATTTATTTTGTTATTTCCTGTAAGTCTCATCCGGTTTATATAAAATAAACTGTGTTTTTTTTTTGCGATTTTTACCTTGGCAAAATTATATAACGAGCTTTGCTAATAACACACTTGCAATTTTTTTGTGACTTCGTATGAAAATAAACACGAAATGAATGGATGTAACGTACATTCGTGTCCCCGTCAATTTGCATTTTCTCTCTCTGTACGTGTGTTTTGGATTTGTCACGAGTTCCGCTCGAGATAAACTTTATCGACATTAATGGAACAAACAAAAAAACTGGTTTCAATTTTAAATTGCAATTTTTGTAAAAATAAGTTTTAAATTGTGATATCAAGTCTGAATGTTGGACAAACTTGGGCTTAAATTTCAAATTTCTCTTCTTAATTTGAAATGATCTAGGCAGACAAGACTAGACAGACAAGACTAGACAAACAAGACTAGACTGGAGGAGTTCGTGAAGCTGCCGCAGAGAGAGACCGTGAGTAGTCTAAGTGGTCGATAGTTTCCAATCCTATTGAAATTGCACCAATCTCAACGGGGAAGTGACAATCCTACAACCTGACTGGAAGGATCTTCTAATAGATTTGCGTTTCTCACTTCTTTTTCTCTTCAGTGCACCTTCCATGTACTTGTGAAATGTTCTTCTAAAGATAAGTTGGTCAGTTAGCAGAGTGTATATACAAGGGGACGTCTGAACTTCAGCCGTTATCCTTTACTTGGTTTACTTACGTGGTTTTTACAACAGAGCACTATACATTTGTAATGTAATGGCCTATTTTCGCAATGGATTGCAAAATGAAACAGCATTCAGCTTACGAACAATTTGTTGAAATCTATCCCGAAGAACAAACCGAATATAGGAATTTTGCACAACACTGTGGGCGAATAGTTCAACGCTTTGTGAACACTGGTAATGTAAGTAAAGGATTATTTCGATTACTTTGCAATCGTTTCTACAACGCACAACATTAGTGACATAACCTAAATAAAGACGATTGGCAACTGACAGGTTGCACAACCAACACAGTACCAACTACTACCAACCTACTCAGTTTTGCCAATGTATTATTTTGTTTCAATCATTTATAGTCACTCGGTACAATAACATATAATAAAATTGTTGTTAATTCCGTGAATTTAAATCTTTTCTGCAAATTTTCGTTCGCTAAATCATAAAATATTCCAGCACGAGTTTATGTATGTGCAACAAAACAACACATTTTCCGAACAATTTAGTACAAACCGAGAGAACGAAATGAAACTTTATCGCCAAATAAATGACTACAAAAGCAAAATTTGATAAATACGTGAACCAAATGCATTTTAAATCGACCCGATAACAATTGAAATATTTACAAATTTATAATATATTTTTTTAAGTCCTGATAAATTCTATTTTTTATTTGCTTTTTTTCTTTGTACGCCTAAACACAATCCATTATGCAAAATCAGGAAAGCGCAAATCCTATCACCATTTATTCCAATATTATTTTAAAAAAAAACATCAAATTTGCAAAAATTTAGGTCAAAAGATTAACGACTAAATAAAAAGTCAAAATGAGACAGACAAGACTAGACTAAGCCAAAACTCTATACACTAAATCTAACATCAAAATGTTCAGGATTGAAAGTAGATTAAGTCTGTATAGTTAGACTAATAAGTAATCACTGTATTCTGACTACACTCTGTCTAAACTGATCCGTTTCCAATCACCAAAAACCGTTTAATTAATCAAGACCATCTGTTGGTTGGCTAAAACTATCTAGTGCAGACCATAAAAGGTCTGTTGTAAGGGCGAATCATTAGCATTCCAAGTTTTTATTTTTCCCTTCGTCGACGGAACGAACTCTTCCGGAACGCTGGCGATATCGGATTTCCAATAGTCCGTCTGGACTCGACGTCTGTCGGCCTGCATCTCATTACACTCACAGTCGCTAATTACCGTTCAACAAATCTAATTAAAATTTGTTGGAGTTTTATTAAAATTAATAGCGAGATTTCGTGGGGAAACATACAGAGTTTTATAAAAGTATGAATGGACAAGATTTAAAAGCCACAATGATTTTTACTGTCTATACAACTAGATTTAGATAAGATATAACTTAAGTTGCAACTATAACTAGTAGGAAATAGTTTTCAGAATAAAGACGTTAACGCCAAATTGCAACTATCTTGTAGGAACTAGCTTTCAGTCTGTGGATGAAGCATAAATAGCCACATTTTTCTCGGTTCCTCAAGGTTCGTCAATAGGTCTTTCAGGTTGTTTGAGATTGAGCCATGATCTCTCAACAGCGAAATTATAATTGAATCCATTTTTATTAATAGAAACGTCCTTGAAGCAACGTAAAGATCAGGAAGCTGTACTTTTATACATCAAGTCTTATAACTCAATTTCCAAATATAACTAGTAAGACTTAGTTTTCAGAATACAGTCGTTAAGGCCAAGTGGCATTTATAACTCATAACAACTAACTTTTAGTCTGTAGATAAAGTATAAATAGCTACTTGTTTCCATGTTCCTCAAGGTTCGTCAATTGGTCTCACCCGAATTTTCAGGCGGTTTGAGATTCAGACATCTCTCAAGAACGAAGTTATAATTGAATCCGTTTTTATTAATAGAACCATCCTTGAAGCAATGTTAAGATCAGGAAACTATCCTTTTGTACATCAAGCCTTATAACTTAATTTGGAAATATAACTAGTAGGAATTAGCTTTCAGAACACAATCGTTAAGGCCAAATAGCGTTTATAACTATTAGCAACTAATTTCAGTCTATGGATGAAGCATAAATAGCTACATTTTTTCTCGGTTTCTCAAGGTTCGTCAATTGGTCTCACCCGAACTTTCAGATCAAATCAAATCAAATAATTTATTGCCCATGAGCTATAGTATCTATAGGAAGTATCAAATATTAGATCTTTACAATATACTGTTAGAGTTTACATGTTTAATATATAGAGCAAATTCTTCAGGGCTGTAGATTGTGTTGGAGAGGAGGATGTCCTTTGTTGTTTTCCTAAATCTTTTATAAGATTTTTCCTCTGTTAGGCTGATTGGTAGTGTGTTGTAAATGATTACTCCCTGGTAGTTTGGACCTTTTCCACATAGTGTTAGGTTTGTTTTGGGCCTGTATAGTTGGTGTTTAATTCTCGGGTCGTGTTGATGTTTATCCAGATGCTTCTGGAAGGTGTGCTTCTGTTTATGGATGTAGCATGTTAGTTCTAGAATATATAAACTTGTGACTGTGAGAATACCCAGCTTCTTGAAATGGGGTCTACAGATGTCCGTGATCTTGATACCCATTATGGTTCTGATAATTTTCTTCGGCACTATTAAGAGGGATTCAGTTTCTGACGAGCATCCCCAAAGCAGAATACCATATGAAATTATTATCAGATTGTATTGAACGAACAGCACTAAAATCAGCAGCCCAAACAATCGGCCTCCAAATCAACGATCGACAAAACAAAGACGCTAGTGCAAAATAGAACGGGTACACCAAGAATACAAAGACAAGACAACTTAGAAGAAGTAAACGACTTCAAGTATCTGGACGCGGAAATCAATAGCAAAGGCCTGGAAGACGCGGAAATTAGAACCAGAGTGATGATGGAAAATAAAGCGTATTTCTCATGTGCGAATGTACTTAAGTCCAATGGGATACACAGAGACACTAAAATTAAGGTGTACAAAACAATCATCCGAGCAATACTCACGTACGGATGTGTGGATCCTCGCCGTAAAGAACGAAGACAAAATCGACGCATTCGAGAGGAATATATTAAGAAGGATCCTAGGACCAGTACGAGAAAATGAAGAATATAGGAGACGATACAACAAGGAAGTATATCAGGCCCTTAAAGACCAACCAGTGTCGATATTCGTGAAACTCCTCCGGTGCGCAGGCCACTTTATAAGAATGCCAGATGGTAGAATGCCCAAAAGAATCTTGAACGGCCGAATTAAAACCAAGAAAAAGATAGGAGGATGAAGTATACCAGGACGCCAGACGTATCCTTAAACTAGGAAGATGGAAGGAAGTGGCCCGAGAAAGAGAGGAATGGAGAAGGAAGCTAGGGGAGGCCAAGGCTCAAATTCGGCTGTAGCGGCAGAAGAAGAAGAATAACTTTCAGATTCTTTGAGATTCAGACATGATCTCTCATGAACGAAATTTGAATTCATTTTTATTAATATAAAGGCATTGAAGCAACGCAAACATCAGAAAACTTTACTTTTGTACATCAAGCCTTATAACTCAATTTGCAACTATAACTAGTAGCAATTAGCATTCATAATACAGTCGTTAACGCCAAGTATAATTAGTAGGAACTAACTTTCAGTCTGTGGATGAAGCGCAAATAGTCACATTTTTCTCGGTTCCTCAAGGTTCGTCAATTGGTCTTACACAAACATTCAGGTTGTTTGAGATTCAGACATGATCTTTCAAGAATGAAATTAAAGTTGAATTCGCTTTTATTAATAGAAACTCCCTTGAAGCAACGCAAAGATCAGAAAACTTTTCTTTTGTACATCAAGCCTTATAACTCGATTTCAGGTTTCAGTCTGTGGATGAAATGTAAATAGTCACAGATTTTCTCGGTTCCTCAAGGTTCGTCAATAGGTCGTCTTATCCGAACTTTAAGGTTGTTTGAGATTCAGACATGATCTCTCAAGAACGAAATTATAATTGAATCCGTTTTTAAATAAAATTATTAAAGACGAAATGTATCTTGCATATATAAATATATTCAATCTGTTCGTAGCTCTATAATATTTAGTCTTTTTAATGCTACGAATAAATCCCAAATTGAAAGAACTACTTCCCTGACTAATACCACGGGCTAATACCGGTTTATCTAGTACTTGTTAATAACATGAAAATGTACTGATACTAGAAATAACATGCAAGTTGCTGTTGTATATCCTGCGTGGTATTAGCTAGGGAAGTAGTTGTTTCAACATGGGGTTTGTTCGTAGTCTTAAAAAAACTTAATATTATAGAGTCAAGAACAGGTTGAATATACCGGGTGTCTCAGACCACCCGTACCAGCCTTTTATTTCGACAACGCTTAGTCGAATGTGACTGGGACAAAAAAATTTATTACCAAAGTAAACCCAATGAATCCACTGATGAATTTATTTTTTACCGGAATAATCCGGAAGTACCCGGAACCGGAAATAACTTTGAAATTTCAAATGGCAACATAGGTCGAGTATGGTAATAGCGATATGTCTAGAAGAATTGAAATGGAATGCTAGAATAGCATTTATACATATAATATCTTCGAATTATAATATCTTCGAATAGCATCTTCGATGCTGGAATAAGTCGTCCCACTGCTTGGAGAGTTTTAAAAACAAACAAATTCCATCCATACCATATCTCTTTACCCCAGAAAATTGAAGAGCGGGATTTTCAAGATAGGTTGAATTTTTGTGAATGGTTGTCTTATAAAAATTATAATTTCCATCGTATTTAATCTGCGTATTTAGCTCCGTTTAATGAACCATCGAAAAAATGCGGACCAATTATTTGGTTTCCTAAAATACCACACCAAACATTAAGGTCCACACGAGTTGATTATCAACTTTTCTTAACCAATGAGGGTTTACATTACTCCAGTAGTGAGCATTATGTAAATTAACAACCCCGTTGCTTTTGAATGTCGACCACCATTCATGAGACAACCATTCACAAAAATTAAATCTTGAAAATCCCGCTCTTCAAGTTTCTGGTGTAAAGAGATATGGTATGGATGGACTTTGTTTATTTTTAAAACTCTCCAAGCAGTGGAGCGACTTATTCCAGCATCGATTTCAATTCTTCATCGTGTCCAGAGCAATTTCTGCAAGAATATCGGGTGCTCTTTCATCTGGTACACGTTTTACTTTCTTTCGTTTATTTTTCTAAATACGCAAAATATTAAAAAAACATCTGAATAAAAGTTGTTTCTTTCTTAAAAAGACCTATCAATTAATACCATACTCGACCTATGTTGCCATTTTAAATTTGAAAGTTACTTCTGGTTCCGGGTACTTCCGGATTATTCCTGTAAAAAATAAATTCATCACTGGATTCCTTGGGTTCACTTCGGTAATAAAATTTTTTGTCCCAGTCACATTCGACCAAGCGTTGTTGAAATAAAAGGCTGGTACGGGTGGACTGAGGAGACACCCTGTATATATTTAAGCTACATTTCGTCTTTAATAATTTTATATGACTGTATGACGTTTTTATTAAACGAAACGCCCTTGTAGTCACGCAAAGATCAGAAAACTTTACGTTTGTAGATCAAGCCTTATTAATCTGTTTAGGTCGAACGCCCAAAAATAAGTGCACCGCAAATCCGAATGCAATTAGCGCTAATGAGACCATTAGCAGACTCTAGTTTGAATACGTTCTAATGACTCATTTGATAACGCCAAACATTTTGAAACCACAAAACCAGAATCAAACGTAACAACAATAAAAACTTGTGTGTAGTTAGAGTGAGTAAATATGGACAATGTGGACAAGTTTGCTTAAATTTGTGATAAATGAAACTTGGCCTGTATTAATCTATATTAGGGAGCCATTAATAATCCGTAAATTTACATTAATAATGTAATAACATTAATAACGTAAATTTAACTAAATCTTAATAGCGAATGTAACTTCCTCTGTATTAATCTAATGTAATCGCTGTTTTGGTCAATGACCGCCATTTTGCACGGTTTTGGTTTTAGGCCCACGATCTTTAGGTCACTATTTATCGTGTCCTGCCATCGCTGCTTCGGTCTTCCTCTGGGACGTTGGCTTTCAATCTCAAAATGGAGAGCAGAGTTGACAACAGTACTATACTTGCCGCAGCGACCCGATGGAGTAATAAACTTGCGTGATCTTCACGTGATTTTCGGTGGATAATTCCCTATTAGTCTGTGCAAACGCTTTTGAAGCGTAGATCACGTAGCCGAAAAAAAAATCATCAAAATCCGACCTGTTTCTGATTTTGAGAATTCCGAAGCCAAAATCTTTAATGACTGCTATATCTGAAACGTCAGGTTAGTATTTGTATTTGGTTATCGTACTGGAATTTATATTTTCCGCACAAAAGTAAAATTTGGCAAAGCAGTATAAATCAGGCATTTTCAACGTCACTACGAACTATCACGTGAACGCCGCGTGATCACTCGACGGGGTCGCTGCGGCAAGTATAGGAGCTGCTAGCAGTGCATGGCCATACCATCGGAGTCGTTTCTCTCTCATTTTGTCCACAATTGGAGCGGCACCCATTTGTTCTCGAATTGTGTTGTTTCTGACATGATCAATAAGGGAGATGCCCATTGCCCAACGAAGCATTCTCATTTAAATGGCATGTAGATGACGTTCAGAAATCTTGTCAGATGGTCGACATGCGACTCCATATAGCGCAACAGGACGTATCACTGCCCGAAATATCTTGGAATTGAGGTGGCATTTTCTTGTTACATAGTACACCCGTAACCTCCTTCCATCGCATCCAGGTTGCATTTACTCTGGCTCTGATTTCACTGATCACTGAAGCTGCCATCACTCTGTGGACGAGGGCCAAGCTACCTAGGGGAGTTGGTCTTAACTAGCTTTTCTCCACCGACTTGAATGATACAGTCACTTAGACACGTGAAAAAGACAGAATATCTGGAGTTAGATATTCCGTCTTTTTCACGTGTGGTCGTAGACCATACGGGGAGAGGCGGTTATTTCAGTCTTCAATTTGAAGTTGGAATTTGTCTCGGGAGACATCTGCAACCATTACATCATCCGCATACAGAATGGTCCAAGGGACATTCTGTGCTAGATCACGAGTGATGGTGTCCATAACAAGAACAAAGAGGGATGGTGATAGTGCTGAACTTTGGTGGACCCCGATACTTACAGGAAAGTTATCTGAGGTGCCAACAGCACAATGTACTCTGCTACTGGTGTTTGTGTATAGCATCTTGACCACATGAACAAATGATTCTGGCACTCCATGGTTTCGGAGCGCATACCAAATTAACTGTTGAGGAATTTGATCGAGAAAGGCCTTTTCGAGGTCGAGGAAGCCAATATGCAGTGGTTTCCTTTTCTCACGATGCTTCTCCATGAGAAATCGAGTAATCGCGTCAGTAGTTTCAGCTGTTGACAAATCCACGCTGGTTGATGTTAATGGCAATATCACGTAGTCGATGATCAAGAGTTCTCTCAAAGATCTTCACTGTATATGAGAGAAGGCGTATTGTACAGCAGGGATGTGGCCAGAGTTGATTATAGCGTTGAAAATGGTAGGAAGCCAATCAATTGCAGAGGCTTGCAGTTCTTGCGACTTCAATAAGTAAGCGGGAAGATTGTCTGGTCCAAGAGATCTCTCATTTCTCATGCTTTTGACGGCAACGGGCAATAAATCTATTAATCTGTATTGGCAACCATTAATAATCCTCATGGCACAACTGCAAATTTAACTAAATCTTCATGACGAATGAAAATTTGTCTGTATTAATCTATTAATATGCATTAGGGAGTCATTAATAATCCTCGTGGTACTATAAATTTAACTAAACCTTCATGGCGAAGCGCAGCGGACTTTGTCTGTATTAATCTATTAATCTGTATAAGGAAGCCATTAATAATCCTCGTGGTACAACTGTAAATTTAACCAAATCTTCATGGCGAATGAAACTTTGTCTGTATTAATCTGTATTAGGGAGCCATGAATAATCCTCGTGGTACAACTGTAAATTTAACCAAATCTTCATGGCGAATGAAACTTTGTGTGTATTAATCTATTAATCTGTATAAGGGAGCCATTAATAATACTCGTGGTACAACTGTAAATTTAACTAAACCTTCATGGCGAATGTAACTTGGTCTGTATTAATCTATTAATTTGTATTGGGGAGCCATTAATAATCCTCATGGTACAACTGTAAATTTAACTAAAACTTCATGGCGAATGAAACTTGGTCTGTAGTAATCTATTAATATGTATTAGAAAATCATCAATAATCCTCGTGGTACAACTAGTAAATTTAATGATTAGTGATGCTAGCGATGCTTGTAGTCCAGTCAGTAGAGATATGGCCAGAGTCGATTATAGCGTTGAAAAAGGTAACAAGCCAATCAATTGCAGAGGCTTGCAGTTCTTGCAACTTCCATAAGTCAGCGGGAAGATTGTCTGGTCCAGGAGATCTCTGATTGCTCGTGCTATTGACGGCAATAGGCAATAAATCTATTAATCTGTATTAGGGAGCCATTAATAATCCTCATGGTACAAATGTAAATTTTATTAAATCTTCATGGCGAATGAAATCGCCTTTATTAATCTATTAATATATATTGGGGAGTCATTAATAATCCTCGTTGTACAACTGTAAATTTAACTAAACCTTCATAGCGAGGAGAAGCGAGCTTTGTCTGTATTATTCTATTAATCTGCATTAGGGAGCTATTAATAATCCTCGTGGTACAACCGTAAATGTAACTAAACCTTCATGGCGAATGTAACTTAGTCTGTATTAATCTATGGTTGTCCGGAAAGTCCTTGCGTTTTTTTATATTATAATAAATTAAAAAAATGTATGCACTGAATAACTTTTCTTCAAGAAAGTAGTTTCCGTTTTGATCAATGACCTTTCGCCATCTTTCAGGTAATTTGATAATTCCTCTTCCGTAGAAGGCTTGGTCTTTATCTCCAAGAGACTGGTCGAAATGATTTTTTAAGTAAACAATAAAGACGGAACAAAGCTTGAATATTTAAATATAAACAACCTTTCCGGAGCTCTATAATACTAATGAGTCCTTTTTTCAAATTTCAAATGTAACTAAATCTTCATGGCTAAAGAAACTTGCTTTGTATTAATCTATTAATATGTATTAGGGAGCCATTAATAATCCCCGTGGTACAACTGTAGATTTAACTAAATCTTCATTGCGAATGAAACTTGGTCTGTTCTTGGTCATATCTATTAATATGTATTAGGGAGCCGGTACAAGAGAAGCAACATTCTGCCTAAACACATTGGTAAAAAATTGCTATGGCCAAAGAATCAATTAACGACAACAACCAATCAACGACAACAAGAAATCAACAACAAATTAAAGACAAAATAAATCGGGATAAAAAGAAATTGAAAAAAATTTAATCTTTCCAAAATACACATCAATTTTCTCTTCTTGTCGTCTAGATACAGTGTGCCGAAAATGATTTCGCTGGGATTTGATGTTTCCGAGAGGATCGTAGAGAACTGAAATTGTAACTTTTTTCCTGATTAAAACGATGGATTTTTTTGGCATTTTTTTCAGAAATTTGTAGGGTCTTTTTTTCAGTTTATTTGAAAGGAAATGGTAGAAAAGTGCTGAACACGATTTTCCAGTTTATTTGGTTCAAATGTTCAAAATACCCAAGATATAAGCTATATCTTGGTTTATTTGTAACTTTAGAGCGAAATAAACTGGAAAATCGTTTTCAGCACTTCAATTTCCTTCGGGTAACCAAAAAAAAATCACGAAAAAAATTCCAAAAAATTCGTCAAGAAAAAATTTTCAGCATTTTTGCATAAATGTGCTTTTTCGGTTTTTTTTCAATTTTCTCAAGAACGGTAAACAGTAACGAAATCATTTTCGACACACAGAAACTAGTCGACAAGACGAACAAATAGAGTTGTAAATTGTTCGCAAAGATTCAATAATTCGACGAGAAATTTCAAGCAGAAATTTCTTAAATTTTTCCTCAATTTTAGCAGGAGATAATGAACGGAAAGAGCTAGCGAAATATAATTTGCATATTTGTAATTAGCAGCAAAAATGCTGCAGAAACGTTTTTAAATTTTGCTGTAATATAAAAAATAACGATTTTTACGTTTTCCGACTAATTTTGTGACGCTGAATCGATTGGTGAAAACTAGAAGTCTCTTTGGTAAGCCGTTCAAAGTTTCAAAAATACCTGCAATTTATGATTGCCCGCTTTGCAACAACAACAAAGCGAAGGCTTTGGACCAACAGGTTGTACCATAAAATTTCTCGTCGTCGATCGAGCCTTCAAGGATCCTTTGAAACCGCTTTACGGGAAACAGATGTGCCGACCTACAAGGATTTTGTTAAATTTGTAGAGAGACATCTCCGGACGTTGCCGACATCAGATGTTTCCCAAAGGGTGTCCAAAAGATCCTTCAAGGCTAGATCGACGACGAGAAATTTTATGGTTCAATCGGAGGTACAACCTGTTGGTCCAAAGCCTTCGCTTTGTTGTTGTTGCAAAGCGGGCAATTATAAATTGCAGGTATGCCCCAAATGGGTACGTCAAGGATGCATAATGTCACCAATGCTATTTAATCTCTACGCTGAACAAATATTCTCAGAAGCCTTCGATGATAGGAATTGAAATAGGAATAAAAGTGAACGCTACCACAATAAACAAAATAAGATGCGCAGACGACACAGTGATCATAGCAAGGAACCAACAAGAACTACAGCTATTAATGGACAACATAATCAGAAGGGGGTCAGAAGCCGAACTAAGAATGAACAGATCCAAAACAAAATTCGTGGTATAAGGCGTAATAATCAGGCAGGAGCGTCCATCACGGTAGAGGGAGAAACAATCGAAGTACGAAATACCTAGGCATTCTAGTAAAGGGCAGATGGGACCCACTACAAGAGATCAAGAGTAGGGTAGAACAAGCAAGACAGGCATTCAACAAACTACGTCGCTTGCTTGCGATAGAAACCTAAATTTAGAAATCCGCCACAGAATGGTCAAATGCTACGTTTGGCCTGTCCAACTGTATGTAGCAGAAACCTGGACGATAAAAGTAGCATCCATTAACAAAATCGAGGCGTTCGAGATGTGGACACTCAGAATAATGCTCTGTATCCCATGAGTGGACCACATTACCAACGAGGAGGTGCTGAGAAGGGCAGGAATGAACAGATTATAATTCAATAACCATATATATATATATATATATATATATATATATATATATATATATATATATATATACATATATATATATATATATATATATATATATATATGGCAAGATAAAATGGCCATAAAGCAACGCAAGATCGGGTATCTGAGTCACATACCAAGGGGGCCAAAATATCTCCAGCCCAGACTCGAAGGAAAGATAGAAAGCAGAAGGGGCATCGGACGTAAACAACTATCATGGCTTAGGAACATCAGGAAATAGACCGGAATCAAAAAGTTTGGTGGCATGTGCCTAGCAGCAATAAACAAAACATTAACAATTATTCAATAAATGATAAATCGCCAACGCACATAGGTGTAAGGCAACAGAAGAAGGAGAGAGAGACATTAATAATCCTCGTGGTACAACTGCAAATTTAACTAAACCTTCACGGCGAATGTAACTTCGTGTGTATTAATCTATTAATATGTATTAGGGAGCCATTAGTAATCCTCATGGTACAACTGTAAATTTAAATAAATCTTCATGACGAATGAAACTTGGACTGTATTAGCCTATTAATCTGTATTAGGGAGCTAGTAACAATCCTGGTGGTACAACTGCAAATTTAACTCAACCATATAATTACGTTTTTTATTAACATTTAAATTTCTATATTAAGACAGTAATTATGTGACAGTAAATGATTGTGAATGTGTTCTTTATCAAAAGAAATTAGTTGATGTAATTTTTATATTTCGAGATAAAACGAGTTTACGGGGTCAGATCATGCAGTCTGTGTGTGTGTTATGTAACGCCGGCGTCCAAATGACTCGATTAGCTTGTATTTGAATAGAACTCAATGCAACTGGATAAGATAGGCGAAGGTCGCAGAAACACTTTTTAGAATCGAGAGAAAACTACTTTCATGATTTCTCTTCGGGCGGGTTCGAATAGGATCTTTGGACTGAGACAAAAGGCCAACTGCAACATTAAAACTAATCTTTATCGGAGTTTTTTTCTTTCTTAATCTTCTACGTTGTCTATAAACTACAATTTAAATCTCACGTCCAACTCTCTTCACATTTAGAAAAACAGACAATTAAACGACCTTGCGGTTTCAGGAATACGGATAACTACTTCTATGTTGTCTACAGACTTTGTATTGAAAACTAGATTTTCTAGTTACAGTTTCTAAGTTAACCCAATACCTATATTTTTTAATACAAACATTATAAGTTTAATAAATTGTAGATCAAGACCACAAATACTGATAGTCTAGATAGGAGGACACATAGACATAGACATAACCATAGACATGGACATAGTAGGATAGGAAAAGACAAACAAGACTAGAAAGACAAGATGCAACAAACAAGGACTGGACTAGATAGATAAGACTAGATAGAGTGGACTAGTTAATTCACTATGTTTAGTAAGATTTAGTTCAGGCTGTCTGGTTCAGTATATTTATAGATAAGATAATTGTGATGTTTGCTATATTTAGATGGTAATTATAAAATGAGTATACTAATAAATAACTTTATGCGTAAATAAACAGACGACAAAATAAATAAAATGAATAATGTGAATGTTGAGCAAGATTATGTGAAATCGTGAAAATACAAACTTATTATAGCGACATATAGCTTGAATATATAAATGTATTCCACCTGTTCGTAGTTTTATAAATCTTATTAAGACTATGAACTTAATTAAGTCTTATAAGGATTAACAAATCTCATGTTGAAACTACTTTCTAGCTAATACCACACAGGATATTGAATTATACAACAGATATTGTATGTTACTCCTAGTCCCAGACCATTTTCATGGCACTAACGGACTCGCATAGAAATGATGAAAAAACAATGTTATTTCTCTAGCTCCGTTAAGCAATGAAAATGGCCTGGGACTGCAAATAACATACAAAGGTCTGTTGCATAATTCAAAATCCTTTATGATATTATCCAGGGACTTCCCTGGCTAATACCACACCGGATATTGTTATTGTTTCAACATGGGATTTGTCTTTTAATAAGACTTAATATTACAGAGGTACGAATATAACAGGTTGAATATATTTATATAATCATGCTATATTTCGCTTTACTAAGTTTGTAGGATTGTATCTGTAATTAGTATTGTTGCACCCCAAGATTCAATTATCATGAAAATAGTTTATGAAAACTGAATATAAACTTCCAATCCCAACCAGCAAAGTGAATAAATTTGGATTTTAATTGGTTTATTCGGATGATACTTGGTCTACATAGTTTAATCTAATCAGTTTATTCGTTACTACATTATCTAAATAGATTTAGTTTTATGACGGAGACCTTACAGCAATAAAATCCTAGTCTAGTCTGAAAGAAGTCTTTCATCTGAATTTAAATTGAGTGATCTTGTCAAGATTTGGCACAAGTCTAGGATTGTCAAGATATGTCACAAGTCTAGACTTGTCAAGATTTCGTTCAAGTCTAGTCCTGTCAAGATTTGGCATAAGTAAGTCTAGTCCTGACAAGATTTAGCACAAGTCTAGTCTTCTCAAGATTTGGCGCAAGTCAAGATTAGGCACAAGTCTAGTCTTCTCGAGATTTGGCACACGTCAAGATTAGGTACAAGTCTAGTCTTCTCAAGATTTGGCATAAGTCAAGATTAGGCACAACTCTAGTCTTGTCTAGATTTGAAACAAGTCTAGTCATGTCAAAAATTGGCACAATTCTAGTCATGTCAAGATATAGCACAAGTCCAGTCTTGTCAAGATTTGGCACAAGTCAAGATTAGGCATAAATGCAGTCTTGTCAAGATTTGGCACAAGTCAAGATTAGGCATAAATCTAGTATTGCCAAGATTTGGCACAAGGCTAGTCTTCTCAAGATTTGGCACAAGTCAACATTAGGAACAAGTCTAGTCTTGTCAAGATTTGGTACAATTTGGCCCTAGTCTTGTCAAAATTAGGCATAACCCTAGTCTTCTCAGGACTTGCCACGAGTCAAGATTAGGCACAAGTCTAGTCTTATCAAGATTTGGCACGAGTCTAGTCTTGTCAAGATATAGCACAAGTCTAGTCTTGTCAAGATATAGCACAAGTCTAGTCTTGTCAAAATTTGGCACAAGTCAAGATTAGGCACAAGTATAGTTTTGTCAAAATTTGGCACAAGTATAGTCTTGTCAAGATTTAGCAGAAGTCTAGTCTTGTGAAAGATTTGGCACTTTTCTAGTCTTCTCAAGATTTGGCACAAGTCAAGATTAGGCACAAGCCTAGCCTTGTCAAGATTTGGCACAAGCATAGTCTTGTCAATATATAGCACAAGTCTAGTCTTGTCAAGGTTTGGCATAAGTCAAGATTTGGCACTAGTCTAGTCTTGTGTAGATTTGGCACAAGTCCAGTTTTGTCAAGAATTGGCACAAGTCTAGTCTTGTAAAGATTTGAAAAGAAGTCTAGTCTTGTCAATATTTACTAGTCTAGTCTTGTCAAGATTTGGCACAACCTTCTCTTGTCAAGATATGGCACAAGTCTAGTTTTGTCAAGATTTACTACTTATTGTTAGATTTGACTAGTTTTGTCAAGATATATTAGAGAAGAATCTATACCTCAAGGTTAACTAATTGATTCTGTCTTACATTACATTCTTCTTGAAATTCAAGTCAGATAGAATTTTCGTACAAATGTTCCTCAAGGATTACCACTTGCTCCTGTTTTTTTTTTTTTTATTATTATCTCTAATTTCAAGTGATTAGCATTGGTGATTAGCACCGACTTTATAATTTCAAATTAATCTCGACTTTTTTATCACACATTAACATTTTATTAAAACTTTTTTATTTTCCAGATTAGATTAAACTAAGTTACGAAAAAGTATTATGTAAGCTACATCAAACAAGACCACTTTTATTAGGCGGATTTAGTTTCCATCAACACATTTTAAGTCATCTAATCTCATAAATACACATTCAATACATATAGTAAATGGTAAATAAGACTAAATAGACCAGACAGATAAGACTAGACACACAAGACTAGATAGATAAGACAAGGCTGACAAGACTAGACAGACAAGACTAGACATAAAAGACTAGACAGACAAGACTAGACAGAAAAGACTAGACAGACAAGACTAGACAAACAAAACTAGACAGACAAGACTAGACAGACAAGACTAGACAGACAAGACTAGACAGACAAGACTAGACAGACAAGACTAGACAGACAAGACTAGACAGACAAGACTAGACAGACAAGACTAGACAGACAAGACTAGACAGACAAGACTAGACAGACAAGACTAGACAGACAAGACTAGACAGACAAGACTAGACAGACAAGACTAGACAGACAAGACTAGACAGACAAGACTAGACAGACAAGACTAGACAGACAAGACTAGACAGACAAGACTAGACAGACAAGACTAGACAGACAAGACTAGACAGACAAGACTAGACAGACAAGACTAGACAGACAAGACTAGACAGACAAGACTAGACAGACAAGACTAGACAGACAAGACTAGACAGACAAGACTAGACAGACAAGACTAGACAGACAAGACTAGACAGACAAGACTAGACAGACAAGACTAGACAGACAAGACTAGACAGACAAGACTAGACAGACAAGACTAGACAGACAAGACTAGACAGACAAGACTAGACAGACAAGACTAGACAGACAAGACTAGACAGACAAGACTAGACAGACAAGACTAGACAGACAAGACTAGACAGACAAGACTAGACAGACAAGACTAGACAGACAAGACTAGACAGACAAGACTAGACAGACAAGACTAGACAGACAAGACTAGACAGACAAGACTAGACAGACAAGACTAGACAGACAAGACTAGACAGACAAGACTAGACAGACAAGACTAGACAGACAAGACTAGACAACAAGACTAGACAGACAAGACTAGACAGACAAGACTAGACAGACAAGACTAGACAGACAAGACTAGACAGACAAGACTAGACAGACAAGACTAGACAGACAAGACTAGACAGACAAGACTAGACAGACAAGACTAGACAGACAAGACTAGACAGACAAGACTAGACAAGACAAGACTAGACAGACCAAGACTAGACAGACAAGACTAGACAGACAAGACTAGACAGACAAGACTAGACAGACAAGACTAGACAGACAAGACTAGACAGACAAGACTAGACAGACAAGACTAGACAGACAAGACTAGACAGACAAGACTAGACAGACAAGACTAGACAGACAAGACTAGACAGACAAGACTAGACAGACAAGACTAGACAGACAAGACTAGACAGACAAGACTAGACAGACAAGACTAGACAGACAAGACTAGACAGACAAGACTAGACAGACAAGACTAGACAGACAAGACTAGACAGACAAGACTAGACAGACAAGACTAGACAGACAAGACTAGACAGACAAGACTAGACAGACAAGACTAGACAGACAAGACTAGACAGACAAGACTAGACAGACAAGACTAGACAGACAAGACTAGACAGACAAGACTAGACAGACAAGACTAGACAGACAAGACTAGACAGACAAGACTAGATAGACAAGACTAGACAGACAAGACTAGACAGACAAGACTAGACAGACAAGACTAGACAGACAAGACTAGACAGACAAGACTAGACAGACAAGACTAGACAGACAAGACTAGACAGACAAGACTAGACAGACAAGACTAGACAGACAAGACTAGACAGACAGGACTAGACAGACAAGACTAGACAGACAAGACTAGACAGACAAGACTAGACAGACAAGACTAGACAGACAAGACTAGACAGACAAGACTAGACAGACAAGACTAGACAGACAAGACTAGACAGACAAGACTAGACAGACAAGACAGACAGACAGACAAGACAGACAAGACTAGACAGACAAGACTAGACAGACAAGACTAGACAGACAAGGCCAGACAGACAAGACTAGACAGACAAGACTAGACAGACAAGACTAGACAGACAAGACTAGACATGCAAGACTAGACAGACAAGACTAGACAGACAAGACTAGACAGACAAGACTAGACAGACAAGACTAGACAGACAAGACTAGACAGACAAGACTAGACAGACAAGACTAGACAGACAAGACTAGACAGACAAGACTAGACAGACAAGACTAGACAGACAAGACTAGACAGACTAGACAGACAAGACTAGACAGACAAGACTAGACAGACAAGACTAGACAGACAAGACTAGACAGACAAGACTAGACAGACAAGACTAGACAGACAAGACTAGACAGACAAGACTAGACAGACAAGACTAGACAGACAAGACTAGACAGACAAGACTAGACAGACAAGACTAGACAGACAAGACTAGACAGACAAGACTAGACAGAGAAGACTATACCGGCTAAATATAAGTAAACTAGGCGGTTGTTTAGATTAGGCGTTCGGTTTCTGAGAAGTTATGTTTAGTATGTAGAGCATATCATAAACATAAACAAGAGACGATGTCATGGAGTGTTCTTAAAATAAGAAAGATTCCTCGACAGCGTTTTGATTTGTATCAGTAAAATCTTACAAGAACGCGGTCTTTGGGGTAATGTATTTATAAGAATCAATATGATTTAGTTTATTCCATTGGTGTGAGACAAGTACATGGGAAACCTTACAGATGTAAACTAATTATTTGTCAGACTACTTATATAGCATATAAATATAGTTTAAATGCAATTTAGAAGACTAATACTTCTAAAACTAGTTAGTCTCTCTAAATTTCACAAGCTGGAATGTAGAAACTAGCAATTCAAAGACAAGTCCATATTTTCTAAACTATATTTAATAGATTAATACTTCAAACTCTCAACATTTCACAAACTTGACTAGATAGACAAGTCAATTAGACATAACAATTCAAAGACAAGTCGGAAAAGTTCATACAACTTCTACAACTAGCTAGCTTGTCTTCATTTCACAAACTTGACTAGATAGACCAGTCAATTGTACATAACAATTTAAAGACAAATCGGATAGGTCCATACAACTTTTACAACTAGCTAGCTTGTCTTCATTTCAAAGGCTAACAATTCAAAGACAATGTATGTACTTATTTTCCAAATTTAGTGGATTAATAGACTAACAATTCAAAGAAAAGCCTCTTTATTTATATATTTTTTTCAAATTCAATCTCAATTTTAGAAACTAGATTAGATAGATTGAACAATCCGAGTCTAGTTTTATAACACATTTGTGTACACTATAAAATTTATTAAACTTACCGGATCTAGATCGGTATCCCATAGTTCGTCCGCCGAACTGATGTCGTAAAACTTATCCACAGCGAACGTTTCCATGGCAACGACGCTGCGTCGTCTTAAAATCTCAAGGGAAGCGAATCAAAGTATCTATAAATCTAGATGTCAACGGTAAAACACAACTCACGAACTAACTGGACAGGGATGGAAGGCTGAGCGCGTCGCGAGTGCAACAGAGACGGAGAGAGTTTCACCGCGTCGGGTTTTTCGTTTTTTAAGTGCACTTAAATTTGCGGAATCGGCGAAGTTTCCGACGGTTTTTCCATATGGAAGGAGATCAGTTTTAATTTTTCGGTGTCTTTCTCGCAGTATTTTAAGACACTTTAAGTAGTCTTAAGTCGACTTATTTAAAAACTTTCCACTTTAAACCCCAGGAATTGCAAATTACAAAAACTATACAAGAGCACTGATTCGATCCGGATTTCACTGTTTCACTTAATTTTCTGGAATTTTTCTCGGAATTTTCTCGGACGCGCGTCGGAATTTTCTCTCTCGCAACCTGTTGATGCGCTTTTCCGTGAGTGAATGTTTTCTGCGCTGACAGTGAATGCGGTCTGACCGGCATTCTGAACAGCGCAGACGCGAAACCCGCAACTGGAATGCTAACTGATTGTGCTCGACTAGCCTTACTTAACTAACCATTCCAAACTTACAAAATCAAGTATTATAAGTATTACAAGTATAATATTTATTTATACATTTCACACACTTGAATAGATAGACTAACAATTAAATTCAGACTAATGCTTGTAAAAACTAACTAGTCCATATTTAAAAAAAATCTATTAGTCCTAAAAACCTAAAACTAAGTCTAGCTAGCCTTACTTAACCTAACCATTCCAAACATACTAAATCTTACTTGATTAATGATCTTATTATCGAAGTATTAGCTAGGCTAGAAGTAACTTGTTCTACTTTATAGCTAAAGTTTAATATTAGCTACCCTGTCTACATTTTACATACTTCATTATTCATGGTGTTAGGTAAACATGCGTCAAAAATTCAAGGGGTTATCCCGTGGCCTATTCTAAGAATATTTTGTCTTATGATGATTTCTGAAAAGCCCCTTTGTTTCGAAGATACAGGGTGAACAAAATTTGCGACAACCATATTCGATATTTGTTGAAATCATGAATGTAAATAAAAGAATGGCGTACGCCAATGAGTTTATTAAGTATAAAAAATTAATGAGTTTATCAAGTACAGAAAATGGTTGACGATAACTTGGGACGGCTGTTGAATATCTCGTCAGTGATCATCACCTGTTTTGGTTTGACGTGTCTTAAAAAGTTAGTGAAGTCCTCTATCATGTATACGAACGCCGAGATGACTGACATGCATTTCATTTATGGACTTGCTGATGTCAATCCATTACAAGCTAGACCGGGGGTCGGCAAAGTATGGCTCGCGAGCCACATGTCGCTCTTTTGGTGTGAGCTTATGGCTCTTAAGAAATATATTGAAACATAAAAAAATCCATTTTCGAAAGTGTTACGACCGCCGCCGCCATGTTCATAACTTACAGTCACAGCGCGCCTCATCTCGGTTGTTTCTTTTAGTTATTGTGTCTTACAATCAGTGCCGCATTTCCGCTTAGGCCTACAAGGCCTTGGCCCAGCGGCCCAGCCAGCGCCAGCGTAGGGGCCCCGGTGGCGGAATCTTTATATAAGCTCAAATGGTCGCAATGGCCTGGCTTGCCTTATCAAAAAGCTTTATCGAAAATATTATAATATTTTTACTGCATTTTGACAAGACAGGGTATATATCATCAGGCTCATAATATAACTTGCAGCCCTGCGCGCAACAAAGCTAGAATTAATTAATCCTTCTCGTCCTCCGCCTACCGCAGGCAGTTCATTCTATAAGTCGATTCAAGAGCCAAGAAGACTAGAGGCAGGAAGGTAAATTCGGGTGAAGGGGTAAGTTAAAATGGGCCAAAATATTCGCGCCTAAGTGGGCGTTTCTCGCATCCCTTTTCTTTCGCAGCGTTTGCTTGTGTTGGTTTGTCATTGTGAGCCGTGTTCTGCGTCATCTGTCAAGCTTCAATTGCGCAAGAATAATTTCTGAAAACACCGTCACAGCTACAAAACCGATTCTTTAGAATTCGCATGAGAGCTTTGGATCAAAAAAACATTGGGAACTATGTTATGACCCTAGAACGTTTGGCTGACTTCGATGTCCTTTCTGGACTTACACATAAAACGCCACGGTAACAAGTGGCACAACATCAAATCTTTCGTCAAAAATATGTGATGAAATGTACAATATCATCACAGAAAAGGTAATAAATACAAGCGTGACTGAGGTAAAACTTGCCAAATATTTCTCTATCTCTGTGGACTCTACCCCGGACATTTCTCATGTAGATCAACTTTCTTTCATAGTGAGATATGTCTGTCATATCTGCCATAGCGAGGTTTTGAAATTCATTCCAAATTGTGGCCATAAATCGGAAGACCTGGCTAAAGTCGTCCTAGAGACATTCACATCGACCACGACTTTGATATCTCCGATGGCCGGGGATTGCATTCTTACAAGATTGCTATAGTTAAGCTTCAATATGTCCGGTGTATATTCTGGTCTTCAATAAGATAAGTAATAAATTATAAAACAAGTGAACCCTCTGATAGATTTCGTTCCCTGCTCAGCTCACTCACTGAATCTTGTTGGATTCTCTGCGGCCAATCTTGTCAAGCTAATTTCAATCTTTTTTTCAATCTTTGTTCGGTATTTTGTAGTCATTGTATGACTTTTTTTGGCATCAACACACAGATGGGAAATTTTGCTGTCGAAACTGAAGTCCAATTCAACAGTCGTGAAGAGTTTTTCTCAGACAAGATGCCGAACTCTATGTTGCTCCTGGGATGAGATCATAGCAGCTCTTCAGGTAATTGGCAATGATGCTAATGAAAAACCACCTACGCGCTCTGAGGCTTCAGGTCTTCTGAATTCATTAGACTCCATAGAAACTTGATTTTTGTCACTTCCTTGAAATGACATCTTGGAAAGGTTCAACAAAGTAAGCAAATGTTAAAATCGACCTGAGTGTGTACAATCGTTGAACTGTATCAGTCTTTGGTAACATACCTAGAACATCTAAGGAAACCCACAAATTTCAGGGACTGAATCGTTTACTTTCGCACCTAATGCAGCTGGTCTTCCAACTTCGTATTATTTTCCATGACAAACTAGCAAACAGTAAAAAGTCCAATGTCGAGAGCATTTCGAAAATAAACATGCCGCATTTGTAACGAATTATGCCTTCGGTGATGTAAGAAAGAAATCATTTGAAGAACTTTGAAGAATAATTTTGGAAAGACAAGTTCCTCTTTTAGCTGTTGGATGCAGTCTGCAAACAATGCTAACTTGGTAAGCTTTGTCTTACGAAATCATGACTGTCACGAAATCGTCAAAAAAGGAAAACCATTCAGTGATGGTGGGTACATAAAAAGTTGTTTTATAAATGTGGCTGACACTTTTTCACAATTTTAACAATTAAGCGGATATCATGAATAAAACCAAAAGCCTACCATTGTCTACCAAACTGTAACTAACAGGACAAAAAAATGTCATTAAATGTATGCCAAGAACACGTTGAGGACGTTAACTAGGTATCAGCCATATCAATAGCACTCGATGAGTCTTGTGACATCACGAATACTGCGCAAGTTGTCCTCTTTGCTCGCTATATTTCATCAGATGCTCCCAAAGAAGAACTCCTTGGTTTATTGCCACTCAAGGGTCAAACACGAGAAGAATATGTTGCAAGTGCAGTTACCGAATTTCAAGCTAAATCACATCCCACTTACTAAAAATGTGTCAATTGCAACATATGGAGGTAAAAGTATTGTGGATAATAAAAAAAAGATTTGTCACAATTTTAATCCAAAAGATTTTGGTAAAGTTACGGATTTGGTAGTCAAGGCCACGAATAATATTATCGCAAAGGCGCTTAATCATCGTCAATTATGAAGAAACCACAAAAATGTGACTTATGAAAAAAAAATTATCCGTGGCTCTTGATACAGTTTGAAATCATTTTAAATAAAAATTTGGCTCTTAAGTTTATAGAGTTTGCTGACCCCTGAGCTAGACGATTGTTCATTGAACGGTTTCCTAGCCGTAATATCCACCACCGAAAAATCTTGGTAAACATTCACGAACGTCGTCTTGAAACAGGCACATTGATACGAAATGAAGGACCAGAAAGATTAATGGTAGTAAGAGTGGTACAACTGGAACAGAATGTGCTGGACATGATAGAGAAAGATCCAAGTACTTCTACCCGACAAATTGACAATACTTTGAATGTAAGTCTTTGGACAGTTTGGAAAACTCTTAAGGGCAATTTGTTGTATCCATACCACATTCAACGTGTTCAGGCACTATTACCTGCTGATTATCGTCCACGTATTGGGTTATGTGAATGGCTTTTGCAAATATTAGTTCAAATCCCTCAATTCCTGACACAGATTCTTTTCACCGATGAAGCCAGTTTTTCAAGAAATGCTATAAAGAATTTTCAATGTTACTCAAAATTACTCACAATGTTCACTCATTTTTTCAATTTACACTGTTAGAGGAGGTGATGGTGCTCCTACTTACTAAGGTCTACACGTTGACTAAGAACTCCAGCCTAACCAGGTTCATTGCCATTCTCCTGCAGAATCGGAGGTATTTTCTGGACTTCCAAGGGCAACGTAGACGATGGAGACTACAGAAGAATGTCCTACACCAAGGAAGTGTTTTCGCTCCATTTCTGTTCAATATGTACAGGGGCGGATGTGCAACATCTTAGCGGCCCAGGAAATAATATTCGTCGGTTCTTTTTTAATTTCCGGATATGGCTAAAATATACAATTACAGGGTGTTACGCATTTTTCCTTTAAAATTAAATAGAGCATAGGTTTATTACAGATTTTTGAATCAGATTACATTTACTATCAAAAAAACATTCTTTTAGTTAAAAATGCCGGACTCCCAGTCAAGTGCATACATAGAAACATGCAACAAAATAAAAGTAAATCAAAGTTTAATGTCTTTTTATTCCAAGTGCAGAAATTAGGTTTGTTATAAACGATTAAAGAACTTACAACTTCATAAAAATTCTTTAAACACATGAATTTAAGAAAAAAATAATAAAAACTCTTTTAACAATCTATTTAATAACTTGCTTTGCTGCATAAGCATATCTATAATGTTATCAGATTCAATATTATATAAAATATAATTTTCGCCATTAATATATTAAGCCATTAACATAATAGCATCCAAATTATTATTCGACATTGAATTCCGCTATTCATCTATTATACATCTATTTTTAATGTATTTTAACTTGGAAAAACTTCTGTCACATTGCACTTGATTTATTTATTACGTTGATAAATATTTTTAAGCATTTTCTAGTGCAGAATATGCCGCACTGTACATATTGTACTTTTGAATGACAGAATAACAGCAAAAATTGCACATTTAAGACAAGATTTACATTTTAAAATCGAAGCAACCATCTCTCCATCTCCATCAACCATCTCTCAAATCATCGTTGTCTTCTTCATCAGTTTCATATGTATCTATAAATAGTAACATTACTCTGAAATTGTTGATTACTCTCCGCATTTGCTGTTTCCGAAACTTTAAATTTATCCCAATTTCTCGCGAAACTAACCAATTCTTCTTGCAGATTTCATTTGTAATATTAAAAGCTATTTGATGGTAGTCCTTGTTTAACTTCATCAAAATTTGTTGGAGACAATAAGACAATATCCTTATAAAACTCACCATTATTCTTAAATCTACATTCTATAGAATTTATAATTTTGTAATCTAAAATTCCATTATGGGTTTCAACTTCATAGTTTCCATCATCTTCCTCCAATTCTCCAGCCATTTTGTTTCGTTTTCTTATTCTCTTTACGGGAAAGGAAATAGGTATATCGGTGTCGATTTCTTCACGGCTGTCAATTTCATATTGTACCCATACGATGACGCCCATGCGACGTTTGCTTAAATGTTTCAAAATTACTCATATCGCGACTTACGGACTTTAATTGTGCTGTACATTTAATAATCATTTCGTGGCATCTTAGTAAGTCCAATCCGCAAGTTTGTAAATATTTCGAGAGAGTACCAATAATTGAATATAATTTTGTAGAAATTTAAGCCGTTAGTAGCATTTTATAGTCTATAAATTGTGTAGACATGGTAGAGGCTTTCACCCAGACATCTGGCATGTTTTCAGACAATTTTATATCGTGTAATGCTAATAGGCCGGTTTTTTATTTTCGGTATTCAAAAGAGGCTCTCTTTCCCACTGGGAACTCGGGGCGCTTGCACAGGGTCCCGCAATCATAGCGGCCCGCTAGTTCCCGCCAGATCACCAAACAATAAACGATATTTATTACCGAAAAACATATTTAATTAGGAAAAAGCAAGCGATAATGAATCTGACTACAAGGACCTATCTCCGAAAGGACCAAGGACCTAAGAACAAAACGTAGAAGCTCACGCCAGATTCTTTTTTGACGGCTCTGCTTCGTCAGAACAACTGAAATTTCAACTGGAAAGAGAAATTCAATGTCTAAACTTTTCTTCCCATAATTGATACCCTGAGCGTTCACCTAAAACAGCGTTTTGAGTTCCTATAAGAACATTAGTTAACGTTTTGGTTTATTTTTTCCGAGGAGTTACAGAGACCAAGTTACAAAGAATTTGCTGAAATCTATTAACGAGAAAGAGTTGGAAATAAAATGTCCGCATTTAACAGAATACTTGGAAATATATTGAAAATGAAGAAACTAATAGTATATTGGAAATATATCATCTTTTGAAAGAAAGTCAAATTGAAGATACATTTCGAAATGTAGAAATCGCATTCAGATTTTTTTTAAGCCTGATGGTAACTAACTGCAGTGGGGAACGTTCCTTCCCCAAATTGAAAAGAATAAAAAATTAGTCAGTTTGTCGCTGATGTCCATTCCGAATGTTACATGTATTGCCCAGTCAATGGACTAAGGTGTTATAGAGGCCATGAAGAGACTTTAGGGGAAATACCTTATACTCCAATTGTTAGGAGAATATGAGTTCATGGGGTTGTGGAAATGTCTGCACTTAAAAGAAGCAATTTTTGTCGTAGCTCTTGTGTCCAATAGTGCGAACGAAAAGAATACGGAAAAGGCATTTGATAAAATAATGGCATTAGAAGACACTGAAATTGAGAGAGAGGATGAATTGAACGATGAGGAACTATTATTATTATTTGGCTTTGAATTTGTTCTTTTCCTTCCCTTCACTGGTGCTACTGTCTCAAGCAGGACCTGGACACAAGTATTGTTTGAATTTGTTGAGGTACAAAATTTCTTAGGCAGTTACCAAAATTTGAATAGACAAACAATTCCAAGAATTTACAAAATAATTGATTTGGTTTTGAATTTGTGGACAAACAAATTTTCTTAGGACTTTTCCAAAATTTGGATTTGTTTGTCTGTGACAAAACCAATTTAAGTTCTTCCAAAATATTTTTGAAGTTGCGGTGAAAAACTTTCGTGTCCTAATTATGGAGCCTTGTAGAACCAAGACAAAATTTTGAAAAATCGCGTTTCAAAATCGTGTCTTTGTTGTGGTGTCTTGAGGAACCAAGACAAAATTTTGAAAATAGTTGTGGTACCTTGAGGAATCCAGACAAAATTTTGAAAATACGCGTTTCAAAATCGTCTCCTAATTATGGAACCTTGAGGAACCAAGATATAATTTTTAAAAATCGTGTCCTAATTATGGATCCTTGAGGAACCAAGACATAATTTTGAAAATTTGCGTCTCAAAATCGTGTACTGATTATGGAGCCTTAAGGAACCAAGGAATAATATGCTCAAAAACATAAATATTGAAGAAGTGATTAACGATGTTGCCATCTCAAATTTAGAAGGATACCTCTTCAATCAACATAGATTTTTTAAGCACTAAGCTGTGAATTCTAAAACAGTTACTTTTGTGGATTACATATATTATATAATATCTATTCATTTAATGTGACTATTTCTATCTAGAATATCTAATCTAGAATTTTGTTTAGCTACTTTCTTTGCCTAGTCTAACAAAATAGTGCTCTATCAAGGTCAAAGGGGCCCCATTAGTGAATGTGCCCAAGGCGTCCCATAGGTTAAAGACGACCCTGTGTACAAGTACATGTTTATGAATTACATGTTATGGTAGATCAAATAGACGTACTTTCAGCCACTGGTCCTGCGGGCCCCTAAACAGCCGGCCCACCGGGAAATTTCCCGGTTCGTCTTATGGCCCATGCGCCCCTGAATATGTATACAAATGACCCGCCCGTAGCTCCCAACACCAGGAATTTCTTGTACGCTGGCGATCTCGCTCTTGCTGCACAGTGTAAGTGTGTAAGATTTTGAATCAGTGGAGAATAACCTCACGAGTGCCCTTAAGGGTCTGTCCAAATTCTATTTCGCAAACCAACTGAAACCAAATCTCTCCAAGACACAAGCATGTGCCTTTCACTTGAGGAACAGGGAAGTCTTTCGTGAATTGAAGGTAGTATGGTCAGGAGTAGAACTGGAACATTGTTACACCTCAAAATATCTAGGAGTGACATTGGACAGAGCTCTTATCTACAACAAACAGTGTCTGAACACCAATTCAAAGTTTCCACCAGGAATAAACTTCTGAGAAAACTGGCTGGTTCAAAATGGGGTAGTCAACCTGACACCATTCGAACATCTGCAATGACATTATGCTATTCCGTTGCAGAGTACGCCTCTCCGGTTTGGTATAACTCAACTCATGCTTGTCAGTTGGACGTAGCTCTCAATGAAACATGTAGAACTATAACTGGATGCTTAAGATCAGCACCAACTGAGGGCCTTTACAAGCTGGCAGGAATAGCACCACCCTCTATTCGACGAGAAATAGCTGCAAACAAGAAAAGGAAGAAAGCTGAGCAGGAAGCAACCCATCCTCTACATGGGCATGAACTACATGCTCAGAGGCTGAAGTCTAGGAAGGGTTTCCTAAGAACATCCAAAGAATTGAAGACTACATGTGAAAAAGCCAGGCTAGAATTATGGAAAGCTAAGGAATCTCTTCCCCTGGGCTGGAAAAGGATAGCCGAAACTTTACCTCCTGGTCATGATGGTTAACATGGAAATCCTTGAATAGATTAAATCTTGCAAAGTGGGGCTACATTAAAGAAGATAGCATTCAGTGTGGCTGTGGAGAAAATCAGACTGTGAAACATATGCTTCAGTGTAGACTGTGTCAGATCTCCTGCACAGAAGATGAACTTTATGAAGCATCACAGAATGCAGTGGAAGTGGCAAAGTTTTGGTCAAATATTATATAATGGTTGTAGTCATAGTATTTGTATCTGTGTTTTATTTAATGTTTTCTGACACGAGAATAAATGAATAAATAACAACCATGTGTGGCCAGATGAAAATCCACATGAGGTATGTAAAGATCGATTTCAATATCAGTTGTCCTTCAATGTGTGGGTTGAAATTAGACCACTATTTCTATTGCACCTTTTATGGAAGAAACACTGCCTGAGTTTCTGCAGAATGTGCCATTGACGACAAGAATACCAATGTGGCTTATGCACGATGGTCAGGCCCCTCTTTCCCAGAGGGCACCCGGGGCACTTGCGTAGGGCCTCGCAATCCTAGGGCGTGATAGGGGTGATCCTGCCAGATCACCAAACGATAACCGATATTTATTACCGAAAAACATATTTAATTCGGAAAAATCAAGCGATAATGAATTTGACTTCAAGGACCTATCTCAAAGAACAAGACGTAAAACCTCACGCCAGATTTTTTTTGACGGCTCTGCGCCATCAGCCCTGCAACTGAATGGAAAAGAAAAACTCAATGTCTAAACGAGTTGAGACAAAATTGCAAAGAATTTGCTGAAATCTATTAACGAGAAAGAGTTGGAAATAAAATGTCTGCATTTAACAGAATACTTGGAAATATATGGAAAATGAAGAAACTAATAGTATATTGGAAATATATCATCTTTTGAAAGAAAACAAAATTGAAGATACATTTCCAAATGTAGAAATCGCATTCAGAATTTTTTTAAGCCTGATGGTAACCAACTGCAGTGGGGAACGTTCCTTCTCCAAATTGAAAAGAATACAAAATTAGTCAGTTTTTCTCTGATGTCCATTCCGAATGTTACATGTTTTGCCCAGTCAATGGACCAAGGTGTTATAGAGGTCACAAAGAAATTTTAAAGGAAAGACCTTATGCTCCAATTGTTTGCGGAATATGAGTTCATGGGGTTTTGGAAATGTCTGCACTTAAAAGAAGCAATTTATGTTGTAGCTCTTGTCTCCAATAGTGCAAACGAAAAGAATATGGAAAAGGCATTTGATAAAATAATGGCATTACAAGACACTGAAATTGAGAAAGAGCATGAATGGAATGATCAAGCAATTATTATTATTATTATTATTTGGATTTGAATTTGTTCTTTTCCTTCCTTTCACTGTTGCTACAGTCTCAAGCAGGATACAAGTGTGGTTTGAATTTATTGACAGACAAAATTTCATAGGAAGTTACCAATATCTGGACAGACAAACAATTGCAAGCATTTCTAAAATATTTGATAAGGTTTTGAATTTGTGGAGAGACAAATTTTCTTAGGAATCTTTCAAAATTTGGAGGAACAAACCAATTTAAATACTTCCAAAATATTTTTGGAAGTTTCGGTGAAAAACTTTCGTTTTTTAAAAAACCTAATTATGGTGCCTTGAAGAACCAAGACAAAATTTTGAAAATTCGCGTTTCAAAATCGTGTCTTAGTTGTGGTGCCTTGAGGAACCTAGACAAAATTTTGAAAATTGGCCTCACAAAATCATGTTCTAATTATGGGGCCTTGAGGAATCAAGACAAAATTTAAAAAATCCGCGTATCAAAATCGTGTCTTAGTTGTAGTGCCTTGAGGAACCATGGCAAAATTTTGAAAATTCGAATTTCAAATTCGTGTCTTAGTTGTGGTGCCTTGAGGAACCAAGACAAAATTTTGAAAATTCGCGTTTTAAAATCGTATCTTAGTTGTGGTGCCTTGAGGAATCAAGACAAAATTTTGAAAATTCGCGTTTCAAATTCGTGTCCTAATTATGGAGCCTTGAGGAACCAAGACATAATTTTGAAAATGCGCGTCTCAAAATCGCGTCCTAATTATGGAGCCTTAAGGAACCAAGGATTAATATGCTCAAAAACATATATTTAGAAGAAGTGATAACGATTTTGCCCATCTCATATCTAGAAGGGTACCTCATCAATCAACATATATTTAAGCACTAACCTGTGAATTCTAAAGGAGTTACTTTTGTGGATTATATTATAATTCATTTAATGTGACTATAAAGAAAAAAAAACAAATCTAGAACTTTGCTTATCTACTTTCTTTGCCTATTCTAACAAAACAATGGTCAAAACCTCTGTCAAGGTCATAGGGGCTCCATTATCGTAATATGCCCAGGGCCTCCTATAGGTTAAAGACGGCCCTGCCAATGACCACCAAATTTCAGTTTGCTTGTTCGTAATTTTTTAACAGCAACATACGAAGATCGCTGGATTGGTAGAGGTGGTCCACACGCATGGCCTATTCGATCCCCAGACTTAAGCCCCCTGGATTATTTCATGAGGGGCTATCTGAAGTCATTAGAAGACGTTACGCCGGTGGAGAATTTGGACGAATTGCGTAATCTGATAATTGCTGGGTGTAACTCAATTAGGAACAACCCTGGTGTGTTTGAAAGAGTTCGGCACTAAATGACGAGAAGATTGAATGCTTGTATCCAAACTGGAGGAAATCATTTCTAACATTTATTCTAGATTGAACTACTTTACATGTACCTTTTGATAAGAAAATGTTGTTACTGTCGCAAATTTTCTTCACCCTGTATCTTCGAAACAAAGGATTTTTCAGAATTCATCATTAAACAAAATATTCTTAGAATAGGCCAAGGAATAATCCCTTAAATTCTTGCCGCATGTTTATCTAACATCCTGTATAGACTAACAATTCAAAGACAGATCTCTCTGTCCATATTTTTCAAATTAAATCTATTAATCTAAAACTTCTGGAAGCTAGTCTGTCTACATTACACAAAGTTGACTAGATAAACTAACAATTCAAGGACTGTCTGTCAAAAGTTTGTCTGTCCACATTTTTCAAATAAAATTTAGTAGACTAAGGCCTCTCGGCACTAGACAGCCTGGCAGCGCAGCGAGGCTGCGGCGGCCTAAATATTTGAGCTGCCAATCGACGTATAAAGTTCGATGTAAAAAAGGTTTCGGAACACAAAATACGTCTGGCAGCTACGATAAATACGTGGAGACTGACGGTAGTCCATTGGCTGCTCGCAGTAAGCGCGCGTGTAGCGAATATATGTGGCTGTGTATGTGGCTGTGTCTTCAATCAGGCGTGTTATAATGGCTACCGCAGCCAAGAATTCGTGACCGCCTAGAGCGCGGGCTCCCATTCGCCGTCATGTGTTAGAGTGGCTGCCAGCAGCCTGGCTGCGCAGCCAGGCCGCCTAGAACGCGAGAGGCCTAATGCTTCTAAAACTAGATAATCTTTCTGCATTTCACAAACTCAACTAGATAGACTACCAATTCGAAGACAAGTCCGTCTGTTTCTATTTCTCAAATTAAATTTCTTCTGAAAACTTTTTTCTCTATTCACTAACTCGATTTGTATATTTCAAGGCAACAAACGGTGTAGTTAGCAATATCATCATACTTAACAATTAATTATATATTCTTGTAAAAAAAAAACGCGAGATTTCATCGATTTGCTGATCGAAGGCCTTCGAGTTTTGCCAATCTTGCAATGTAAGTTCTCTTCACCTTTACAATGTCACATTTTGCACATCCGATTAGAAGGATTCAGTTGACTAAACAGCGCGAATGATGCGAGGAACAGAAACGTATTTCCTTCGGGCGATATCATTGACCCCAAGAAACTTATTTGTTTGAACATTCCTTTCTATTTAGCACTCACATTTAACAAATTGTTAGTCTATCTAGCCCAGTTTGTGAAATGTAGACAGCTAGTCTTAGAAGTATTAGTCTACTAAATTTAATTTAAAAAATATGTACAAATAGACTTGTCTTTGGATAATTAATCTCGAGTTGAACTAATAGTCGAGTTTGTGAAATATAGACGTAGCTAGTTATAGAAGTGTTAGACTTCTAAATTTAATTTGAGAAATATGAACAGTTTGACTTGTCTTTGAAGTGTTAGTCTGTTTAGTCAAGGGGGGTCAGGCAATAGGAGAGAGGCATAAAATGTAATTTAGAAAATATGGATGAATTTAGATTTGGCTTTGAATTGTTAGTCTGGTTAGTAAAGTTTCTGAAATGTAGACAGACTAGCTCTAGATATTGAAGTCTTTTAAATTCAATTTATAAAATATTGACAGATAGACTTATCTTTAAATTCTTAGTATATCTAGTCAAGTTTTTAAAATATAAACCAGACTATATAGTCGTAGAAGTATTAGACTACTAAATTTAATTTGGAGAAATATAGAGAGATTGTCTTGTATTTAGCTACGTACACACGTTATAGAAAACTAGTGTATAGTCCTGCTACAGTTTGACTATAGCTGTGTGACTGCTTCGTATAGTTGAACTATACGATTAGGTTTAGGCTTATTTTGGGCAAAAATTTGGACATATAGTCCAAAACTTTTCCTATAGTTGAACTATACGAAGCGGTCAAACAGATATAGTCACACTATAGCAAGACTACACGCTAGTCTTCTAGTACAGTGGTGCGCAAACCATGGTTTGCGACTCCCAGAGGGGTCTATAGAGAATCTTTTTGAGTCGTCGAAATAAAAATATATTTGAGGCATTTTGTGTGTAAGTATTGCGTAGCAGTAAATAGTGAAATGTCAATATAAGGAAATTTATAAGGAAATATATAAGAATATGGTAAGCTCCGAATATGGTAAACTCATCTCTACAACATTTGAAACAAATTCCCAAATTATTTTTTGAGAAAATTATGTTTGAAAATATCAATGTTTGGGGGTATAATTAAGAATATGGTAAGCTCCGAAAACTGGGTTTCTTGTTTTTAAACCTGATTTAATTGATGCAAATCGTCTTCCACAGTGCTTTAGTACGCGCGGAAAAGTAAAATGAAGCTTAAGTCATCCGGTTCAAGAAATATTTAGATTATTGTAATAAAAAAATTGACATTTTCAACACAACAACTGCTGTTATTATTACTGGTCACATAACTAAAAATATGCCCACGTAGCTGAACCGGCCAATTTTGACTCTTTTAAAGAAAAATTAAGAAAATGTTATTTTTGCAAAATATTACAAAAAATATGAGGTTTTGCAAAAACTGTAACAAATGTAGAGTATTTAAAAATTTCGAGTTTAGGTGAAAATTTCCCAAAAAAATTAATTTTGGCAAAATATTGTAAGCCAAAAGAAGTTCTGCAAAAATAATATATTGACAAAAAAAAAATAACTTAGAATATTATAAATTGGAAAATATATGGCCCCTGTCAAGAATAAAAATTGCTTCAATTCTGTAAATTTCAGAAATATTTTAATTATTACATATACTAATACTGAAATTAAAACGATACAAAGAAGATTAACATGAGACCCCTGCGCAAGAATAAAAGTGAGATTGAATTATTTAATACATATATACTAATACTGAAATTGATACGATACAGAGAAGATTAGCATGAAACCCCTGCGCAAGAATAAAGTCAGTTATTGTGTTGAAAATGTCAATTTTTTTATTATAAAAACCAGAATATTTCTTAAACCGGACGACTTAGAAGCTTCATATTACATTTCCGCGCTTACTAAAGCACTGTGGAAGACGTTTTGCATCAACTAAATCAGGTAAAAAAACGAGAAACCCGATTTTCGAAGCTTACCATATCTTAATTATACCCAAACATAATATCCCCAAACATTGATATTTTCAAACATAATTTTGTCAAAAACTAATTTGGGGATTTGTTTCAAATTTTGTGGAGATGTTGGTAGAACTGTTCCGGCATATTTAGCAAATTTTTCCAATGTTTTAATATTTATTTCAGCAAATATTGCAGTTTTTTGTAATTTCCACATTGAAAATAAAATTTGTATACATTTTCACAACATAATTTTCAAACTTAATTTTCTCAAAATCTAATTTGTGGATTTATTTCAACTTTTGTGGAGATGTTGGGAGAACTGTTTGTCAATTACAATCTTCACGTTACTTCTATCCAGGGGTCGCGATAAAATTTCACAGAAAATGTTGGGTCGCAAATGAAAATAGTTTGCGCACCACTGTTCTAGTAGATTTAAAAGTATTAGACTACTAAATTTAATTTGGAAAATATGAACAGATTGACTTGTATTTTAATTAATGGTCTGTCTAGTCAAGTTTAGAAAATTTAAACAGATTTAAACAGACTTAAGTTAAGTATTTGACTTCTAAATTTTATTTGGAAAATATGGACAGATTGAATTGTCTTTGAATTGTTAGTCTGCCTAGTCAAGTTTGTGTAATGTAGACAGACTAGCTAGTTATAGAAGTATCAGTCTACTAAATTTAATTTGAAAAATATGGACAGACAGATAGACCTGTCTTTGAATAATTAGTCTACCGAGTCTAGGTTGCAAGACGCAGAGAGAGGAGCTAGTTTTAAAAACACTGGCCAATTAATTTTAATTAAATCCTAAGCAAAATAGTATATATTCCATTCAAACTAAAAAAAACTAAACCAGCAAAGCTTTCCAGGTAGATGGATTTATAATTTCAGAAGATTATAATTACGTTCTTGTTTTATTACGCCAAATTACATCCTCCTGTTCCACCAGTCAAACCGACAAAAAAGAAGTTTTAATGAATATTTTAAGGAATTACATAATTAACGAACTCATTAAGACTTATACTTAAATCCCTAAATTTGGACATGCTGTATGTTTAATCTCGTCTGTCTAGATTTGTGTATCTAGTCTATCTATTCTCGTTTGTCTTTTCTCGTCTTGTCTGTCTAATATTGTTTGTCTATCTAGTCTTGCTTGTATAGTTTTGTATGTTTAGTCTTCTCTGTTTAGTCAATTCTTGTTTATCTAGCGTGTCTAGTCTTGTTTATCTAGTCTAATCTAATGGTGGAGGATTAGAAGGATTTGGGATAAAGTGTTGAAAAGCGATCACATTATTTCAATGTTGCAGGGGTTTCAGTCTTGTCTATAGACCATTAATCTGCTTTCTTCAAGTATAATTATTACTAAGTATTGTGTTCCTGAAATTCTAGCAATAAGTAAATTTGTTGAATAAGTTAATTTGGTGAATAAGTCAATTTGGAAATAAATATTTTGAGGGATTAGTCGTTAGTGGTTAATTATAATTACGGCATTTACGCTTAATTTCGCTGCACCATTATGCCGGATTATCAATTTGCCTAATTAGTCGAGCAATTAACACGGATAGAAAGAAGAATCGGATACAAGTCGAGAGCCAACGGTGTTCGGGCTGCACTAATTGCTATTTAGACACATGTTAATGATATTTAAAGTTTCTCTCCCTCTCGTTTCCATCGCTTGCCCCCTTGTTCTTTGTCTTCGTCTTTAGCCTCGCCGATTAACATCTACACTGCAAGTCTAGACACAGAACGAGAATTATTTATTACCTCACTTCATGCGTACGCATTTTATAATTTCAAATTGCTTTCAGAATTTATTAACAAGAATATATTTAATGGACAAGGCAATAACCAAACACGAGCAAACTAGACTAGGCAAGACCATACAAGACGAGACAAGACTAGACAAAACCAGACAAGATCAGACAAGACCAGACAAGACCAGACAAGACCGGACAAGACCAGACAGGACCAGACAAATCCAGACAAGATCAGGCAAGACCAGACAAGATAACACAAGACCAGACAAGACCAGAAAAGACCAGATAAGATCAGACAAGACTAGATAAGGCCAGACAAGCCTACACAAAACCAGGTAAGACCAGACAAGATCAGACGAGACCAGACAAGCCCAAACTAGACCAGATACGACCAAACAAGTTCAGGCAAAGCAAGAATAGATTATTTCTTTTAAGTTTCTAACAAATATTTCGTTTTGATTATTTAGTTTGCTAAAGTTTTATTGCCACGTGTGTGAATTGCAATGAATTAATATTTTTCCTAATGAATTAATGCAAATTTATGCGAATCAATCGTTGACCCATGGTTTGCTGAAACTAATTAGTCTGCATAAATTCTATTCCGTTTTTACAACAATTTGTGCTGGACTAAGCTGGATTCGTTTTTATCAACGCTTCTACTACGTCTGCACGCAAATTCGTGCAAATTTGAACTTTGCACTCACTAAGACTTAATAATTTACAAAAAATATAATTAGTGTTTATACTAGATAGTTGTATTTAATAACTGGCTTGATAAATTTTAAACAGATTAGACGAGGAGCGTCAATTCGTGGGTTATCAAGTTTTGGCAAAATATTGAACAGATATTAACGAATTAATATCAGTGTACTTAGTAGGATATGTTAGTCTACTATATTTAACCTGGAAAATGTGGCAGACAGCCTTGTTAGTCTATTGAGTCGAGTTTGTGACTTGTAGACAATCTAACTAATTGTAAGTACTAGTTCACTAAATTTAATTTGAAAAATATGGAGAAATAGACTTGTCTTTGAACTGTAAATCTATCTAGTTTAGTTCTTGAAATGTAGAGAGACTCGTTGGTGCTGCTATTAAGCATTTAATGAATCAATGGACTTTTATAAAAATAATTAACTGCTCTTATATAATACGCGCCTGCTATCAGTTGCATGCCTGGTCTTATCAGTGAACACACTTCGATAAAACTGACGATAAAAATATCCATACTCTCAAATTCACCGTCTCAATTATAAATAAATGGAACTAAAAACATGAGAAAATACGAAAATACAGAAAAACAGACAAGACAAGACAGACAAGACTAGACAGACAAGACTAGACAGACAAGGCTAGACAGACAAGGCTAGACAGACAAGGCTAGACAGACAAAACTAGACTAGACACAGACTAGACAGACAAGACTAGACAGACAAGACTAGACAGACAAGACTAGACAGACAAGACTAGACAGACAAGACTAGACAGACAAGACTAGACAGACAAGACTAGACAGACAAGACTAGACAGACAAGACTAGACAGACAAGACTAGACAGACAAGACTAGACAGACAAGACTAGACAGACAAGACTAGACAGACAAGACTAGACAGACAAGACTAGACAGACAAGACTAGACAGACAAGACTAGACAGACAAGACTAGACAGACAAGACTAGACAGACAAGACTAGACAGACAAGACTAGACAGACAAGACTAGACAGACAAGACTAGACAGACAAGACTAGACAGACAAGACTAGACAGACAAGACTAGACAGACAAGACTAGACAGACAAGACTAGACAGACAAGACTAGACAGACAAGACTAGACAGACAAGACTAGACAGACAAGACTAGACAGACAAGACTAGACAGACAAGACTAGACAGACAAGACTAGACAGACAAGACTAGACAGACAAGACTAGACAGACAAGACTAGACAGACAAGACTAGACAGACAAGACTAGACAGACAAGACTAGACAGACAAGACTAGACAGACAAGACTAGACAGACAAGACTAGACAGACAAGACTAGACAGACAAGACTAGACAGACAAGACTAGACAGACAAGACTAGACAGACAAGACTAGACAGACAAGACTAGACAGACAAGACTAGACAGACAAGACTAGACAGACAAGACTAGACAGACAAGACTAGACAGACAAGACTAGACAGACAAGACTAGACAGACAAGACTAGACAGACAAGACTAGACAGACAAGACTAGACAGACAAGACTAGACAGACAAGACTAGACAGACAAGACTAGACAGACAAGACTAGACAGACAAGACTAGACAGACAAGACTAGACAGACAAGACTAGACAGACAAGACTAGACAGACAAGACTAGACAGACAAGACTAGACAGACAAGACTAGACAGACAAGACTAGACAGACAAGACTAGACAGACAAGACTAGACAGACAAGACTAGACAGACAAGACTAGACAGACAAGACTAGACAGACAAGACTAGACAGACAAGACTAGACAGACAAGACTAGACAGACAAGACTAGACAGACAAGACTAGACAGACAAGACTAGACAGACAAGACTAGACAGACAAGACTAGACAGACAAGACTAGACAGACAAGACTAGACAGACAAGACTAGACAGACAAGACTAGACAGACAAGACTAGACAGACAAGACTAGACAGACAAGACTAGACAGACAAGACTAGACAGACAAGACTAGACAGACAAGACTAGACAGACAAGACTAGACAGACAAGACTAGACAGACAAGACTAGACAGACAAGACTAGACAGACAAGACTAGACAGACAAGACTAGACAGACAAGACTAGACAGACAAGACTAGACAGACAAGACTAGACAGACAAGACTAGACAGACAAGACTAGACAGACAAGACTAGACAGACAAGACTAGACAGACAAGACTAGACAGACAAGACTAGACAGACAAGACTAGACAGACAAGACTAGACAGACAAGACTAGACAGACAAGACTAGACAGACAAGACTAGACAGACAAGACTAGACAGACAAGACTAGACAGACAAGACTAGACAGACAAGACTAGACAGACAAGACTAGACAGACAAGACTAGACAGACAAGACTAGACAGACAAGACTAGACAGACAAGACTAGACAGACAAGACTAGACAGACAAGACTAGACAGACAAGACTAGACAGACAAGACTAGACAGACAAGACTAGACAGACAAGACTAGACAGACAAGACTAGACAGACAAGACTAGACAGACAAGACTAGACAGACAAGACTAGACAGACAAGACTAGACAGACAAGACTAGACAGACAAGACTAGACAGACAAGACTAGACAGACAAGACTAGACAGACAAGACTAGACAGACAAGACTAGACAGACAAGACTAGACAGACAAGACTAGACAGACAAGACTAGACAGACAAGACTAGACAGACAAGACTAGACAGACAAGACTAGACAGACAAGACTAGACAGACAAGACTAGACAGACAAGACTAGACAGACAAGACTAGACAGACAAGACTAGACAGACAAGACTAGACAGACAAGACTAGACAGACAAGACTAGACAGACAAGACTAGACAGACAAGACTAGACAGACAAGACTAGACAGACAAGACTAGACAGACAAGACTAGACAGACAAGACTAGACAGACAAGACTAGACAGACAAGACTAGACAGACAAGACTAGTCAGACAAGACTAGACAGACAAGACTAGACAGACAAAACTAGACAGACAAGACTAGACAGACAAGACTAGACATACAGGACTAGACAGACAAGACTAGTCAGACAAGACTAGACAGACAAGACTAGAGAGACAAGACTGGACAGACAAGACTAGACAGACAAGACTAGACAGACAAGACTAGACATACAGGACTAGACATACAAGACTAGACATACAAGACTAGACAGACAAGACTAGACAGACAAGACTAGACAGAGAAGACTAGACAGAGAAGACTAGACAGACAAGACTAGATAAACAAGACTAGACAGACAAGACTAGACAGACAAGACTAGACAGACAAGACTAGACAGACAAAACTAAACAGACAAGACTAGACAATCAAGACTAGACATACAAGACTAGACAGACAAGACTAGACAGACAAGACTAGAGAGACAAGACTGGACAGACAAGACTAGACAGACAAAACTAGACAGACAAGACTAGACAGAGACGAATAGACATACAAGACTAGACAGGCAAGACTAGACAGACAAGACAAGACAGAGAAGACAAGACTAGGTAGATATGTGGAATAGAGACAAATATTAATAATACATGCACGCTAATATTAAATATATACAGGCCACCACTAGGTTGCACTGTCACATTCTTGGCAGTCTTGGACAGTGTTTTACAAAGTTGTAGTAAAATTAATAAACAAATCATTTTAGTTGGAGATTTCAATATAAATTTTGAAATAAATTCTAAAGAAAAATATAATATTACCAATTTACTTGAAGCTTATGGGATGAATGAATATATTAAACAACATACCAGAATCACATCCACTAGTAAAACTCAAATAGACAATATGTTCGCTACTGCGGGACTAAAATTAAAGACTACGGTGGAAGACACTCCCATGTCGGACCATCGTATGTTAAAACTGAGCTGTTTAACCAAGATAGAAACCGACTGATAGAAACTACAAACTGATAAGAAGCTTCTCAACTCCTAACAAAATTCGTTTTGCCAACCAGATACGCAAAGAAACATGGGAGGACGTTTTTATCAATTCAAGCAGCAACCGCAAGGCAGTTGCCTTCATCAAGGTACTTCAATATCACTTTTTTGTTCAAGTTTTCCAGTGATAAAAGTCAAGGAAGATAGAAATGGATGGGTTACAGAAGAAGTAAAATTCGCGGCTGCTAATCTTAAAGATATGTTCCTGCTACAGAAAAGTCACCCAGCTTTAAGAAACCTAGATCTAAAACAAAAAAAGGTACATAACAAATTAATTACAGTAGCAAAACAAAAATATTTTAACCATAAGATAATGAAAGCAAAGAATAAATCAAGAGCCATTTGGAATGTTATTAATGAGCAATCAAATAAGCTAAAAGTATCCGGACCTTCACAAATAATCCAAAATGATATCCGATATACAGATCCTAAGGAAATCGCAGAGGTATTAAATAACTACTTCGAAGAAGCCCCAAAATTAATCGCAAACAACATTAACCCAACAACCCCCTCACGTGGAAGTCACCTTGTCGCGGTGTGAGGGCTTAGTTTCGCGTACCGTTGGACGTCACGACTGGAACAACCCCGGTTGGGGCGTTCGGCGGAGGGCGAACAACCAAGAACTTCCAAACCCTTAATCCCAAGGTGTCATGCGACCCGTGCCGAAGGGACTGGTTGATGGCCAAGGGCAACCGGCCATCGCTTACGGAGCCCCTCTGATACCTGGCGACCTCAGAGGGTATCCAGCCTTACCACTATCAAGCGGGACTCTGATGTGGTGGACCTTTAGTTCCCTTGCGACTCGTGGGATTTATATGAATTCCAAAAGTAAAAATAATCCATGTGTACGGGACCTAACCGACACAGAGAACAAGGAAGTCAGCCCGGATTCCCGACCTTGACCTCACACTCGTAGACATGAGCAGTCCAGCCATGTCTACAGAGGCAGAGGTAGATGTTCTTGTAGGGACAGAGGAGGACTTGCCGCCTCCTGTCACAAAACAAGAATGACCAGCAGGCGCACCAAAATAGCCGAAGTGAACATCCATCATGCCAAAGCAGCTTCAGCTGTGATGGCTAGGATGTTCACCAAGCAGCACCTAGGGCTAGCGCTGCTTCAAGAACCCTGGACCTACGGAGGTAAGATCAGAGGCCTTAGCAACAGGGAATGTAAGTTGGTATGGGACAGCCGCGAGGTCTCCCCTAGAACTTGCATTATGGTAAGAAATGGCATAAATTACTTATGTCTTTCAGAATTTTTAACGCGGGATTTAGTGCCGATTCAGGCCCTCATCAAGATCGAGGGCCTCCACCGTGAAGTAGTGATCGCATCCGCATACTTCCCTGGCGATGGTAACAGCATACCACCCATTGAAGTACAAAAGCTGGTGGAACACTCTATTAGGAGAAGGCTGCCATTCATCCTGGGATGTGACGCGAACGCACACAATGAGATGTGGGGCAGCACGGACACTAATAAGAGGGGTGAGTACCTTTTAGAATACCTCATTAAAGAGAACTTAATTGTGTACAACGTTGGGAACACACCAACATTTGTCACTAAAGTCAGAAATGAGGTACTGGATATTACAGTAGGTAGCGCTAACGTAAGTAAACTAATTAAAAAGTGGAGGGTTTCAAGTGAGCCCTCAATGTCAGATCATAGGATCATAGAGTTTGAGCTGGAAGGAGCGAGTGAGGAAAACACCCCCATTCGAAACCCCAGACAAACTGTGTGGCCTATGTTTAGTTCCCAACTAAAAGAAAACCTAGAGCAGGTGACAGAGCGGGGTAGTATCAAACACTACACCGTGCTGGAGCAGGCTGTAGGAGAAATAAATGTAGCAATCACCACGGCATTTGAATCCAGCTGCCAGGTAAAAACCGTGAAGGAGCATAAGGACGAAAAATGGTGGAACAAAAATTTGTCTACATTAAGAGCAAAAGTACGTAGGCTTTTCAACAAAGCCAGGCAATACGGAAATTGGCTAGAATACTCTGAGGTGCTTACCACCTACAACAAAGAGATCAGAAGGGCAAAAAGGGAAAACTTTAGGACCTTCTGTGAAAACATAGAATCCACGCCGGTGGCAGCTAGACTGCACAAAGCACTAGCGAAGAATAGAGTGGTAATGACAACCACTCTCAAGAAACCGGATGGGATCTTTACGGAGGATGAAGAGCAAAGAGCTCTCCTCCTACTAGAAACCCATTTTCCGGGATGTAGAGGATACAGGAAGACCGAGGGCTTGATGCAACCACGGAAACCAAGCCGGGCCGACTGGAAGAGGGCAGCGTCCATCTGTACGGAAAACCGAATCAGATGGGCTATCGGCACTTTCCAGCCTTTTAAGGCCCCAGGTGTGGACGGACTAGTTCCTGCCTTCCTACAAAAGGGAGAGAGAGAACTAATGCCGTATCTTCTAAATATCTTTAGAAGTAGCTTAGCGCTCGGATATATACCGGAGCTATGGAGAAGGGCCAAGGTGGTATTCATACCGAAGGTGGGGAAGAAAGACACCACTCAACCGAAGTCATTTAGATCCATTAGTCTAACATCTTTTATGTTAAAGACAATGGAGAAGGTGATTGATAATTACCTTAGGACTATAGTGCTAGTAGGTACACCACTACACAGGAGTCAGCATGCTTACAGAGCAGGGAAATCCACAGAAACCGCCCTGTATCAGCTGACAAACGAAATAGAAGCAGCACTGGAGACAAAGAAAGTAGCGATATGTGCCTTCTCGGATATAGAGGGAGCTTTTGACAACACCTCACACGAGGCTGTCAGGGCGGCCCTCGAAAGAAGGAATATCGACAGCACTATCTCAAAGTGGATGGGAGAAATGCTGAGAACTAGAACGGCGGAGACACAAGTGGGAAAAGACACCATTAAGATCTCCACAACTCGAGGGTGTCCACAGGGAGGTGTACTATCACCGCTAATGTGGAGCCTGGTAGTTGATGAACTACTGGTTAGGCTAAACGACCTAGACATCAAATGTTAAGGTTACGCCGATGACATAGTCATAATGGCTAGAGGGAAATTTGAGGGAACGCTCTGTGAAATTGTTCAGAGAGTCCTCAATGTAACTAGTAGATGGTGTCAAACAGTGAGACTGAAACTCAACCCGAGCAAAACCACGGTGATACCATTTACTAGAAAGAGAAAACTAAACTGCCTACATCCCATACTCATAGATGGGAAGGCAGTAGAATACCAACAGGAGATAAGGTATCTGGGTATTACACTAGATAGCAAACTCCTATGGAATAGACACACTGAGGCAGTGGTAGGAAAAGCCAAACGCGCCCTAATGGTGTGCAGAAATTTGGCAGGAAAAACGTGGGGTTGTAACCCCACTATCCTGCGATGGATGTACACCATGATAGTGAGACCTGCAATAACTTAAGGGGCAGTTGCGTGGGGAAGTAGAATCAAGCTGGCATCTATGAGGAAACAGCTTGAGAAGATTCAAAGACTGGCGTGTGTCTGCATCACGGGGTCGATGGGGTCGTGTCCGACAGCAGCATTGGAGCTGCTGCTGGATCTGACTCCGCTGCACCTTTTGGTGGAGAGCGCCGCCAGATCGGCGATCGTAAGATTCAGCAAGGAAGGAATGGGCAGAGGTAAAATAATCGGGAGCAGAGACCGAAACAGCCTCGCTGCCAAGATCCCCTGGCTGGAAGTACCAAAAGACGAAATGGTATGCAAATTCCACTTCGAGAAAAACTACACAGCAATGTGTAGTAGTAAAGCCGATTGGAGCGACGAATCCTCAGCATACCACATAGAGCAAAATGCCATCAAGTGGTATACAGATGGTTCGAAGACAAAGGAAGGCACTGGTGCAGGAGTGTTTGGACCTCGTACCAGATACTTCGAATCCATGGGAACATCCCCAAGTATCTTCCAAGCAGAGGTACACGCAATCGAAAGATGTGCACAGTTTAACCTCGACAGGCATTACCGCAAAAAACGAATTGCTATCCTGTCAGATAGCCAAGCAGCCATCAAGGCCATTAGCTCATACACCATCAGATCCAAACTGGTATGGGACTGTGTGGGGAAGCTGAACAAGCTTGGCAGGGATAATAAAGTAACGCTATACTGGGTACCAGGACACACTGGTATAGACGGATACGAAGAAGCCGATCACCTAGCAAACAAGGGATCCAGTAGCCCCTTTATAGGTCCGGAACATTTTTGCGGTATGAGCGTGAACACCATCCGCAAAAGTTTAGATGAAGAAATAAGAGGAAAATGGATGAAAACCTGGAAAGAACTTCCAGGGCTAAGGCAATCCAAAGTGATGCTGGGATCTTTTAACCAGAAGAGAACTAAAGCTTGCCTGAAACTAAGCAGGAACAAGCTCAGAATTCTGACAGGAGCCCTGACGGGACACTGCAGACTTAGGAAACATCTCAAGGCCCTAGGCCTAGAGGAGGATAATGGATGCAGATTCTGTGGCTCAGCAGAGGAAACCCCCATACATCTGTTCAAAGACTGCGGAGCATTACTCCGCAAGAGACAGATGTACCTTGGGGCTCACTGCTTGAACACAGAGGAGCTGCAGGCCTTGAATCCCACCCAGATCCTGAGATTCCTAAAGGAATTAGGATTAGAGGAGGCGCTCTAAATGGGTAAGTACACCAACACTTGGAGGAGGAGGGTGGGGTACAATAGATCTATAAAGGTCGCAGTACAAGTCGTCACCACCATATCTACAATCTACAATCTAACCCAACAACCATCTCAAACAAACATATAAAGCCTAATTCGAAATCCATATTCCTAAATGATTTTACCGAAAGTGAAGTTCTATCAATAATCTCCACATTAAAAAACAAATCAACAATTGGTCCTGATGAAATCCCGTGCACCGGCATAGAAGATTTCAGGCATGAGCTCATAGCACCTATAACTGAGATAATAAATACATCTATCGCTGAGGAGAAATTTCCGGAGATCCTGAAAATGTCAAAAATTATCCCAGTCTACAAAAAAGGAGCAATCAAAGATGCCCAAAACTATAGACCGATTAACCTTATCTCTGTTTTAGCTAAAATTCTTGAATATTGTATGCAGTCCAGACTGATCCCATTTATAGAAAAGCATGATTTGATTCCTTCCCAGCAGCACGGTTTTTGTAAAGGGAAATCTACTTCAACAGCTTTGGTAGATTTTCATAACAAAATATTGGAGGAAGTAGATAAAGGGTATCATCCCATTGGAATATTTTGTGATCTAACAAAAGCCTTCGATTGTGTATCACATATGATTCTCCCGAACAAATTAGAAGGCTATGGGATCAGAGGAAAAGCGGACCGCTGGATACAATCCTACTTAGAAAACAGAAAGCAATTTGTATCGGTAAGGATTGGAAACAGAATTGGACAATCCAGGACAGTATGTACACACATAGGGATACACCAAGGAAGTATACTGGCTCCAACCCTATTTCTGCTATATACCGCCGATTTAGTTAAATACATAATAGGGTGTCATTGCACTCTATATGCAGATGACACTAGCTTTATTGTATCTGGAAAAGACTTTCAGAATAATGTTGAGGAAACCAAGCGAGTATTGCAAATAGTTAATGAATGGTTTACAGCAAATAAGCTACATTTCAATCAAATCAAAACAGAATATGTTATTTTTCAATCGGCAAGAAGTGTCTATGTCGACAATATTAATCTAACAATACAAACTCATCAGCTGAAGAGAGCAAAATATACAAAATTCCTAGGGGTATATCTGGAGGAACATTTAAAATGAACCAACCAGATACAACATATCAATGCTATACTTCACAAGAAGGCATTTTTAATCAAGTACCTATCCAAAATCCTGACTAAGGAAGATCTTCAGACCTGGTATTTTGCTGAGGTTCAGAGTATTCTGTCGTATGGAATAATCTTATGGGGCGCTTCTTCTCAGATAGAAATAATACTTATTGCTCAAAAAAGAATTCTCAGAAACATACTAGGGTTAAAAATTACTGACTCACTTTCACAGAAATCACTTTCAGAACATAGGAATATTGACAGTAGTCAACCTGTATATTCTAGAAACAACAGCATATATTCATAAGGCGAAAGGAACTCGCCAGAAACATGCGGACAATCACAATTATAACACGAGAGGAAAAGATCTCCTATACGCCCCAAAATCAAATTTAGAAAAAAGAACTGGAAAACCAAGGAATAAAACTATTTAATAAACTTCCAAAGGCTCTCCGAGATGAAACTTCTAATAAGAAATTCAGAAGTAAGGTCAAACAGTTGCTATTGCTACAAACGCCTTTTTATAACATCAATGAATTCTTTAATTGTAATTTTAAAAATCATTAATGTGTGATAATCATTTATGTATTTATTGTCGTTGTCAATTTTTTTTTTTTAAATTGTGAATTTTTAAATTGTAATTATAATGTGTACGTATTTATTGTTTTTAAATTGTAAAATTTATAATTGTAATTTTAAAATTATTAATTTGTATCTCTTTATTGGCATTGTCAAATTTTTTAAATTGTAAATTTTTGTTGTATTTTATGTATGTTTGTGACTGAACCTATAGATTGTTTATATCTAAAAAGGTAAATAAAGAAATTTGAATTTGAATTTGACTAGACCGACAAGACTAGACAGATAAGACTAGACAGACAAGACTATACAGACAAGACTAGACAGACAAGACTAGACAGACAAGACTAGACAGACAAGACTAGACAGACAAGACTAGACAGACAAGACTAGACAGACAAGACTAGACAGACTAGACTAGACAGACAAGACTAGACAGACAAGACTAGACAGACAAGACTAGACAGACAAGACTAGACAGACAAGACTAGACAGACAAGACTAGACAGACAAGACTAGACAGACAAGACTAGACAGACAAGACTAGACAGACAAGACTAGACAGACAAGACTAGAGAGACAAGACTAGACAGACAAGACTAGACAGACAAGACTAGACAGACAAGACTAGACAGACAAGACTAGACAGACAAGACTAGACAGACAAGACTAGACAGACAAGACTAGACAGACAAGACTAGACAGACAAGACTAGACAGACAAGACTAGACAGACAAGACTAGACAGACAAGACTAGACAGACAAGACTAGACAGACAAGACTAGACAGACAAGACTAGACAGACAAGACTAGACAGACAAGACTAGACAGACAAGACTAGACAGACAAGACTAGACAGACAAGACTAGACAGACAAGACTAGACAGACAAGACTAGACAGACAAGACTAGACAGACAAGACTAGACAGACAAGACTAGACAGACAAGACTAGACAGACAAGACTAGACAGACAAGACTAGACAGACAAGACTAGACAGACAAGACTAGACAGACAAGACTAGACAGACAAGACTAGACAGACAAGACTAGACAGACAAGACTAGACAGACAAGACTAGACAGACAAGACTAGACAGACAAGACTAGACAGACAAGACTAGACAGACAAGACTAGACAGACAAGACTAGACAGACAAGACTAGACAGACAAGACTAGACAGACAAGACTAGACAGACAAGACTAGACAGACAAGACTAGACAGACAAGACTAGACAGACAAGACTAGACAGACAAGACTAGACAGACAAGACTAGACAGACAAGACTAGACAGACAAGACTAGACAGACAAGACTAGACAGACAAGACTAGACAGACAAGACTAGACAGACAAGACTAGACAGACAAGACTAGACAGACAAGACTAGACAGACAAGACTAGACAGACAAGACTAGACAGACAAGACTAGACAGACAAGACTAGACAGACAAGACTAGACAGACAAGACTAGACAGACAAGACTAGACAGACAAGACTAGACAGACAAGACTAGACAGACAAGACTAGACAGACAAGACTAGACAGACAAGACTAGACAGACAAGACTAGACAGACAAGACTAGACAGACAAGACTAGACAGACAAGACTAGACAGACAAGACTAGACAGACAAGACTAGACAGACAAGACTAGACAGACAAGACTAGACAGACAAGACTAGACAGACAAGACTAGACAGACAAGACTAGACAGACAAGACTAGACAGACAAGACTAGACAGACAAGACTAGACAGACAAGACTAGACAGACAAGACTAGACAGACAAGACTAGACAGACAAGACTAGACAGACAAGACTAGACAGACAAGACTAGACAGACAAGACTAGACAGACAAGACTAGACAGACAAGACTAGACAGACAAGACTAGACAGACAAGACTAGACAGACAAGACTAGACAGACAAGACTAGACAGACAAGACTAGACAGACAAGACTAGACAGACAAGACTAGACAGACAAGACTAGACAGACAAGACTAGACAGACAAGACTAGACAGACAAGACTAGACAGACAAGACTAGACAGACAAGACTAGACAGACAAGACTAGACAGACAAGACTAGACAGACAAGACTAGACAGACAAGACTAGACAGACAAGACTAGACAGACAAGACTAGACAGACAAGACTAGACAGACAAGACTAGACAGACAAGACTAGACAGACAAGACTAGACAGACAAGACTAGACAGACAAGACTAGACAGACAAGACTAGACAGACAAGACTAGACAGACAAGACTAGACAGACAAGACTAGACAGACAAGACTAGACAGACAAGACTAGACAGACAAGACTAGACAGACAAGACTAGACAGACAAGACTAGACAGACAAGACTAGACAGACAAGACTAGACAGACAAGACTAGACAGACAAGACTAGACAGACAAGACTAGACAGACAAGACTAGACAGACAAGACTAGACAGACAAGACTAGACAGACAAGACTAGACAGACAAGACTAGACAGACAAGACTAGACAGACAAGACTAGACAGACAAGACTAGACAGACAAGACTAGACAGACAAGACTAGACAGACAAGACTAGACAGACAAGACTAGACAGACAAGACTAGACAGACAAGACTAGACAGACAAGACTAGACAGACAAGACTAGACAGACAAGACTAGACAGACAAGACTAGACAGACAAGACTCACCAAACCCTCTATTCCACCTTGGCTTTTCAGTATGCGCCACCCCGGTATCGCATATATTGCATTCATTCAGGGTGAGCAGCCCGGACGGTTAATGAAAACCGCCCTAGTTGTCGCCTTTCCGACCAGGATTCGAACCCGGGTCTCCCGCAGTGAAAGGCATGTTGTCAACTACACCACCGAGGAGGACAGACAGACAAGACTAGACAGACAAGACTAGACAGACAAGACTAGACAGACAAGACTAGACAGACAAGACTAGACAGACAAGACTAGACAGACAAGACTAGACAGACAAGACTAGACAGACAAGACTAGACAGACAAGACTAGACAGACAAGACTAGACAGACAAGACTAGACAGACAAGACTAGACAGACAAGACTAGACAGACAAGACTAGACAGACAAGACTAGACAGACAAGACTAGACAGGCAAGACTAGACAGACAAGACTAGACAGACAAGACTAGACAGACAAGACTAGACAGACAAGACTAGACAAACAAGACTAGACAGATAAGACTAGACAGACAAGACTAGACAGACAAGACTAAACAGACAAGACTAGACAGACAAGACTAGACAGACAAGACTAGACAGACAAGACTAGACAGACAAGACTAGACAGACAAGACTAGACAGACAAGACTAGACAGACAAGACTAGACAGACAAGACTAGACAGACAAGACTAGACAGACAAGACTAGACAGACAAGACTAGACAGACAAGACTAGACAGACAAGACTAGACAGACAAGACTAGACAGACAAGACTAGACAGACAAGACTAGACAGACAAGACTAGACAGACAAGACTAGACAGACAAGACTAGACAGACAAGACTAGACAGACAAGACTAGACAGACAAGACTAGACAGACAAGACTAGACAGACAAGACTAGACAGACAAGACTAGACAGACAAGACTAGACAGACAAGACTAGACAGACAAGACTAGACAGACAAGACTAGACAGACAAGACTAGACAGACAAGACTAGACAGACAAGACTGGACAGACAAGACCAGACAGACAAGACTAGACAGACAAGACTAGACAGGCAAGACTAGACAGACAAGACTAGACAGACAAGACTAGACAGACAAGACTAGACAGACAAGACTAGACAGACAAGACTAGACAGACAAGACTAGACAGACAAGACTAGACAGACAAGACTAGACAGACTAGACAGACAAGACTAGACAGACAAGACTAGACAGACAAGACTAGACAGACAAGACTAGACAGACAAGACTAGACAGACAAGACTAGACAGACAAGACTAGACAGACAAGACTAGACAGACAAGACTAGACAGACAAGACTAGACAGACAAGACTAGACAGACAAGACTAGACAGACAAGACTAGACAGACAAGACTAGACAGACAAGACTAGACAGACAAGACTAGACAGACAAGACTAGACAGACAAGACTAGACAGACAAGACTAGACAGACAAGACTAGACAGACAAGACTAGACAGACAAGACTAGACAGACAAGACTAGACAGACAAGACTAGACAGACAAGACTAGACAGACAAGACTAGACAGACAAGACTAGACAGACAAGACTAGACAGACAAGACTAGACAGACAAGACTAGACAGACAAGACTAGACAGACAAGACTAGACAGACAAGACTAGACAGACAAGACTAGACAGACAAGACTAGACAGACAAGACTAGACAGACAAGACTAGACAGACAAGACTAGACAGACAAGACTAGACAGACAAGACTAGACAGACAAGACTAGACAGACAAGACTAGACAGACAAGACTAGACAGACAAGACTAGACAGACAAGACTAGACAGACAAGACTAGACAGACAAGACTAGACAGACAAGACTAGACAGACAAGACTAGACAGACAAGACTAGACAGACAAGACTAGACAGACAAGACTAGACAGACAAGACTAGACAGACAAGACTAGACAGACAAGACTAGACAGACAAGACTAGACAGACAAGACTAGACAGACAAGACTAGACAGACAAGACTAGACAGACAAGACTAGACAGACAAGACTAGACAGACAAGACTAGACAGACAAGACTAGACAGACAAGACTAGACAGACAAGACTAGACAGACAAGACTAGACAGACAAGACTAGACAGACAAGACTAGACAGACAAGACTAGACAGACAAGACTAGACAGACAAGACTAGACAGACAAGACTAGACAGACAAGACTAGACAGACAAGACTAGACAGACAAGACTAGACAGACAAGACTAGACAGACAAGACTAGACAGACAAGACTAGACAGACAAGACTAGACAGACAAGACTAGACAGACAAGACTAGACAGACAAGACTAGACAGACAAGACTAGACAGACAAGACTAGACAGACAAGACTAGACAGACAAGACTAGACAGACAAGACTAGACAGACAAGACTAGACAGACAAGACTAGACAGACAAGACTAGACAGACAAGACTAGACAGACAAGACTAGACAGACAAGGCTAGACAGACAAGACTAGACAGGCAAGACTAGACAGACAAGACTAGACAGACAAGACTAGACAGACAAGACTAGACAGACAAGTCTAGACAGACAAGACTAGACAGACAAGACTAGACAGACAAGACTAGACAGACAAGACTAGACAGACAAGACTAGACAGACAAGACTAGACAGACAAGACTAGACAGACAAGACTAGACAGACAAGACTAGACAGACAAGACTAGAAAGACAAGACTAGACAGACAAGGCTAGACAAACAAGGCTAGACAAACAAGTCTTGACAGACAAGACATGACAGAAAAGACTTGACAGACAAGACTAGAGAGACAAGACTGGACAGACAAGACTGGACAGACAAGACTGGACAGACAATACTGGACAGACAAGACTGGACAGACAAGACTGGACAGACAAGACTGGACAGACAAGACTGGACAGACAAGACTGGACAGACAAGACTGGACAGACAAGACTAGACAGACAAGACTAGACAGACAAGACTGGACAGACAAGACTGGACAGACAAGACTGGACAGACAAGACTGGACTGACAAGACTGGACTGACAAGACTGGACAGACAAGACTGGACAGACAAGACAAGACAGACAAGACTAGACAGACAAGACTGGACAGACAAGACTAGACAGACAAGTCTAGACAGACAAGACTAGACAGACAAGACTAGACAGACAAGACTAGACAGACAAGAGTAGACAGACAATACTAGACAGACAAGATTATATCTTTTTTTTTAAACTTGAGTACAAACAAACACCATAATGGAAACGCTATCTCAAAGTTCATATCCCAAACGAAGACGAAGCAACCATATTAATAATAAGCAACAAATTAGGCTCATAAATCAAAATGCGCAATCACTAGGAAATTCTGTTGACTGAATTGAATATATGCTTCAAGAAAACCAAGATGTGAAAAATCAATATGATTATCACAGAGCACTGGAAAACAGTAGACCAACTAAAAGCTCACAAAATTCAGAACTTCACACTAGCCTCAAGTTTTTGCAGGAAAGAAGGGGCGCACGGTGGGGTCTCCATTTTCTGCAGAAATAACGTAACATATGTATCTAGACCAGACTTAGAATGGTTGTCCGAGAACTATCTATTGCGAAATCGCAGCAATCGAGACAAATATAAACAAAAATATAGCCATTATTATAGGAATCTACCGTGCTCCTCAAACACATGTAGATCAATTCTTAGATAAACTACAGTTACGATTAGCTACATTTTTGCAGAAAACAAACATTTTATTATTGCAGGAGACTTTAACGTAGACTTTAGAGCGTCTACGTCCACAACTTCCACAAAATACAATAAATTTAAATCAGTACTTCAATCGTACCACACCGTACTCACTATGAATGAGCCTAGTCATCCAAGCTCCGGATCATCGATTGACAATATTGCGGTTAAAACAGATATGTCATTTCTCGTAAGAACTGAAGATTATCATATATCGGATCATAGCGCACAAAAGATTACATTCTTCAAAAAAAAAAGGTGCCAAACGGAACATATATTTACTCGAAAATTCAGCGAAGAAAATATGGAAAAACATAGACAATACCTACAAGAACACCAATGGATGGAAATATACACACAAAATCCAGAAGACGTAAATGCCCAGTGGAATATTTTTACAAATATATTTATGCAATATTTCAAGGAATGCTATCCCAGAAAATGTAGAAGCGTAAATACCACAAAGAAGCCGTATAGTTTTAAGAATCCGGAAATAACTAGGGTAAAAACAGAAGTTGAAATTTTTCAAATTATATCCCATTCCAACAATAAATATATGACTCTGTACAATAGAGCCCGGAGACGATATAACTCTCTTCTCAAAAAAGAAAAAGAAAACAATTAGAAAAAAACTACTACAATCGCACAACCCAATGAAGACTACATGGGATTTAGTAAAACACATCACATGTATGGCAAATGGGACAAGAATCAAATACAACAATAAAAGCGAAGACCCTCAGTTAGCAGCTAACAATTTAAATAACTATTATACTGAAAATCCACAGAAATTATTAAAACAAATAGCGAAAATTGAGTATAAAGATGAAATTAAAGGTGTAAATCAAACAATATTCTTAGAAGCGGTATCAACGGAAGAAGTCTTAAATATTATCCTGTCCCCAAAAAATTAAAAAAGTGCCAGTATGGACGAGGTTCCTTTATCTATAAAATATTTATTTTTGGAGATTGTGGAACCATTAACATACATAATTAACAATTCTCTAAATTATTGCATCTTTCCAGATAGTTTAAAACACTCATTAATAACACCGGTTTTCAAATGTGAGATAGGAATAATATAGAAAACTATAGACCAATAAGTACACTACCAACTTTTTCCAAAATTTTTAAAAAAATCATGTACATAAATACAATAAATTTCCTAGAAAGATTCAATATATTAAGTAAAGAACAACATGGTTATAGATACAGCTTGTTTCAATTTTATAGAGAACATATCTAAACAGTTAGAATATAAGTCCATCCCATGTGGCATATTGATCGACCTCTCAAAAGCCTACGATACGGTGGACCATTGCATTCTTTTAGAGAAATTCTATAAATATGGTGTAAGGGGAATTGCCCTAAATTGGTTTAATTCGTACCTATCTAACAGGAATCTACAAACTAGGATTGTTTCAAATAGCCAGGAAGTAAATTCAAAAACAAGTACAATAACAATGGGGATTCCTTAGGGAAGTATATTATATATAAATGATATACCTTCAATTATATCATCACCACATAAAATGGTAATATTTGCAGATGATACCAGCATGATAATTAATAATAACATAGCAGAAGAAATAAGCATTAATGCGTTCAAGATCAATAAGTTAACTATGAACACAGAAAAAACCAATATCATTATTTTTAAGACAAACAGATCGCTGATAAATTATCCGAAACAGTTGCAAATAGGACAAAACGAACTAGAAATCACTACTGACATCAAACTTCTTGGAGTAAACATAGACTGCTGCCTAAACTAGAAAACACATATCCTAACGCTAAAAGCAAAATTAAATAAAGTTACATATGCCATCCGAATTTTACAAAAATATTTAAACTTGGACATATTAAAAATCGTTTACTATGCAAATTTTCACTCTTGTCTTCGTTTTGGGATCATCTTCTGGGGTAGCGGAAAGGATATTAAGAATATATTTGTTGTACAAAAAAGAGTTATCAGAGTAATGCTAAATCTAAACTACAAGCAGTCGTGCCGCGGCATGTTTAAAAAATTAAACATTTTAACGGTCACTGGAACATACCTATATGAAATAATAATTTTTACTGTGAAGCATAAACACCTTTTCGAAATTCACAAAAACTGTAATAAGGATACCAGAGGAAAAAATAAAACATTCATCTTGCCTAAACACAAGTTAAAAAAACTATGACCGAGAGTTTGCCACCTTATACACACCTAAAAATATATAATACACTCCCGAGGCAGTTAAAAGCCATCAGACATTAAAAGATTTTCTAAGCAAATACGGACTATCCTAGTTGACATGGAACCTTATATTCTACAAGAATATATTAACAATACAAACTCCTACTCAACAAAAATCATTTGATGTATATAGATTTATACCATTATTCAAGCATTTTTTATTTATATTTATTGTAATTATTACTATTATTTTTATTATTACAATTATTATTATTACTATTATTATGTTCAATGTTGCTACTACTATTATTATTACTATTATTATTACTTTTATTCGAAGTATTATTATTTTTTTGTTTGTTTGACATATTTCGTTGTTTGTATTATATCGCGCTTGCTGCTTGTTCAAATGTAAACTTTATATATCGAAATAAATACGATCCGCAGTCTTCGAGCAAATGTATGGGGATTTCCTCTGCTGAACCACAGAATATGCATCTGTCATCTTACTCCGGGGGTGCTTTCTAAGTCTGCAGTTGGAAGGAATGGATGTCAAAGGAATGGATGCCTGTAACTTAGTTGGGTCGTTTGGTACGCGACGGAAAATTCCGCTCTTTGGTGAGATCTACCTTGTTGTCTCTTCCCAAAGAGTTCGAAATCATTGACTTCCTCATTGGATCTAACTTGAAAGATGAAGTATCGAAAATTATTCCTGTACAGAAGCAAACTCGTGCTGATCAACATACCCGTTTCAAGGCTTTCGTAGCCATAGGTGACAGTGACGGACATATTAGTCTTGTAGTTAAGTGTAGCAAGGAAGTAGCCACGGCTATCCGTGTAGCTAAACTTTCCGTTGTCCCAGTCCGTATAGATTATTGGGGTAATAAGATAAACCACATACAGTGCCATCCAAAGTAACCGGCAAGTCCGGTTCTGTTACCGTGGGTGTAATGCCAGCTCCACGTGGTACAAGTATTGTATCTGCCTCTGTACCCAAAAAGCTTCTTCAAATGGCTGGTAATGAATATTGTTGATTTCGGCCCGTGCTTCTACTGGAACCCTTGGTAACTTCCCCAAGGCTACTTTCGCTGCCATTGCTTACACTTATGCTTACTTGACACCTGATTTGTGGACGGAAATGCCACTTGTCATTGTCCGGTCACTGGAGCCACTCGCCCCAGGGATGCCAACTAAGACTTTTTTGTTCGGAGAAATAATACGAATTTAATAAAGACTAGGCTGACAAGGCTAGACTGGCATGACTAGACATACTAGACAGACAAGACTAGACAGACAGTACTAGACAGACAAGGCTAGACAGACAAGACTAAAGGAATTTCGGTATCTCATAATTAACCCACTAACTCACATTATAAATGCGTCCTTTTCAATGGAACAGTTCCCTGTGATTCTAAAAACCTCAAAAATCTGTCCAATATATAAAAAAGGGAGCAGAACCGATCTAAATAATTACAGACCAGTTGGGTTGACATCTATATTTGCAAAAATCCTGGAACACTGCATGTTGAAACATTTAACTCTCTTTGTTGAAAATTTTAATGTTATCCCTACACAACAGCATGGTTTCCGAAAAGGAAAATCTACAAACACAGCCATAGTAGAAGTCATCACCAGAATTATGCAGGAATACTTATGGAATAAGGGGAAAAGCTGGTAGATAGTTAAGATCATATTTAGGTAATCGTAGTCAATTAGTTGCAATAAATCATAAGAACAATCCGGCCCAATCTGATATTATTCATACAAATTTTGGTGTCCCTCAAGGGAATATACTAGCACCAATGTTATTTATAATGTATATAGCAGATTTACTACTTACTATACTTTCTATGCAGATGACGCGAGCTTTATTTTACCCGACACACTTGGTGATGGCAATACAATATTAGCTCAGAAATTATTAGATAGTGTAGGCCAATGGTTTGCAGCAAATAATTTGTTTCTGAATACAGATAAATCCGAGTATATTATCTATCAAACCCAGCGAAGTAACTACGCGGAGAATTTAAATTTAAAAGTTGTCTACATGAACTTAAATAGAGTTAAGCATACAAAATTTCTAGGCGTAGTCATTGAAGAATTCTTAACTTGGAATATTGAAATAGAACATCTCTAAAAGGTTACATCAGAAGGCGTTTACAATGAGGCAGCTCAGAGATATAATAAACCATGCAAATCTGTTAAATTTTTACTATGCTGAGGTTCATTCTCTCGTAACCTACGGAATACTGGTTTGGGGAACCTCAAATAAAATTGTTAAGGTTCTGATTGCCCAGAAGAGAGTTATCAGTTCCTTAATGGGTATTTCCTCACGAATATCTTGCAGACCCATTTTTGAGCGGTTAAAAATACTAACCGTAATCAGAATGTATATATTAGAAGTGTCAAGTTTTATATACAAAAATAAAAGGAGTATCGATAGAAATATGGATATACACCACCATAATACCAGAGGCCGTAATAAACTTTACACACCTAAATCTAATCTACAAATCTGTAGTAAATCACCAACCAATTTTGAAGTGTCTATTTACAACAAACTCGCTAGTGATCTTACCAATGAAGTCTCTTACAAAGTTTTCAGGAAAAAATTGAAAAACGTTTTAGTTAAACAGACATTATATTCTTTTGATGAACTCTTTAGTATTTTTGTGACAATGCATATATGTATCTTGTACATTCAATATGTAATAATTTTTTTTTGATTTTTGGTTTTGATTTTGACTAGACAGACAATATTAGACAGACAACACTAGACAGACTAGACAGACAAGACTAGACAGATAAGACTAGACAGATAAGACTAGACAGACAAGACTTGACAGACAAGACTAGACAGATAAGACTAGACAGACAGAACAAGACAGACAAAACTAGAGAGACAAGACTAGACATACAAGACTAGACACACAAGACTACTCAGACAAGACTGTCTGTCTAAGACAAAAGAAGACTAGACAGACAAGGCAAGACAATACTAGACAGACAAGACAAGATTGGACAGACAAGACTAGACAGACAAGATCATGCAGTCAAGTTTTGTTTTAAATTTGTAGTGAAGGTTATTCTGCATTTTCACTTGGAAGATGATGCAGTTTGTTGCAGATTATTACAATGTTTGTACTAGAAAAGTTGTTAGTCCTTGTCGAATTCAGCAAACGCTTAATGTTTCGGCGTATCGGCGTCCTTGAATGGTTTTTGCAAAATTCTACGCGCTGTTTCATTGTTAAAGTCCACAACGAATGGATTGAAACCGCATTTGGTAACCCGAATGCTAGGTGATTGCAAGTAGTATTTATCGATCAATTTAACTAATTCACAATTAAAATAAGTGAATAGTAATAAAAGTAGTGTATGTAATAAAAAGAGTCACAGAACATAAATGACGATGGGCAGGACACGCGACATGGCTACATCAAGATAGATGTCTCTCTCTTTCTTCAGTCCATAACCCTTCTGCAGGGTGTGGTGACATCAATTTGCTACGCTCGCAATGACTCCTCGCCAGCTCTCTCTATCTTGGGCAGATCTCATTACTTCCTGCATCTCTTGTCCCGTCAGGGTTTTTGTCCGGTCTATCCATCGTGTCGGCGATCTTCCTCTTGGACGGCGGCCTTGGACTTTGCCTTCTACTATGAGTCGTTCAATATTCTCGAACCTCCTTGCCACATGACCCAGGTATCCCAAAGACGGTTGGTTTCTTTTCTGGTATAGTGTGGTCTTTATACCGAGTTGTTGAATAATAGAGTCGTTTGTGCGGTGGGCTGTCCATGGTATTTGCAGCATTTTTCTATAGCACCACATTTCAAATGCTTCTATTCTGCGTTGGTCTGAGGTCCGAATAGTCCACGTTTCGCAGACGTAAGTTGCAATGGAGAAGACCAGGCTATGTATCAGCCGAATTTTGTGTTTTGCTCGATCTTTCCAAATTTCCACCAGTTTTGCCATAGACGTTCTGGCAATCGCTATTCGTTTGCGGATTTCTTCCTCCGATCCACCTTTGTTGGTAACTACTGATCCTAGATAATCAAATCTTTCCACCACTGCAAATCCAGCCACGGTGTCGCTTGTGGCAGGTTTTCATTTTGTCTGTCTATTATCATGATGTTTGTCAATCTCCAGTCCACATGAGCTACTCTCTTCTGTGAGTCTGGCCATTATAGCCTCCATTTCGGCTTCCTCCGAAGCTAATCACAGTATCATCTGCATATCTCAAATTCGTTATCCGTTTGCCTCCAACAGGGATGCCTCCGATCCAATCTTCTAGTACCTTTCGCAAAATGTATTCTGTGTAAATGTTAAACAGTATTGGCGACACTTCCTTGCTGCACTTCCGCTTGTATTTTTAATGGTTCGGAGCATGTGTTAATTACGCTGACGCATGCTGTACTGGTCTCGTAGAGCTGTCTGATTAATCTTATTAGATGCAGTGGCACAGGTTTGGTTTCACTTTGAATTCTCTGGCCTTTTCTGTTATTTGCCTTACGTTTAAGATCTGCTCCCGTGTACCCTATAAGATAGATGTACACCGAGATGAATCCAATGGAAAGCAAGAGGAGTACAGGAAGACCACAGACAAGGTAGACGACATAAAACGACATGAGGGGAGCAAGGGACTTCAACTCGTACAGGACAAAACCACATGGAATGCGATAGAAGAGGCGTATGTTCAGGAGTGGACAAAAGAACGCTGAAAAAATAGACCAGCATGTGGTGATATATGGCTACCGCTTTGAACGGAAAGTACTTAGGATTTTTGGCCCAGTGAATGCAGACCGTGAGTGGAAGATCTTAATGAACCAAGCTACGACAGATTTTCATTGAGCCAGTTTTGGTATAGTTGTATGCATAACACATAAACAGAATGGCACCCCAAACGGGAACTGGAAGACACTATAAAGCCGGCTCCACACATTGGCTCACACGGTCGGGCCAATGTGTGTTCCAACATTTGCTGTTCTTTCACACACCACAAGTGGGCGTCTACATATTGGCCTACAAGTGCCAACTTCTCAGTTCACAAGTTGTAGAGCCAATGGTAACATGTTTGGTGATCTTGACCTTGAACTAGCGGTTGCTGCTTTTTATATAGCATCTGCTGCATACAATGATAATAAATATATGGCCAATGTGTGGAGAGAGAACTTGTCATGTGGGAGCATGCGCCAATTCCTTTGAAGCGTGACAGAAAACCGACAACCCTATGGCCAGCCGCCAATGCATGTGCCAACCTACACCAGCCCATTCACAAGCGCCAACTTCTTCATCCACACATTGGCCATGTGACGTATGCCACATCACATGGCCAATGTGTGGAGCCGGCTTAAGAGGGCGCCGGCCGCGTGGCAAACAGAGTAAAAGGTGGCTGAACAGCGTGGAGGGAGACGCGAGAGCAATCGAAGTAGATGGGCAACACTCATTGAGAGTCCTAAACGGCACAAAGAAGAAACATTTGCCACCTTTATATTGTTCGAAGTTTCTTATAGAAATATCTTATTTAAAACTTTTTACTGTATCTCGTTTATATTTGACAAAATTTATAAAATATTTTCAATTAGTAACAATAACTAGAATAGAGTCCAAGAATCTCGACGTCCTCGGTCGACCATAACCCGGCGCCACGGCACCCGACAGCGGCGCAGACTACACTACCGCAAAGCTAAAGTCTCAATCTATCGAACTGACAATGAGTTGAAAAATCCGCCGCGACATGTTCAACCCAGACGGCGGAAAACTAGGTGGTGCACTTTTACAGACGGAAGTGCGGATCGATTTTTTAAATTGCCGCATCTATTCTGCTCAATACGGCATTTCAGACTGTTGCATCTGAAATGCCGCAGTGAAGTACAGTGGAGCACAGGAAGCCGCTAGGGGTACCAAAATACGTAACACAGAGAGCGGCATTGCCTCGTGCTGCAATGGTTGCAAAATGAGGGGGACATGTCAAAAAACCGTCCAAAAAAAACCTGAAGTTTTCATTTGTCAGCGGCTCGACGGGGATGGCTCGGATCAAGAACCCTCAAATGCAAAAAGACGCGGAGCAAGAAAAGGCGAAACGGCAGCCGTCAGACTGAGCGCACCTTAGAACGGGAGCTGACAGGTCTCGAACTGTGGCCAGGCCCGGACTTAGAGACCCAGGGCCCCTAGGCACTTATTAAATTTGCCCCCAATTTCATGTCCAAAAAGCCTTTTTCCGATAAGTATTTGTATAACTTCAGTGACGATAACTCCATAACTTCATCATTCGATGACAAATGAGCTTGTAGATGCAGACTCTTTTTACTTAGTCCTATCCTAATCCCCGAGATAAAAAGTTATACGGTTTCTGGCTCCTTCACGGATGCCTTCAGATTCCAAACGTCCCAGGTCGATGTTAACAGATTGGAGAGATTTGCTTACTTTATTGAACCTTTCCAAGATGTCAGTCGAGAGAAGTGACAAAAAGCAAGTTTCCATCGAGTCTAATGAATTCAGAAGACCTGAAGCCTCAGAGCACGTAGATGGTTTTTCATTTGCATCATTGGAAATTATCTGGAGAGGTGCCATGATCTCATACCAGGAGCAACATAGACTTCGGCAGGCGTCAGCTCGAGCAGACCATCTTGTCTGAGAAAGACTCTTGACTGTTGAATTTGACTTCAGTTTCGGCAGAAAAATTTCCCATCGAAAAATTTTCGATTGATGCCGAAAAAAATATATACAACGACTGTAAAATATCGAAGACAGCTTGACAAGACTCAAGCCGCACAGGATCCAACAACAGTCAGTGAGTGAGCCGAACAGGGAACGAAATTTATCAGAGGGTTCACTTGTTTTATTCTCCCTTGAAGACCAGAATATACACCCGACATATTGCTAGCATTGTCGTAAGACTGCCCCAGGCAATCGGACATATCCAAATCGTGATTTTTCAATGTCTGTAGGACGACTTTAGCCAGGTCTTCCGCTTTATGGCCACAATTTGGAATGAATTTCAAAAATCGTTCGACAGGACATCCGCCTTCAGAGACATATCCTCACTATGATATCAAATGAATCAAATGAATGTTGACCTACATGAGAAATGTCCGGAGTAGAGTCCACAGAGATAGAGAAATATTTGGACTGCGTTATCTCAGTCACAATTGTATTTATTACCTTTTCTGCCATGATATTGATCATTTCATCGCATTCTGGGGAAAGATATATGATCCAAGCCAAGCCAAATCCAGTTCAAACCAAACAAACTAAAAAAGAAAAAAAGAACTCAGCCAAAAGTTCTAGGGTCATAACATAGTTCCCACTATTTTTTTAATCCAAATCTCTCATGGAAACCTCTAAATGGCAATCCGCGTTCAGAAACTGACTTCACAACAGCCACAATGCGCCTCAAAACCTCATGCCAGTATTTTGTTTCTTCTTCCGTTTGAAGAACAAAACTCACTTGTTCAACTTCGGTAAACTTCGGCGGTACAGTCTTGTCAACTCTACCGCCAGCATTCTTCCTAGCTAATATTGTCACAAGTGCTGACCTGTGTTCGTCCGAATTATTATGTTCCTTCATTCTGTGAACTGCGTTTTTTCCAGTCGTTGTACCCTTCATTAGCTAGCGACCCCAATTTGCCAAACATCTTACAAGGGGCGCAAAATACTGCACCCTTGCTCTTCGAAAATATGAACCAAGTTCGAGGTCGTATTTCACCATTGCTTAATATTCGGCTAAAAAGTGACAGCGATAGATACCTGGTTTTATCAGCGTACTGACGCCTTGAAGAAGAAAAGTCGGCATGAATATTCTGTTTCACGCCATTTTGAACAAGAGCTATACTTTTGAGCTTATGTAAAGATTCCGCCACCGGGGCCCGGACCTTGTAGGCCTAGGCTGAAATCCGGCACTGACTGTGGCGGGCGACTCCATGGTCGCAGCGACACGACACCGCGACCAGTACCAAAATGCGCGTTTCGACGGGGCACACGTGCCGGTTATATTGGAATGTGAAAAAATGCGACACCGATGAGCTAAATCGATGCTAATTCGATTTATGTCTGCAAATTAACAGTAACTATACTAGATAACTCGGCGTCGTGACGCGATTCTGCGACGTCCAATTATTGGTGCGATAAGCAAGTGATCGTTCTACAATCCGCTGCAATATCCAGAACATTCAGCAGAGGGTTGCCAAAATATGGACGTTTTAATTTCATCATTTGTTTTTTGCAGTGCAATGAGTTTTGGCAGGCGTCACGACGGCTGCAAAAGGCGTAGCGCGATACAGTTACTACAAAAACTAAACAATAAAACATTTAATTCTTTACGGGAATTGCGTGAAATAATCATCGCAGAGTTTAATTTGGCAATTCTGTGCGAGTTTTCTTGGACGTCCAAAAAAGTCGATTTATATGGCGTCGCGACGCCAGCTACAAAGTAAACGGGATTAAACTCTCAAACGTACTAAGAGACACCATGCTGAATCAAATGGCGCCACTCCGGTAGTGATCCGACTGGCGGTTTCTGAGGAGTTAGAATCTCCGAAAATCGCGTTTTCCATATTTTTCGCGATAAAATGACATGGTGGGGGAACCGGACGTCGCAGTCTTCGGATTCTTTCACCGGCCGTTGCGGTCACACTCCCGCATCGAACGAATCCATTTTCAAAACTGGACCCCTTCAAATAAGCGAACCGTCTCGACAAATGTAACCGAAGAAACGAAATTTTCTTTCTGCTCCGGAAGAACCGACGGTCGCATACTTGTGCGCCAAATGTGGAAAGATGCGCCAGGGACGCGACTAGAAGATGCAAGAAAAAAATCGAGCCGCGGAAAAAAGTTGCTCCTCAAATCGTCCAAAAAACGGATTTTAGTTTTTCGTTGCTGGAGGACGCTGTGTGGACTTGTGCGCGGAAGACCATGGATCTATGAATACTAGTATTCATCTAGTATGTTCTATGAATACTATTATTCATAGTATACTAGTATAATACTAGTATTGATAGGTGCATGCGGCAGACTGATACGGGTCAAAAGCCCGTTCTGTGCTATGTCGAAAAATGATTTTGCCGTTTCGCCGTGCAAGAGGAAAGGAGTTTTTGCGGAAAAAAGTGAAGAAATGTTAAAACGCACTTACATACCCGCAGGGGGGCAAATGTTGTGAAACTTGTGATAAAAAACCTATTTTTTGTTCTATCTAACAGAAAAACTGCATTTTGAACCAATTTTTTATAATTTTCAATAAAACTTAATATTTGGCTCCCTTTTTAATTCAGTAACGCCTCGTTACTCGTCTAGTACATTTCAGTAACGGCTCGTTACTCGTTTAGTACATCGTAATTAAAAAAAAACAGTTTTAATTTGAATATGTCTCGATAACTAAGATTTATTTAACAGCAAAATTGTGTCGCTCTTATAGATAATCTAATTCTCTACAATTTTTATTTCAAGAGATTTAACGTATTTGCAACTATTTCGCGAGATATTTGCAAATTCATTGATGGCATTCAAACAAGCATAAAACATGTTTTAACACAGAAAGTTTCAAAGTGATAATCTTGATTAATCAAATAGTTTCGTTTCAAAAATAAAACCAATATTGCTAATCCGTAAAAGCCAGATTAGATAAGAATTTTCGAAATCATTCACCAAACCGAATTATCAAATAACAATTTCAAATAAAAGCACGATGTATAGATTAACTGCCTTGCAAAGTAGTATATTAGCTTGCGTAATATTACAAAAATATATTCTGAAATAATTTCGACGATACTTGATTTCGACGAGAAGTTTATAATTCTAAATAGTACTAAATAGTTCCCTAGATTATTTTAAATTTTAAATATAAACAATAATAAAAGTAAATATTGAAATAAGAATAATGATTATTATCCTTTTTTCAATCCCTCTGTATACATTTTTGACAGGTGTGAAGTTAGGTATATTTGTGCAACTTGTTGATCACTTGACAGATGACACTTTCTGTTAACTTATTTATTATTTTCTTTTTTACGGACGTATTAGGCAAATTTATATGAAATTATACAAGTTTTAAGCGAATTTTAGAATAAAATAAACGAAATAGGAGTGTGCAAGTGCATTAAAACGATGCGGAAACCGTAAATGAGCTAGGTGAGTAATTAAAATCACACAAATTTTGGAAGAAAAAACATATATTTTAATATACACTAAGCTCGCTATCTGTTTATTTAGATTAGTGTTTTTTATTTATGCTGGTGTGTATATTGCCCCTGCCTGCTTAGCATAAATATTTAAGTTTGCATAACCGAATTGTTTATAATTTTCGAATTTCTTGTTTTCTCATGCGGTAACACCAAAAATTTACCTCAAATTCTACCAGTAATATTCAAGTAAGATTCATTAAATTATACACTTATAGTACCATTGTTCCTAATATAATCTAATATACAGATCTGACAGCAAGACGAAATGAGTCTCAGTCTTTCGTCAGGCCTGAAAGGAGCTAAAATTATAATATTAGTGGTTTGTCTTGTTTTCTCTTGCGTTAACACCAATAACTTGCCTCAAATTCTAGCAGTAATACCCAAGTAAGATTCATTAAAATTGGCGGTACTTATGTATTAACGCCACCACCACTATATATTGGATCGAGAGTTCATGCTGCCACACGTATGTTGTCTTGATTTATCTGTCCGCTTCATGGCGGGCAACCTAATCTAACTGGGGTTAAAAAATAAAGTATTTTTAGTTTTAAAAATGTTTAAATTTTAAATAAAATGTAGCAGTGGTGGCGTTAATACGTACCAAAGTACCAAATAGGTCCATATAGTACTATTGTTAATAATATAATCTAACATCCAGATCTGCAGACGAAACGAAATGAGTCTGAGTTTTCCCTCAGACCAGAAAGGAGCTCTTATTATAATATTAGTGTATTATATCGTATTTCAGATATTTTGTCTCGTATGTCAGATTTTTTTTTTTTTTTTGTGTGGGGGTCATTTGGCTGCAAAGCCTTTCTGCACTGCGACCAACTTGATCTATTATGCTTGACCTTACTACAATTACTCTCCCAGAAATTCAACTTTGTGAACGAAGTGTAAGATATTCCTGACAGGCTTGCTACTCAGCTCCAAGGTAGTCAATCTTGTGACCCCGAAGTGGGCAAGCCTAATGTGTGCTAGCGCTACACATGTGCACATTATGTGTTCAGTGGTTTCTTCATCTGATTCACATAATCTACAGGCAACTTCCTCTGCCTTTCCCATTTTTTATAGGTGATATCTCACCGGACAGAGTTCCGTGAGTATGCCTACCAAAGTTCTGATTTCTCTTCTAGAGAAGCTTAGCATCTGCTGCGTTATTGCGTCAGAATAGTTTATGAGCATTTTAGCTTGCCGCTGTCCTGGCGTGTTCTTCCAGTGGGTTTGCTTTTGCTCTTCTTCCCATTTCTTAGCCCCCTGATTTAAGTGGGCCTTTGTAAGCCCACAAGTTGGCTCCGGGCCCAAGAAGGGAGCCTCGGCCCCGCTTTTGGCGAGTGCGTCGGCCATTTCATTCCCATATATGCCCTGGTGACCCGGTGACCACATTCGCGTGAGTCTGTTACCTTTCACCAGTTGCTTTAGGGTTTGTTTACAGTTCCAGGTTACTTTGGGCTTTTAAATTCCTTAGACTCCTTAGAGCTACCTGGCTGTCCATTAGGATGTAGATTTGCACTCCTTTAAGACGTTTCTTTAGGCATATCTGTGCGCATCTTTCAATGGCTATAATTTCAGCCTGTAGTACCGTGGGAGCCTGGCCCAATGCCGTGGACTCCCTGTGACTCTGGCTGTATATGCCAATTCTTCTACCCTTAGCAGTTTTTGATGCGTCGGTGTACCACATGGACGTTTTGTCTTTCAGGTTTTCGATTCTTTGAACACTGCTTTGGCGGTCATTGATGACCACTTCAACGGCTGTGTCAAAGTCGTATTCTGTAGACATTGCGTCCCAGGGCAACTTCAGAAATTTCTCTCCGATTTGTTCCCTTATTTTCATGTGTCTCTGAATAGGCGATGTACACTTTAGTCTCAGAGCACTGAGAAGATCTTCTTTTTCTACCTGTTTATGCAGTGGAAGTAGGTCCAACAGAACTTCCATTGCTGCTGTTGGAGTAGATTGCATTGCTCCTGTTATACCCAAGCACGCAAGCCGTTGAAGCTTTTGTAGCATGTTTTGGGTCTTTATTTCCTTTGTTTTGTGATTTCTTTATTTCCTTTGATATGTCAGATATTATTTCAGATAGTTTTCTCTTGCATTAACACCAATAACTTGCCTCAAATTCTAGCAATAATACCCAAGTAAGATTCATACTATAGTTCTATATCTAGATATGCCTACAAAATGAGATGAGTCTGAGTCTTTTGTCAGACTTGAAAGAAGCTCATATTATAATTTTAGTGTATTTTATCATAATCCAGATATTTAGTCTCAATTTTGAGATTATTATTATTCTCATGTCAGAAAACATCAAATAAAATACAGATACTATGACTACAAATGTTATATAATATTTGAGCAAAACTTGGCCACTTCCACTGCATTCTGTGATGCTTCATAAAGTTCATCTTCTGTGCAGGAGATCGGACACAGTCTACACTGAAGCATGTTTCACAGTCTGTCTGGTTTTCTCCACTGTCACACTGAATGCTATCTTCTTTAATGTAGCCCTACTTTGCAAGATTGGTCTTAGATCTACCCACTCCTGATCTTAATGTATTCAAGGATTTCCATGTTAACCATCCTTGATCATAACCAGGAGGTAAAGTTTTGGCTATTCTTTTCCAGCACAGGGGAAGAGATTCCTTAGCTTTCCATAATTCTAGCCTGGCTTTTTCACATGTAGTCTTCAATTCTTTGGATGTTCTTAGGAAACCCTTCCTAGACTTCAGCCTCTGAGCTTGTAGTTCATGCTCATGTAGAGGAATGGTTGCTTCCTGCTCAGCTGTCTTCCTTTCCTTGTTTGCAGCTATTTCTCTTTGAATAGAGGGTGGTGCTATTCCTGCGAATTGGTAAAGGCACTCAGTTGGTGTTGATCTTAAGCATCCAGTTATAGTTCTACATGTTTCATTGAGAGATACGTCCACCTGTTTAGCATGAGTTGAGTTATACCAAACCAATTATATTATTGAGTTATACTCTGCAGTGGAATAGCACAATGCCATTGCAGATGTTTGAATGGTGTCAGATTAACTACCCCATTTTGAACCAGCCAGTTTTCCCAGGAGATTATTTCTGGTGGAAACTTTTGACTTGTAATGTGTAACACTGTTCCAGTTCCACTCCAGACCATACTACCTTCTATTCACGAAAGGCTTCCCTGTTTCTCAAGTGGAAGGCACTTGCTTGTGTCTTGGAGAGAGTTGGTTTGCGAAATAGTATTTGGAATTTTGAGATATCAGCATAAACTAGTTATAACGAATACTATATTCCAACACCATCCAAGGAGAATACACATACACTTGGAAAGCTCCGGGAGATCTACGAAGGGCCCAGATAGACTATATATTAGTAAACGAAAGATTTAATAACCAGGTGAAAGATAGTAGAAGTTACCTGGGAGCTGATGTCGACAGTGACCATAACTCAGTCATCATGCTGTGAATTAAAGTTCGAAAGATTAAAAATGAAAGAAATAATATTTCTAAGCTTAAAGATGAGTCCACTCAAATACAGTATAGTCTCGGTAATTCGGCCGTTGGTTAATCGAACGACACCTTCAGTAATCCGGCGGTCTGGAGACCGCTCGCGCTCCTCCCTCCCGCCACTCTTATAATTCGGCGGTTGTCTGGTCCCATATGTATCGGATTATCGAGATTATACTGAACTCCATATGGAAGAAACAAACGATAACATTAGAGACATTGAAGAACACTTGGGAGTAGAAGAGAAATGGATCAAAATAAGGAAGAGCATTTTACACTCAACAGAAACTGTATTAGGAAAAAAAGAAAATAGGAAAGAGTGGATAGGTCAAGAAGTTGTAGATATGATAAAGGAAAGGAGGCAGTATAAAAACACAAATGATGATGACTGTGAGATGCCGTAGGATAGTATATCACTCACGGTTTTCAGAGGAATTTATTTATGTGGACGATATATATACAAATGTACAAGTGATACAAACACTTATGAGGGAATGAGTGGAGCTGGACTCTCTGAACTGGACTGGTCTGGTTGAACTGGTTGCTGGGTGGGTCTGGATAACTGGGTCCACTGGCTGGACTGGTGTGAATGAGTCCACTGGCTGGACTGAGCTGAGTCCACCGGCTGGACTGAACTGAGTCCACTGGCTGGACTGACTTGGCTGAGTGAGTCCACTGGCTGGACTGAATTGGACTTGTTGGTTGGTTGCGCCTGACTGTTGAACTGAACTGGAGTCGACTTGCTGACTGTTTGCGAATGACTGTCTGGATCGAACTGTGTTCTTTATTCGGGGGTTCAGGTATTTATATTATCTCCAGGTATACTGGTCCCTCATCTGGGGGTGATTATTTTTCTATTTTGGGCTATTTGTCGCTTTGGTGATTACCGATTACTCTCGTAAAACTAAAAATACAAATATGTATTTCTTTATCTGCTCGAGGATTATATTACCGACCCTAATAGAATATTTTCGGAAATTATCCAAAAATATTTGGGTAATTATTTTGTAATGCCCTCGAAAACTAAGAAATAAAAATGGAACGGCTCGTTGCCGCTACATAACGAAAAGCCGAAATACAAGCCCTTAAGAAACAAGATAAATAAGAGGACAAAACAAGACAAGGAACAGTATTTAATGGGAATCTGTGGATAACAACATGAAAACTAGACAAATGGATATGGCATATGGGGATATTAAGAGGTTCTTTGAAGCAAGGAAGCCAAAAACAATGAGCGTTGAGGACAAAGATGGGAAGTTAATATATGATGACGAAATGATAGTGAAAAGAACATTTGGAACAACTGTACCGTGGAAACAGTGTTAACTTGCTCATGGAGAAAGAAGATGAAATAACAGAGGATGACAAAGGGGCACCTATCATGGAAGATGAGTTTAAGAAGGCATTGTAGAAAAAGAAGGAAAAAGGCTCCTGAAGTGGAAAACATACCAGAAGTATATCAGGCGACAAGTAAAAGAAAGAACTCTACAACTTGTATGTAATATTTACAAGAATGGAGAATTACCTAAAGACTTTGTAAAATGCATAATAGTACCTGTACCTAAAAAATCAAATGCAAGATCATGTAAACAATACATAACATTGAGTCTGGTGTGTCATGCATAAAGTGACCATATTTTCATTGAGACAAAGCGGGACAAATGTGATGAAATAAGAATTGTAATTTATTTATGAAAGCAGACCAATAATTCAATAAAATCTATTTTATCTATTCACACACCAAAATGAACACATTAATAAATACATTATTGTATGTGAAGGATGCTATTATTATAATCGTGTGTGAAAGTATCCAAATCGTACGTAAAAGTCCAATGCAAATCAAATGGAGTTTCATTATTAAACGATTTCTGTTTGTTGTTACTAGTTATTATCTAGTTACTAAAAACATAGACGTAGTGAAACTTAATTTTCTGACTGTTTATTAAAATTGAAATAATTTTTCTTATTTTGAATCAAGAAGTCTCGGCCTCTCAGTCTGGATTATCTGGCTCTAATATAACTTAACCTAACCATAACCTAAACTAAATTAAATCTACTCATTGCGATTAAACCACTCGCATTCGGCTCGTGCTTTAAACTTCGCAACTCATGCACAAAAACCCTTCTTCACACACTTGTATCATAAACTACTATTACACTCATACTTGTCTATAAATATACAAAAAAAATATTTTTTTTAATTGTTGGTAACTATCAAAATATTGGTAAAAAACAATAAATTAAAAAAATTTAAAAAAAATTATTAAAAAATAAAATATGATTTTCTTTTGCGGTCAAATTTTTGATCCCGAGTGAATACTCGGATCATTTATAAAAATGTAGAGAAATTTCTCACATGAATTGGTCAAATAATTTTTTACGCTCAATATATACATATTTTAAAGTTTAATGTTCAACTGCGTCTTTTCAGTTGTCCATATTTTATTGATACTAGAAAAAACACTTTTTGTTGCTGCATTTGTTCCTGGAAAGGAGAACGCTCATTCTACAAATTTCAAAATATTTTGGTGAGGAATATTATTTTAATAAATGAAGCAATTGAAATTGTCTACGTCCATTTTTTGTCTGCTTCCACATTTGCAGACAATCAACATTTAATTTTTTGATCAGTGACGTATCATTTTACCAATAACGCCTCATTAAAATAGTAGTTTATGATACAAGTGCACAAAAGCCTTTCACATACGTGTCATAGATTATTTTATCTACGAAGCATGTTCGTAGCATATGAAGCATGTCCGTAGCATACGAAGCATGTTCGTAGCATACAAAGCATGTTGGTCGTTGTCGATGTAATCTAGGTTAACCTAGATTTAATCTAGATTAAGTTATGGTTAGGTTAAGTTATATTAGAGCCAGATAAATCCAGACTGAGAGGCCATGACTTATTGATTAAAAATAAGGTAAAATAATTCTATTTTAATTTTAATATACGTCAGAAAATTTATTTTTACTACGTCTATGTTTTTGTTTAGTGACGCGCGTTGTTACCATAGTAACGACAAACAGAAATCGTTTAATAATGAAACTCCATTTGATTTACATTGGACTTTTACGCACGATATGGATACAATAATTTGCTTATTAATGTGTATTTTTACATTTTCGCGTGCGAGTAGATAAAACTTTTTCATTAAAAATTACGTTTATCCTCGAAGTTTCAAACAATATTTTATACAAAGTTTGAAATAATATTTATGCTTTAATCTAGACTCATTTTCATCTGATTATTAGAGTTAATGATTAAATATCAATTCTTAATCAGCTTTAATTTAATATGCAATCAGCATTAATATTGTTATTTTTTTATAATTACCTTCTTGACTTGAAAATAACCCAATGAAAATTTCAGAACAAAGTGCCATTTTCTGAAGGACCGGATTTTCTGAAAGAAGTCAGAAATTTTTGTAATAACTGCTTGGAATATCTTGAAGAATGGAGTATTCAATTCGAAAATATTAAAAAATTTCATTGGGTGACATTAACACTTATGTCAATACCCGGGTACCCTTTTGCATGTTCTTTTACTTACATATCTTTTGTATTTAACGAAAAATTATCAAGTCCTTTCAGATCCTCGTTATTTGGGTCTATTGACATCGATTCATATACATTAATTATAAAATATGTCAAAAAGTATATAAACTTTTTGGACTTAAAGTCAAATACCCCGTTGTTCAATATAAAATATATAAATAAATAATTAAACTTATTTCCAGTGATAAAAATATTACTTAAAATAAACGGATTTATTTAACTTTGAATTAATTTTATTATAAAACTTATTATAAATTATACATAAAATATTTTTATATTCAATTTATTTTTGAAAACATCCGTCATATTTTACATGACGTTCATCGCATTTATTATATTCATCACATTATGTTCATCGCAAACTGGTTTGTTACATTTTTTACACGATTTTTGCGTTTTTCATCGTTTTTTATAAACAAGAAACGGTAACAAATATGACATGTTCCTACAACAATTTTTCGTTTAGTGGAATCCGTCTGTTCAGTAGACCCGCCTGACTCACTTGATATTTTTGGATCTATTGGTTTTCCATGGCAATTGCTGATGCTTTCTATGGCAATCCCAGTGGTGAAATTTCTCATAATTTGCATATTTTGAGATCGTTCTTGAATCGCTGGCATACATAATTCTTCACTTAATTTTCGTAAAAATAATCGGCGCTCGTTTGTCCTTTTTTATCATTTTGGTATTTAGATGATAAATGATATAGCTGGCAAGACTGGCAATATCCAAAATATTAAAAAGAAATGCGAGAGGCCATCGGCTAGTCCGCTTGTGGGTTGTGTAACGGCCCAACATCTGATCCATTATATTCACACCAATTTTTGTTTAATTAAAAGACTGAACAATTTTTGGTTTTTTTTTTTTTGGTTTCAACAACTTTGGTTACAACAACTTTCATTTTTTAGGAACATAAGAGCATATAGTAACTTTTTTATTAAACCCAAATAGAGAAGAGAATTCCTCACTATCTTTAGATGCTAGTATGTCTACTGGAATGTATTTTTTATTTTTTTTCCAATGTTCCTACAATTGTTAGATTCCATGAAATAGGGTTTTTCGGTAGTGGAATACTATGGGTAATCCCGAGTTGTAATGTGAAATTCTCCGGGTATTAAACTTATTTTATTGAATGAAAAACCCGGGTTGTTTGAAAAATGCGGGTACTCGGGTATTGAGCAACGTTGTAACGACTGGGCATTGACATAAGTGTTAAAAAAGGAGATTTTATGGGAATATGTGGAAAAATCTTATTTTATATATTACAGTACATTTAAAATAAGAAATGCAGATATTTTATAAAAAGCGGGACAATTTTAAAAATCGGCGGGACGCGGGACTGTACCGCTAAAATAGGGACGTGTGGTCACTTTAGTCATGCATCAAAATTTTATTATTATAAAGGGAATACTATACCATTTACTATAAAGGGAACCCATTACTATAAAGGGAATAGAAAAACAAATTGATGAATACCTATCTGAAGAAGAAACAGCACACATCAGAAAGGGTGTATGGCAGGGTTGTTCCCTGTCCCCATACCTATTCAATATATATATATATATATATATATATATATATATATATATATATATATATATATATATATATATATATATATATATATATATATATATATATATATATCGTCCCTACCTTGTCAAATTGTCGAATATGGAAATCGGTACTTTTCGGGAGAGCAAAAAAACTGATTTAATAGTTCATCCAAAATCAGCGCATTACCAAACAAAAAAGGCACATTCGTCGGTTTGCAGTGGCATCCAAATTATTTCAAATCTCCGGGCAAGTGATCGAATATTCACTCCTGTGACAAATTCATCTCTTACTCGGTCGATCGTCATTTGCACAGGTGGGCACAGTTAATCCAAAAGTTAACTTCGTTAATTGTTAACTCGTTAATAAAAAAGTTAACTTTGTTAATCGTTAAAGCGTTAAAATTTCTAAAATTTATAGCAAGTTAACCGTTAAAAGTTAACAATCCAAAACGTATACTGCTTTTGGTACCTTTTGGGATGGAATACATCGGTAAATAAAACAAAAACAAGTATATAGATTAATTGATTTAATTATTACAAGCGACAATAGGGGCCCACCATAAATTCGCACGGGTAGCAGAGCATATACGCACCTACTATGGAAGAAAAAGGCTATTTATTCATAATTTTTCATTAGTTGTATGTTCACAATGCCTTTCCTGAACATAAGCATATTAAAATTGTCATCTGACAGTGAAGAGCGTTTAGCTCTCAAAATATCTTTCCGTGTAGAAAAAAGTCGTTCTACTTTGGCGCTTGATGGGATTGCAGTATTATATTAAAAAAAAAGATTTGTTAAATAAAACTTGTTCATCTAGAAAGGCAGCATCCGTAAAAGATTCTTTTGACTTTGAGTCCAGCCAAGTTCTCCCCAAATTCTAGGCTTTGTTTTTGTGATTTTTCTGCGTCCTCTAGACCTCTTCTTCAGACTGAGTAACAGAGCTGAAAAAATCTTCTCTTTCTTCTTCAGTATTGCTGCTTCCGCTAATTCAGGCACTATCTATTTCATCTCCATTTGCTTCCCTTTCTCTATTCAGAGCGTCTTCAACTTTTGCTTCCATATATTTCTTGACTTTTGTTAACTTACTGCTCATTTGCATCCACATTAGTCGAAACTTCGGGTGAAACGCTGCAGCCAGCTGGCATCTTCATTTTTTTTTTTTTGTCCTACTTTTCTTTGTCTATTTCAATGTTGAGTGTTTTTCTGTTGTACTTCTCGTTTGTAATGTACAATATATCCTTCTTCTGTTTTTCCCTTCTTCCTTCTTCAAATTATCTTTTCATTGGTTTTTTTGTAATGTCGTTTTGTAGTGTCGCATTTTTGTGACGATTGTGGCTGTCGAGCCAGCTGGCATCTTCATCTTCCATAGACCGTTCAAATCTTTTTTTTATGCCAGATAATAGGGCATTGCCAAAGGGGTACATCAGTGAACGGCTTTCTCGCCTTTTCTCTGGATTTTTGCTCTTTTGCGTGGCGCATAATTTAAAAAAACAAAAATGACAACAAACTGTCAACAAACAATCAATGTAGTGGACTAAAGTTAACGGAAGATCAATTTAACGGAAGTTAAGAAAAGCGTTAACATTTTTTTGAGTTAACTTAAAAGTTAATCAGTTAAGCATTTTGTTAACTTCGTTAATTAACGATTAACGGATTAACGAGTTAATGCCCACCTATGGTCATTTGTACATATCGTCCCTACCATATCAAACTATCGAATGTGAAAAAGTCGTTTTTTCATATTCAATACCCTTCTCTTGCATTGGGGACGATTCGCCTTGTGGCAAAACCTCGAATTTGTAGCCCCTAAAGGAACACTGAAAATGTCTTTGAAGTATCGAACATGAAGGATTTTCAATATATCACACTAACAAACCATTGAATACGAACAATGGTTTATTATGGTTATTCAATGGTTTGATAGTGTGATATATTGAAAATCCTTCAAGTTCGATACGTTATCAAAGACATTTCCAGTGTTCCTTTAGGGGCTACAGATTCGAGGTTTTGGCACAAGGCGAATCGTCCCCAATGCAAGAGCAGGGTATTGAATATGAAAAAACGACATTTCATATTCGATAGTTTGAAATGGTAGGGGCGATATGTGAAGAATCGCAAGGTACAAAAGACGATCAACCGAGTAAGAGATGAATTTGTCACAGGAGTGAATATTCATAGAGATAAAGTTGACATGATAACGTTTGCTGATGACATAGCGTTAATTGCAAAAAATACAAAGAAGACTTACAAAAGATCCTGAGCAAGATGGACAAAATAATGGAGGAAGAATTTAATATGAGAATAAATACAAATAAAACAAAAATTTTGGTCGGCAGTAGAAATGGCGAAAACCAGACAGCAATAGAATTAATAAATCAAGAAGTAAATGAGTTTAACCATTTGCGGACGGAGCCGCTCGACGAACGAGCGTCGCAGTGCTCGAGAGATATTGGAATGCGCAGTAAAGAAAATAAATACGTTGAACGTTATAGAAACTAAAGCTTTACTTAACACAAAAAAAATTCATAAAATCAAGAAAAATTATAAACAAGCAAGTTGAAAAAAAAATAACAACAAATGATGTTTGGTTGTGTTTATGTATACGTTTTATATTCCGGCATTGTGTGGTATCGTTCAAAACAGTCACTTATGTGCAAAGCCTGTTTAGCCGTACACGTTGCACAATAATACCTCGACTCTCTTTTTCCATGCTTTACTTTTAGAACACACTAGATAGTCTTTACTCCTTCCTGTATCATCTCGCCGAATAATACGTAAAAGACCGTTTAGCTTTTCTGTTGTTTCAGAAGTCGTAGGATTCTTGGGTTCAGAATCGCGAAAATCTCCAACCAATTGACCCACCAAACAACGTACAAATTGTAGATGTGTTAACTATTTTATATTGTGTTTCTTCTCATGTTCCCGATAATAGATACGAATTTATGACTGAAACTTCCAAGCCGCAAAAAAAATACTTTCCATTTGTGGGACTACCGCATGAAGCGGAATCTGATCCACTGCTACTATCACTGCTAATGTTGAAATGCCTGAGTGGATTCCTTATTGTACAAATTTCACTTTCACTGGAAGAAGCAATGCCGTCATCTTCCGTCTTGTCAGATTCAAAGTAGTATTCATCAATACTATCACTATCTAATGTATCATCTGTAAATCTTTTAGCCATCTTGTGAAGGATAAGATATAAAATATATAAAGCCTGCTGGTTCCTCTGGTAATGACACTGAGAGACTGAATCGAGGAACTGAAATTTGTTCTGACTCTGCCATCGTCTCACATCGTAAGTTTACATTATAAGTAAAATAAGACTTCATCGCTAAACTATACCCATGTGTATTTTATCGTTCAGAACTACAGATGTCACGAACCACTTCATAACACGCCTTGCAGCTAAGAACTAGGTTGAGCGGCTATATGCCGTCACGTCCGGAACGATAAAAAGGCTTGGGCGGCTATATACCGACACTCGTCCGCAAAGGGTTAATTATCTGGGAAGTAAAATAACGAATGATGGAAGAAGCTGCAGAGAGATATTAAGTAGTATGGCCCAAGCCAAGTACTTTTTCTATAAAAAGAAGAACCTATTTACTGCAAAGAACATAATTCTTGATGCGAGGAAACAGATGTTGAAGACCTATGTATGGAGCGTCGCGCTATATGGCAGCGAATCTTGGACAATACGAGACAGAGAGAGGAAAAAGACTACTAGCATATAAAACCTGGTGCTATAGAAGGATTATGCAAATCAGCTGGAAAAAAATGATCACAAATGAGGAAGTCTTTAGAGGAGTGGGAGAGAGAAGATGCTAGCTTAAATATTTAAAAAGAAGACGGAATAAAGTCCTGGGCCATACACTGCGACACAATGGACTACTGAAGCTTATAATTATGGAACACCCAGACTGGAGTACATGAGTCAAATACCCACCAGCCTCACGGCTGTTAATTAAAAAAAATCTCAAGATATCCAGTCTGAATCTTGAGATATCAAGTCTGAATCTTGAGATATCAAGTTTAACACCTAACAACCTGACATACGTCTCTCAGACCCAAAGTAGCAGTAATTTTCTCACCTGAGACGTATGGCAGGTGGTTAAGGGTTAAATCTTGAGTTATCAAGTCTGATTCTTGAGATATCAAATCTGAATCTTGAGATAACAAGTCTAAATTGTATGATATCAAGTATGAATCTTGAGATATCTAGTCTGAATCTTGAGATGACAACAAGTTTAAATCTTGAGATATCAAGTCTGAATCTTGAGATATCAAGTCTAAATCTTGAGTTATCAAATTTTAATCTAGAGATATCTACTCTTAATCTTAACATATCAAGATTTAAATCTTGAGATATCAAGTCTGAGTCTTGAGATAACAAGTCTAAATCTTAAAATTCTTCTTCTTCATCTGCCTATCCACACTATTGGATGTAGGCGATCACATTTCTGTACACTTCACGGTCTGTTGTTATCTGTACCAGGTCTCCTATACTTCTTAAACCTGTCCATACCCTTAGATTTCTCAACCAGGGCATTTGCGTTCTCTCTGCTTTGCTTCTCTTGCGCTTCCACTCCTCCTCTGCCTTCAATCTTGCCCTCAACTCTCAGTTGTAGTAGTTGGTATTTTGGGTTTCTCATTAGGTGCCCAAAATAAGTGGTTTTCCTGCTCTTTATGCTAAGTAACATTTCTCTGTCTTTCCCCTTTCGTCTCAAGATTTCCTCATTCGTTACTCGGTCAGTCCATGGTACTCTGAGCATTCTACGGTAAGTCCACATTTCAAAACTTTCAATCATATTCATGGATGTCGCTTTAAGCGTCCATGTCTCCACGCCGTACAGCAGAGCGGACCACACATAGCACTTAGCTTATCTCAATCTTAGATTTAAACTTATGTCTCTGTGTGTTAAGATCTTAAAATCTCAAGATATCGAGTCTGAATCTTGAGATATCAAGTCAGAATCTTGAGATCACAACAAGTCTAAATCGTAAGATATCAAGTCTGAATTTTGAGATATCAAATCCTAATCTAGAGATATCTAATCTTTATCTTGACATATCAAAATTTAAATCTTGAGATATCAAGTCAAAATTTTAAGATAACAAGTCTAAATCTTGAGATATCAAGTCTGAATCTTTGGATATCAAGTCTAATCTTGAGTTATCAAATCTTAATCTAGGGATATCTAGTCTGAATCTTGAGATAACAAGTCTAAATCTTAAGATATCAAGTCTGAATCTTGACATATCAAGTCTGAATTTTGAGATCACAACAAGTCTAAATCTTGAGATATCAAATCTTAATCTAGAGATATCTAGTCTTTATCTTGACATATCAAGATTTAAATCTTGAGATATCAAGTCTGAATCTTGAGATAACAAGTCTAAATCTTGAGATATCAAGTCTGAATCTTGAGATATTAAATCTGAATCTAGAGATATCTAGTCTTAATCTTGACATATCAAGATGTTGGGATATCAAGCGTGAATATTGTACAGTCCATACGTAACTTCTGTTTTTGTTGTTTTCAGATGGCTAAAAGTACGATGGATTATGATAAGCAATTCCAGGACGATCTAGAGAGGGCGCAGGCCCTCAGTCTGGAGTCGCTGGCCCTCGAGCAATTCAAGAATAAGAAACGTATGCAGGAACTCAACATATCCAATAATTCCAATAATGCAACTAAAAGTAATCGTAGTGGTAAGTGAAACTAGAAGAGACTATATAGACAAAACCACACAAGACTAGACTAGAAGATTGGACACTATTAGACAAGACTTGACAAAACTGGACATGTATAACAAGAATAGACAAGATCAAACTAGACAAGATTAGGCGAGATTAAACTAGACAAGTCAAAACTTGTTTGTCTATTTAGACTTCTCTGTCTAATCTTATCTGTCTAATCTTGACTATTAGTATTAGTCCCTTCTGTTTACTCAAATTCATTTATTGGCCAGTTGGATGCATACAGAATACATATAGTTCAGTCTTGTCGGTTTAGTCTTGTCTATCCAGTCTTATCAACTTAAACTTATTTTCTTTTGTTTTGTAGTGTCTAGGGCGTCGTCGATGACGGAAACAGACTCGAACAGGAGCGACCGGCTGGTGGTGAAGTCGCGGCCGCGGCCCGGCGGTGGCGCCGGCGGCCAGACGCAGTCGTGGATCGCCCCGCCCCCGTCGACCGCCCGCAGGAACAGCACGGTCACGGCCCCCGCTGACACCACCACCCCCGACCTGATATCCTTCACCAGTCCGCCCACGAACAAGTTCATAGACATTTGTCAGCTGTACAAGTAAGAAAAGCATCCAGATTTTGATAACAAGCAATTTGTTTTATAATATTAGAAAGGCGAGACTAGACAGACAAGACTAGATGGAGAAGACTAGACAAACAAGACTAGGCGGACAAGACTAGACAGACAAGACTAGACAGACAAGACTAGACAGACAAGAGTAGACAGACAAGACTAGACCGACAAGACTAGCCAGACAAGACTAGACAGACTAGACAGACAAGACTAGACAGACAAGACTAGACAGACAAGACTAGACAGACAAGACTAGACAGACAAGACTAGACAGACAAGACTAGACAGACAAGACTAGACAGACAAGACTAGACAGACAAGACTAGACAGACAAGACTAGACAGACAAGACTAGACAGACAAGACTAGACAGACAAGACTAGACAGACAAGACTAGAGAGACAAGACTAGACAGACAAGACTAGACAGACAAGACTAGACAGACAAGACTAGACAGACAAGACTAGACAGACAAGACTAGACAGACAAGACTAGACAGACAAGACTAGACAGACAAGACTAGACAGACAAGACTAGACAGACAAGACTAGACAGACAAGACTAGACAGACAAGACTAGACAGACAAGACTAGACAGACAAGACTAGACAGACAAGACTAGACAGACAAGACTAGACAGACAAGACTAGACAGACAAGACTAGACAGACAAGACTAGACAGACAAGACTAGACAGACAAGACTAGACAGACAAGACTAGACAGACAAGACTAGACAGACAAGACTAGACAGACAAGACTAGACAGACAAGACTAGACAGACAAGACTAGACAGACAAGACTAGACAGACAAGACTAGACAGACAAGACTAGACAGACAAGACTAGACAGACAAGACTAGACAGACAAGACTAGACAGACAAGACTAGACAGACAAGACTAGACAGACAAGACTAGACAGACAAGACTAGACAGACAAGACTAGACAGACAAGACTAGACAGACAAGACTAGACAGACAAGACTAGACAGACAAGACTAGACAGACAAGACTAGACAGACAAGACTAGTCAGACAAGACTAGACAGACAAGACTAGACAGACAAGACTAGACAGACAAGACTAGACAGACAAGACTAGACAGACAAGACTAGACAGACAAGACTAGACAGACAAGACTAGACAGACAAGACTAGACAGACAAGACTAGACAGACAAGACTAGACAGACTAGACAGACAAGACTAGACAGACAAGACTAGACAGACAAGACTAGACAGACAAGACTAGACAGACAAGACTAGACAGACAAGACTAGACAGACAAGACTAGACAGACAAGACTAGACAGACAAGACTAGACAGACAAGACTAGACTAGACAGACAAGACTAGACAGACAAGACTAGACAGACAAGACTAGACAGACAAGACTAGACAGACAAGACTAGACAGACAAGACTAGACAGACAAGACTAGACAGACAAGACTAGACAGACAAGACTAGACAGACAAGACTAGACAGACAAGACTAGACAGACAAGACTAGACAGACAAGACTAGACAGACAAGACTAGACAGACAAGACTAGACAGACAAGACTAGACAGACAAGACTAGACAGACAAGACTAGACAGACAAGACTAGACAGACTAGACAGACAAGACTAGACAGACAAGACTAGACAGACAAGACTAGACAGACAAGACTAGACAGACAAGACTAGACAGACAAGACTAGACAGACAAGACTAGACAGACAAGACTAGACAGACAAGACTAGACAGACAAGACTAGACAGACAAGACTAGACAGACAAGACTAGACAGACAAGACTAGACAGACAAGACTAGACAGACAAGACTAGGCAGACAAGACTAGACAGACAAGACTAGACAGACTAGACAGACAAGACTAGACAGACAAGACTAGACAGACAAGACTAGACAGACAAGACTAGACAGACAAGACTAGACAGACAAGACTAGACAGACAAGACTAGACAGACAAGACTAGACAGACAAGACTAGACAGACAAGACTAGACAGACAAGACTAGACAGACAAGACTAGACAGACAAGACTAGACAGACAAGACTAGACAGACAAGACTAGACAGACAAGACTAGACAGACAAGACTAGACAGACAAGACTAGACAGACAAGACTAGACAGACAAGACTAGACAGACAAGACTAGACAGACAAGACTAGACAGACAAGACTAGACAGACAAGACTAGACAGACAAGACTAGACAGACAAGACTAGACAGACAAGACTAGACAGACAAGACTAGACAGACAAGACTAGACAGACAAGACTAGACAGACAAGACTAGACAGACAAGACTAGACAGACAAGACTAGACAGACAAGACTAGACAGACAAGACTAGACAGACAAGACTAGACAAACAAGACTAGACAGACAAGACTAGACTAGACAGACAAGACTAGACAGACAAGACTAGACAGACAAGACTAGACAGACAAGACTAGACAGACAAGACTAGACAGACAAGACTAGACAGACAAGACTAGACAGACAAGACTAGACAGACAAGACTAGACAGACAAGACTAGACAGACAAGACTAGACAGACAAGACTAGACAGACAAGACTAGACAGACAAGACTTGACAGACAAGACTAGACAGACAAGACTAGACAGACAAGACTAGACAGACAAGACTAGACAGACAAGACTAGACAGACAAGACTAGACAGACAAGACTAGACAGACAAGACTTGACAGACAAGACTAGACAGACAAGACTAGACAGACAAGACTAGACAGACAAGACTAGACAGACAAGACTAGACAGACAAGACTAGACAGACAAAGACTAGACAGACAAGACTAGACAGACAAGACTAGACAGAAAGGACTAGACTGACAAGACTAGACAGACAAGACTAGATAGACAAGACTAGACAGACAAGACTAGACAGACAAGAGTAGACAGACAAGACTAGACAGACTAGACTAGACAGACAAGACTAGACAGACAAGACTAGACAGACAAGACTAGACAGACAAGACTAGAAAGACAAGACTAGACAGACAAGACTAGACAGACAAGACTAGACAGACAAGACTAGACAGACAAGACTAGACAGACAAGACTAGACAGACAAGACTAGACAGACAAGACTAGACAGACAAGACTAGACAGACAAGACTAGACAGACTAGACAGACAAGACTAGACGGACAAGACTAGACAGACAAGACTAGACAGACAAGACTAGACAGACAAGACTAGACAGACAAGACTAGACAGACAAGACTAGACAGACAAGACTAGACAGACAAGACTAGACAGACAAGACTAGACAGACAAAACTTGACAGACAAGACTAGACAGACAAGACTAGACAGACAAGACTAGACAGACAAGACTAGACAGACAAGACTAGACAGACAAGACTAGACAGACAAGACTAGACAGACAAGACTAGACAGACAAGACTAGACAGACAAGACTAGACAGACAAGACTAGACAGACAAGACTAGACAGACAAGACTAGACAGACAAGACTAGACAGACAAGACTAGACAGACAAGACTAGACAGACAAGACTAGACAGACAAGACTAAACAGACAAGACTAGGCTCGGCGGGCAAATAATTGGTTAAAAGAGCAGGGTCTAACAATGGCAGTTCATAAAACAGAAGCGATACTTATCACGGATAAGAGACTATTCACCCCACCGAAACTCGTTCTGGAAGGGCAAAATATCCCTTTATCGAAATCATTGAGGTACCTTGGCGTCCAACTCGATAGCGGTCTGAGATACACAGACCATATAGCCAAAACATCGAAAAAGGCAGCGTCTACAGTGACAGCTCTGGTAAGGTTGATGCCGAACATTGGAGGACCGAGGGAATTGAAACGGAAACTTCTCAACAATGTAGTACACTCAAAAATTCTCTACGCGGCGGAAATATGGGCGGGCGTAACGAAAAAGATTGGAGCGAGAAAACAACTTACAGGAGTACAGAGAAGAAGTGCTCTAAGAGTAATTTCTGCCTACAGAACGGTTTCGGAGGCCGCGGCGCTGGTACTTGCAAGCACACCCCCAATAGACTTACTGATTCGCGAGAAACAAGAAGTCTACGAAAACCTGCAACAACACAGGGCGAAAAAAGAAGTAAAACACGAAAAAGCAGCCGCTAAGGAGAGAGCACGTAAGAGACTCATGGACCGATGGCAGACAAGATGGGATAACGACTCTAGTGGCAGGTGGACATACAGACTTATCGCTAACGTAACAGCATGGTATGAAAGGTCACACGGACATATGAGTTACCATCTTACACAGGCACTCACTGGTCATGGATGCTTCAACGCATACCTCGAACGGTTTAAAAAAAGAGACACGGCGGAGTGTTTTTATTGCGGTCATATCCCAGACGACGCACAACACACTATCTTCATGTGTACAGAATCAGAGAACGAAAGAACTCGACTCGCGGAGACACTAGGCGGTACAAAACTAGAAGAACAGAACATCATGGAAGTTATGTTAGAAAGTGAGCATAACTGGGATGCAGTACAAGCTTACATAACCGAAATCATGTTGGGAAAAGAACAAATGGAGAGAGAATGGAAGGCGATTATAATATCACACGAAACACAAAGAAGCTAACATGGACGACTAGATATGTGACGAAAAGACCGAAAAATGGTTTATCACACGACTACATAACTAATACGACAGAAGACGAAAGACGAAATCGAAACGAGTAAAGGACAATAAAAATAACAGTAAGGAAACAATTGGTACAAACACCACCACCCACCTGAAGTAATGCTCACGCATTTCCGGGTGGAGTGTAGTGTAGAGACAGAGGAGGGGGTTTAGTGGGTATGCTGGTCACGAAGAACTCGATCAGAGAGCCCCACACTACACGGGTTTGAATATCCGGTGTGCAACAATGCATTCCCCCTCCTCTCTGAAAAAAAAAGACAAGACTATACAGACTAGACAGACAAGACTAAACAGACAAGACTAGGCAGACAAGACTAGATAGACCAGGCTAGGCAAATGAGATTAGTCATATAAGACTAGACAGACATGACTAGATAGATAAGACAAGGCAGGCAAGACTAGACAGTTAAGACTAGACAGACAAGACTAGGGCGACAAGACTAGACAGACAATACTAGACAGAGAAGATTAGACAGACAAGACTAGACAGACAAGATTAGACAGACAAGACTAGACAGACAAGATTAGACAGGCAAGACTAGACAAATAAGTCTAGATATACTGGACTACACAGACATACTTTAGATTAGTATAATTAGCGTTCTAATTATAGTTTTTACTAAATTAGTAAAACTTGTCTGCCCCCTTTTTGATGTTCTTACTGTTTAGCATGTAATCATGATTGTAACTATTCGAATGTGTTTTTCTAGTGTGGGACCAACCGTTCAACCTCAGATGCAGCGCCACCCGTTCCAGTTCCCCCCGAATACGGGGGGCTTCGTGCCGTACAGTGCGATGAATCCGACGCATTCGATCGGATGGAAGAGCTCCGTTTATCCGTCGCCGTCGACGAATTTGAGCCAGGACTTGTGTCTGACGAACATGTCCGCTCCCATGTACATGTCCAGTAATTCTGTGCCTTCCACAACCAACACAACAAAGGTAACAACATAGAAACCGATCTTTGAACTTCAAAGTTTTGTCGGAACTTTATCTTATCTAGCGGCTATACTGATTATCTTTCGAGATTTCCGAAATAGTTTTCGAAAACGTTTTGTTTTGGCGTGTCGTTCGATAATCGTTGTTTTGCTTTGCTTTCAATGGAAATTCTTTGTTTTTCTCATTTTCCATTCAGTGGCTGAGTTGTGAGTCAAGTTCAGATTAGTGCGTTCGTTTATCGAGGACGGCTTTTCTAAGGTTTATAGATTTATATTGATAAGATTAAATTAGTGTTGGTGTAATTGTTAGGTGAGATGTTGGAAATGAGAGTGCGAGAATAAAACCAGATGCGCTAAAGTGGCTGTAACAATTAGTTGAAGCTAATTTCTATAGTTTGAGACGTGGGCTGAAAAGATTAAGGATTAAATATTTAGGACTAGGTATGAATTAGGTATTAGTATAACAATAATAAAGGTCGTATTTTAAGAATGCTATCTATGTTAAAATATGTACGGAATTTCTAATAATATCTCATAGAGAATTATTTATAAAACGCTTGAATGGCGAGCGGGTGGGTGGCGATTGCTCAAAATATTTTGCTTCATCCACTCAACCTTCCAATGAATAATTATCGTCCAATCTCAATTAATAATCGCCAAGACGTAAACCAATTCCAATCTAAAATTGTCGAATTGAGAATTAAGATTTGTTATAACATGTGACCTGAAAAGTAAGTCTTTATAAAGGTTTTTCATTTGAGGAATGATGGATCTCTCAAGTTATAAAACTACACCATAGCAGTTAACACAATAGACAAGATTAGACAATTCTACAGGATCTTTTCTATTAGACAGGATTCTTCTTCTTCTTCTTTAAGTACTTATCTGGTCCAGATGTTGGCGATCATGTTATCTATTTTGGTTTTGTTGATTGCGGCTCTAAACAGTTCTGCAGATGACCTTGAGAACCATGTTCTTAAATTCTTCAGTCAAGATGTTCTTTTTCTGCCAATATTGTTTTCCTTGTTGTATTAGTTGTAACAGTTGTTATCTGGGTTTATTCCTCCTTTGATATGTCTGAGATATATACTGATTGTGAGTTTTTTGTTTTTTTTAGGGTTCCGTACCGAAAACGGAACCCTTATAGGATCACTTTGTTGTCCGTCTGTCCGTCCGTCTGTCTGTTTGTAAAGACCATTTTTGTCAGAAACGCGTAGAGGTAACAAGTTGAAATTTGTATCAAATACTCGGCCCTGCGGCCTCTTTCAGCTGTGAAAAAATCAAACTTTTAAGTCAACGCGATCAAAAGATATGACCGTTTATGTCGCATATTTTGCGATTTCACAAGGGAATCAAAAGCTATAGGGTACTTCCCGTTGACCTAGAATCATGAAATTTGGCAAGAAGCGGTGTCTTACAGCACATGTAAAGGGAAAAATCTGAAAACCGTAAATATGTAGTTTAATTACAAGAAAAATGCGAATTTACTATTAGAAACTTATGAAAATACACTAATGTGTTGCGTGGTACTGTCAGGCACCAGAAGCACATGGGTTGCATACAGTTAGGTCCTCCTAAAGATACCTTACTTACAAGTTTGTACGGAACCCTCGGTGCGCGAGTCACAACTCGCACTTGGCCGTTTTTTTTTTGTTGTTGTTACTAGTTCTTCCTCCTTTTCCATTAAGCGTAAAACTTCTTCATTCATTACATGTTCCACCTATGATATTCTTAGTATTCAACGGTATAGCCACATCTCAAAAGCTGCTATTATCTTATTTGCCAAGTCAGGTCCTTGATTCCCTGATTCTGTACTATAGAGAAGCAGTGGGAAGTGGTTGTTAAATAGCTTCTTCATGTTGTTAAAGCTAGGTCGTGCTCTTTCAATGCAGTTATTGATCTATTTTAGCTGCTCCCATTGGTACCAAGATATATATGCATTTTTTAACTATCTCTATGGGTTTGTGATTCACTAAAAGTTGGCATTGTGGTTGATTTACTGATGACCCTCAATTTGGATTTTTCGACGTTTATATCTAGACTATATGCCTGGTTCTTGCTTACTTCTTCTTAAAGTGTATGAAGTATTCCAATTTTCTGCGCTTGACGTTTGGTAGGTATTCCAGTTGTCCACTACTTACTTTCCGTGTCCGGCTCATACGACTTCTTTCCAAAAAATAGCGGCTGCAATAGCCTTGTCGTTACATAAAATTAAGTCTTCGTGCGTGCATCCTTCTTCCAGTTGTGGGCAGACCTGTATGTGGCTCATATCCTGGGGCTGGCCACACGCACACAGCACATCGTCGATCTCAGACATTCCCCACCTCAACAGATTTGTCTTGCACCTTGCCACTTCTGTCCTGAGCCGGTTTAGGGATTTCCATACCGCGAAAGGGAGGTGTTTGCCTGGGGCCATTTCTTCTCTTGGAAGTTCCCGAGTAGTTAGCTGTTGGGTTCGCCTAGTGATACGGTTATTTTCTATGGACCCCTTGAGTGTGTGTGATCTTGCCATGAAGCTCTTCCTTGATCTTAGGCGTCGACCGACTGGCTCGTGTTGGTGCAGAGGATGGCAAGCATCGGTTTCCTGTTTCGTCCTTTCAGCATCCATGGCGACGGCTCTTCGCACAGATGGGGGTACCACGCCAATAAGTGGGTACAAACTATTAACTGGAGTTGGCTTTAGGCAGCCTGTCACGATTCTTGCTGTCTCGTTGATAGCGACGTCCACATGTTTCGCGTGAGCTGAAGCTGCCCAAACCGTTGCGGCGTATTCCGCAGTGGACACACAGTGCGCCAAAGCCGAGCTTCTGAGCGTTTCTGGTTGAGCTCCCCATGCTGTGCCTGTGCCTGTTTTCGCAATATGTTATTACGCGCACTAACTTTGCCTTTAGTATTGATGCAGTGTTGTCTGAAGGAGAAAGTACGGTCCAGGGTCACGCCCAGATATCTCGGCGTCGGGCAGTGCTCCAGTCGTTCTCCTCGCAAATGTATCTCGAGCTCCCGTCGTGCTTCTTTGTTTTTCAGGTGGAAGGCGCAGACCTGATTCTTGCTGGGATTCGGATTTAGGTGGTTTTTCTGGTAATAGATTGCCAGTTCCTCAAAGGCGACGTCCAACTTCTCCACCTCGGTAAACTCGGCGCCCTGGGCTGCCACAGCTGTATCATCGGCATAGATGAATTGCCTTATATTGTCAAGAATCGGCTGGTCGTTCGTGTACACGTTGTACAAGAGTGGAGACAGGACACTGCCTTGCGGCAGTACATTCTTCTGAACCCTCCATCTGCTATTCTCGTTTTGGAGTGAAACATAAAATCTCCTGTTCTTCGAGTCATTCGAGTTCAAGATTATTCCTGGCCCCGTCTTTGATATCTTCCTGTTGTTTCCTTTATTCTCCAATGAAGGTTAAAGCTGTCGTGTGTTTCCTGTAAGATCTTGTATTATTTCTTTCATAAGTTCCAGGATAGAATTTGACATCCATCCACTCTTGTCTCTTCACCATCCTATCCGATCTTAGTTTTTCTTTTGTGACTAAATCCAATGAATTATAAATGTATCTCAATAGGACAACTGAATAGGATTCAGGAGATTTCTATAGGAAAATAAACCTTCAATAGGATTCAATAGGAAATTTCCGATGCAATTTTCCCATTGAACTTACCTCTCCCAATAGGATTGTTTAAGCAGGATATATACTAATTATCTGAAGACAATAGAGTATTGTCTATAAACTAAATAATGTCACCTAAAGACTACTTTATATGTCCTATATAGTAATTAATACTGTCTAAAGAGTAATTAGTCTTGTCTATATACTAATTATCTGAAGACAATAGAGTATTCTCTATATACTAATTAATATCACCTAAATATTAGATAAATCCCCATGAATCTGGCCTGACCCAGTTACTCTGCAACTTGTAATCCCGTATAAGTGTGAAACCGCCTTCTTCTAAAGCTTCAACTAAACAAGTTACTTGTCTCACATATTTTACATCGTCAACTTTATATCATATATACATGATCTCATATATAGTTTTGTTGTTAAGGAATTGAGTACGTCACCGTCTGTGTACCCGGCTCTGCCGCCCAAGAGTCGGACGGGGCCGGCTTTGTCGGTCGCTTCCACCAGCTCCGGGTCCGCGAAGAAGTCGTCGGGCAATCTGATCGACCTGACGCCGACGGGCTTCGACGACAAGAACAGCGTCCGCGTCAGCATCCTCGAGGCGTTCGATCCTCTGTTGGCCGGACACCACGCCCTCGACATCGACAACAACACCTTGCGCACAATCAGTCCAGAATGTTCAGGTAATACGAAATCATGATCAAGACTAGAAGAACTAGTAAAAACTAGACAAGGCAAGAACAAGATTAGACAAGACAACATGACTGTTCCATTGTCGTTTATATCAGGGGTGGCCAGACTTTTTGCTGCAAAAGCCCTAGCTAGCTAACCACTAATAATATTGGGAGCCGCACCTAAAGTTCTTGGTATGAACACCAACATATATAAGTGTTTATAAATTTCTGGAACAAAGTTCCTTTAGGGAGGTCTCGGTAGGAGTGATTCGGCCGAAAACGTTACGTTACACGCCTATCTCTTTCTCTCAGTGTATATTTCTATAATGCGTACTCTCTCTGTTTCTTTCGCAGAGTGACAAATTTAACTATATGACTAAAAACAATAAAATAGACCTTTGCAGTTAGTTTCCGAGCCGTAACTATCTTAGTAACTTAGCAATCGACAGTTGAATATCGCAAATTAAAAAGTTTTGGAAAATTCAAGACTTTTCAAAAGTTCAAGGCTTCTGGAAATTTGACTTAAAAGTCATTAATTATATCTATAAACTAGATAGTTTTGGATTAAACTATCTTAACTGAGTAACTCGTGTTCATATGTCATCTGTCATTTATGACAGACAAGATAATAGACCTGTTTACGGTTAGATAAGCGCATGCGCGCCCGTCAAGTTGGAAAAGCGGGAATATGAAAGTTTCGGGCACATTTTGTTAATTTCACTGGTTATACGTCAAAAAGTGCCTGAAAAATATGGCGGAAATTGACGCATGCGCACAAAAAAATTAAACTATGAAAAGGTCTATTTTGATGTTTTGGTTTCCATAGCAACTGGTCTTGGGCCGCAAGTTGGACACTCCTGATCTAAATCAAATACTCGTATACATGTGTCATTTATGACAGACTAGATTATTTTTGCACACATTTTTTGCGACCGCAAGTTTTGATGTAATATAATAATCACGTCTATACACTAAATAATTGGTGGATTTTAGTCTAAATCTACAGACTAACTGCTTGCGTGGCAAAATTTGCAAACTTTAACTCACAAGTTGGTGTCTGAAATAAATGAATGAAAAAAGTTGTCGGTTTTCTTTTGGGCCGCATTGGAACTTGTGTTACGGCCCGCGGGCCGCAAGACTTAAAATGCGGCCCAAAACAAAACCGACAATTTTTTTCATTCATTTATCAAATTGACGCTTTTGTTTCGGGCCCCATTTCAACATATCTTGCCCCAGTTTGACAATTTGTTTTTCATTTATTTACTAAATTTTGGACCGCATTGCATCTTGTCCGTATGAGCCTCAGTTTGAATTTGTTCATTAAATTAACCGTTCTATTTTAAGCCGCATTGCAACTTGTCTTGTGAGCGCAGGTTGGACACCCCTGATCTAAATCAAATACTCAACCACATACGTCATATGTCATATATGACATATATTTTCGCAAAACCTTTAACAACCATGTGGACGATAGTCTTTATCTTAAACACTTAGTTCACTCACCTTTCATAGTAGCCAATAAAATAGGTACAGTCTAAATATTCCACGACAAAAACTTTAGTCTTGTGATTACGCTGCGAAATGGACTTTGTCTCCCCAGGAGAGTTCGGTGGGGTTGCGGAAGTCCTCGAGACAGTAGGGATGGAACTGGAACTTCGTTCCTGACGTCCCCTGGGGGTCCCCTGACCGCATACGTTTATTTTATTTTATATCTTCTTTTATTTGCTAGTTAAAGATTTATGAATTGAAGGTTTATGTACAGTTCCTGGATTTCAGCAGTTAAAGCGTCGGATAAATTTTTTAGCATTCGTTTTCTGTGTTTCTGACACATTCATTTTGTCCCACTGTAGATCCCTAATTGCTACCTATTAACAGATTTTATTTCGGGCCATGTTTTTAGTAATGTAGGAGTCCATGTTAGCACTGATGTTTCCTTTGTAAGCTCTATCTTTTGCTAAATTGTCCGTAATTTCGTTTCCTACCAGTCCCTTGTGACTTGGTACCTAAGCAACTGTGACGTTCTTGTTTTTCGCCAAGGCCTTAAGGTTCTGTAGGCAGTTCTATGTTGTTTTAGTTTTATGATTAGGATGGTTGCGACTGTTACTACATGGTAATTCATACTTACATTGAATTGAAAAATTCACTATTACCACACTTATAATATGTAAAAGTATTATATATGTGTGATCACATATCACTGATATATACTTAAGTTATATAACATTTTTACATATTATACGTGTGGTAAAAACATAGTGAATTTTTCAATTCAATGTTTTAGATTTAATTTCTTGGCACGCTAAAGTATAGCCTGGGCTGTCTGTGAAAATGCGAATATTTCTACTTGTGGAGTCTATCATTTTTCCGCTTGGAATGTCGTGGCTTACGATTCCAGGGGCACAGATAAACTGTACCCCGGACATGGTGCATAGATTCCTGCGCCAGTTCCACGGTCCTGTTTGGATACGAACTTATCTTTAGAAACATTTTTAAGGTCGCCATCAAAAGTTTATGTAACAACGACCCCACTAGAAGAGATCTAATGACTTATCCGCGTCAATACTTTTTTGTTTAATAAAATCCTACTCAGTATAGACCAGGGGTCGGCAAACTCTATAAACGTAAGAGACATTTTTTTTATTTAAAATGATTTCAAACTGGATCAAGAGTCAAGAGCCACGTATAATTTTTTTCCATAAAGTGATATTTTTTAATTTTCTTCATAATCGGCGATAATTAGGCGCCTTTGCAATAATATTATTGGTGGCCTTGACTACCAAATCCATAATTTTGTCCATATCTTCTGGAAATGTTTGTACGCAAAGTGCTTCCTGGTGAATTGTGCAATGGAAAGGTAACACGTCATGATCATTTTTTTCCTTTGAAATTGTGAGAAAAGTATATTATGCAAGTAGGTCAGTAAATTGTCAATTGCTCACGAGAGCGAAATTTTCGCTTCGTTTTACTCGTTTTTTAATTGTCTCCGATAGTGTGGATTCGTCATAAGAACTCTCATATCACGTCTCCGGTATCAACATTTACACTCATTTTGTTTTCTTTAATTTCTATTTTTATTTTGTAATGAAAAAAAATCACTTAAAAGTCACTCTCGAATTGTTTTTTAATGTAACTTAGCGATTTTTATTGAATATTTGCGTGCTTTACCTAACTTAGGTGGTAATACAGGCAAAACAGTCATTTGTCGCACTAAAAAATGAGCGCCAAGATAGTACTTATCCTGCATGAGTAATAAAAATTCTTTTTTATTACCTACCATTTTAAGTTTGGTGGATCCAATGTACCGGGTTATTAACTCTTCAAACACTGCGGGCCAGTCATCATCATCATATAGCAGCTTGTCTCGTCCACTGCTGGACATAAGCCTCTCTTAACCCAGACCATCTTCCTCAGTCTTGGGAATCATGGATCCAGTTCAGGGAAATCGTTCTTAAATCGTCCGTCCATCGGGTCGACGGTCGTCCTCTGTTTCTATGTGCTTAGTCTCTGGGGCGCCATTCTAGTATTTTCTTCGTCCATCTATTGTCCGGCATTCTTCCGAAGTGACCAGCCCAGTTCCATTTTAGGTGTATGACTTTCAATTTCATCCGTAACGTTTGTTCTTCTGCGTTCTTCTTCATTTCTGATTTTGTCTCGCAATGTTAGTTCTAACATGGACCTCTCTATGGTTCGTTGAGTTATTCTTATTTTATTAACAGTTATCTGTGTTAATGTTAGTGTTTCCGAGCCATATGTCAATACCGGGAGAACACACTGGTCGAACACCTTTCTTTTGAGGCACATCGGTATGTGTGTTTTAATACGTGTCTCAGCTTGCCAAAGGCAGCCCAAATCAGGGCTGGGCTTGGGCTGACTTGGACGGCCCTGTGGTCTACTGTATTTTGCCTACATTTTTCTCTTATAGGCCCAAATACCTAGATGTGTGTATAAATCCGCGCTAATTAATTACACGATTGTCTTCTGGTACAAATGCGGTCGACACTCGGAATAGAACTCGGGACCTCCAGTTTTGTTAGTTAGCACTCTAACCCTAGACCACGAGAGCCGACCCACAATGACCCACATTACTTTTAGGTCCATTTTGCCACTATTTTACAAGGGGACCCCCCGGACGCGTCATCACCGATTTGGCCCAAATTTACAGTATTTGTAGGGCTTGACCATATGAAAGTGACGCAAGCTGGAGGGCCAGATGGTCAAACGTTAAAAAAATAACTCACTTTTTACGCGGACCGGTAAGTTACCGACAACTCATAAGCCCGCTATGTTAGCATAAATTTCAATGGCCGGTTAGCGCATCGGTAAGAGCTCGGCTTTATAGTACGAGGATCGCTGGTTCGATTCCCCGTGGGGACTTTCTTTAATTAATATTATTATTTATTATTGTTTAACTTTTTAATTGTAATTATTAATTTGTCAATTTAATTATTTTATTAGTATTAATATTTATTATTTGTTTCTTTATAACTTCAACGGTTAATTCATAAAATTGCTTTCTTTTATTATTACTATTATTGTTATTATTCTTTATTTTATTTTTTCGATACTTGCGCCACAAATGAACCGTACTTACCATTCATAATGTAGTATTCTTACTTATAATTTTACAAAGGTATTTCCAGAGGTATTGTAATTAAAGCGTACACGAGGAATTGGTATATGAAATTAGATATTTTTATTATTGTGCAGGTGAATTTGCACATGTGCTGGGGTGATAATTATCGTAAAAACAAGGGAAACAGTAATTGTGTCGGCACCTTGCACACGTTACAAATGCCGCATTTCTACAGCTACATGGTTTTTTAAATTATTCATAGAAAAACAAGCTTGATTTACATTCATAAAAGTTTCTCCGTCGCAGAGTTTGGCAGCAAACCACGCGTAATGCCACATGTCGCCGAATATTGGCGAGGATAGCTGGTGATGCAGGATGAAATGTATTTTGATGATTTTATAATTCATACCTGGAAGGATCTATTATAAGCCCGTGGTCGCTACAATGGAAATAAAAGAAAGCAATTTTAAGAATTAACCGTTGAAGTTATAAAGAAATAAATAATAAATATTAATACTAATAAAATAATTAAACTGACAAATTAATAATTACAATTAAAAAGTTAAACAATAATAAATAATAATTAAAGAAAGTCTTTTAAAAAATTGTAAGAAATAAAAAAGCTTCCCCACGGGGAATCGAACCTCTTACTATAAAGCCGAGCTCTTACTGATGCGCTAAACATCCATTGAAATTTACGCTAACATAGCGTGCTTATGAGTTGTCGGTAACTTATCGGTCCGCGTAAAAAGTGAGTTATTTTTTTAACGCTTGGCAATCTGGCCCTTCCGCTTGCGTCACTTTCATTTATAGTCAAGCCATATATAGTCAAGTCATATATAGTCAACCTACATATGCTGTAAATTTGGGCCAAATCGGTGATGACGCGTGCGGGGGGTCCCCTTGTTAGTAAGTGGGATGTGAGTTTTATTCAGACATTCGGTCACTGCATTTTCAACATCTTCTCCTCGTGTTTGACCCTTGAGTGGCAATAATCCCAGGAGTTCTTCTTTGGGACCATCTGATGAAATATAGCTAGCAAAGAGGACAACTTGTCACAAGACTCATCGACCACTATTGATATGGCTGATGCTAATTTAAAGTCCTCAACTTGTAGTTAGTATGCATTTACAAATATCCAGAAGATTTAGCGACATTTTTTGTCCTGTCTGTTACAGTTTTGTCAGACAATGGTAAGGTTTCCATTTTATTCACAAAATCTTTATTGTTAAAATTGTGAAAAAGTGTGTCAGTCACATTTATAAGACAAATTTTTATGTATTCACCATCAGTGAATAGTTTTCCGTTTTTGACGATTTCGTGATTCACCATAAAGTTTGCCAAGTTAGCATTATTTGCAGACTGTATCCAACAGTTAAAAGATTAACAGAAAATGAGGATTTTTTTTAAGATGTTCAATTGCTCTCTTTCTTACATCACCGAAGTGTTTATTTTCGAAATGTCTCTTGACATTAGACTCTTTGTTCTTTGCTAGTTTTTCATGGCAAATAAGACAAGTTGGAAAACCAGCTGCATTAGGTACAAACCCAAACGATTCAGCTACCCATTCAGTTTTGAATTCACGATGTCGATCGGCTGCTTATATTTTGAGAGGAAATTAGAATTTTTGAATTATGTCCAAAAAAAGCACAATTTTGAACTATGCGCTGACTTGACTAAAATAAACAACCGAGATTCGCGCTGTGATTGTGAGTTATGAACTTGGCAGTGGCGATTGTAAGACTTCCGAAAAGGAATTCCCAAAAAGTTCTGTTTCTTTTTTTGTAATTTTTTTTATGTTTCAATATATTTCTGAAGAGCCATGAGCTCACACCAACAGAGCCCCATGTGGCTTGCGAGCCACACTTTGCGGACCCCTGGTATAGACCATATATGGTCGTTAGATTTTTCGGTGAAATTGATTTTTTTGATAATTAATTGAAGATTGTAACGATAATATTTTATATTGAGATTTAACTCAAAGGTTGAACTGAATTTAATATATTTAGAAAATTCAGATATTTTGCAAAATACTTTTTATAATAGTTAAGCCACAATAGTACGCAAGTGGCTCACGAGCCACAGTTTGACCACCACTGGTATATAAACTTGCGTGCATTGAAATCGGCCCAATGTAAACTTTTGACTTTAACTATTTTTTTAGACTTAGAACTATTATTAGATGAAATGAAGAAATATGCCGTTTTAAAGACATTAATTTCATCTAATAAATAGTTTCTAAAAAAAATTATTAAAATCAAAAGTTTACAGAGGTCCGATTTCTAAACACGCAAATTTATAACAAATGTATAATTATTTAGTACTTATGAACGACAACTATAATTAGCACAGACATTACAACACAACAAGATTATCTATTCTCACATATCTCCTGTAATTGCTTTTAATGACGACGACGTTTTGCCGTGAATACGAAATGCGTCGCTCGACAACGATCCGACAGTCTGTTTCTTTTGCAGCGGACGACGCTCTGTCGGTGTGCGACAGCATCTACGAGGAGTATGACCCCTACGACTTCATCTACTCCGGCTCGGGCAGCAACAGCCTCTCGGACCCCATGTACGCCGCCGTCGTCAAGTCGGAGAACGCGCCCACGTCGCCGCCCCCGCCGCTGCCGCCGCGCGCCCACCTCTCCACCTTGGAAAGGAAACAGCAGAACAACAAGGATCCTTGGGTAAGTAATAAATCGTTTGCCAAAATCAGTTTCTAGGTCGAATTTGTGTCCAGATTTTGACTTCATTGAATTTTGTCAAAAAATAGACATTATAGCGGTTTTTATTTGTCAAGTTTTATATGAAGAGATTTTATCATATTTAAACATTTTTGACATAGAAGACTAGGCAGACAAGACTAGACCAACAAAACTAGACAGACAATACTAGACAGACGAGACTAGACAGACAATACTAGGCATACAAAACTAGACAAGCACGACGGCGAGCGAGACTAGACAAAATAGACTAGGCAGACAAGACTAGACTAGATAGACAAGACTAGTCAAACAAGACTAGACAGAAAAGAATAAAAATGTGGTTTTGGGGGAAGCTCTCACTAAACCCACTTTTTAGTCTTGGGCTTTTAGTATACGACACCCCGGTATCGCATATTTCGCATTCATTCAGGGTGGGCAGCCCGGACGGCTAGTGAAAACCGTCCTAGTTGAAAATGCCTGCTCGGCCGGGAATCGCACCAGGCTCTCCCGCTTGTCAGGTGGGTATGTCGTCAACTACATCACCGAGGACAGACAGACAAGACCAGACAGACAAGACTAGACAAACAAGACTAGACAGACAAGACTAGACAGACAAGACTCGGCGCGTCCCTCGCCCCTCATACCTGACGCAGTACAACTGCATTCTCTCGCCGGCCCTAGTTTAAACTCGGTTCTCTGTTTCGAGTTTCTCTTTTGCTTTCATAATATCCCTCATCATCGTCTTTATTGCGTTCCAATCGGTTTCTGTTCTTAGAAGTAATTCTACCACGTTTATTGTCGATACCACTGTACCGCATAGCTGTTTTGTTATTTTTCGATGGTTCGTCCATTTTATACAATGAACGATGGTATGTTCGGCAGAGTCAATGTCCGGGCAGAACCAGCAGATGGGATTATCATTCTTTTCAATTTTGTGAAGGTATGTTCCAAAGACACCGTGACCGCTAACCGGACACCACTCTTTCTCTCTCTCCACAACCTCACGTCCTTTATAAAAGTTTTAGTCCAACCAACATACTCTTGTATACTCCATCACTCGTCCATATCTTGTCACTCGTCCATACCTTTATCTTTGGCATCAGGCCCGCTATTCTTCCCGAGTCGATATATGTTTACCATCACCTGATTTTTTGTTTGTGTCTATAGAAGGAATGCTTCAGCGCCTGCGACCATGTAGGTGCACCGTACACGATAGTTGAAGACGCCACGAACATTAGTATTCGAAGCTTTTTTAAAGCGGTCCCCATAGGTTTGGGGTGATCCTACCCAGAACCATCAGCGATTTCTCGACTTTCTCGCATTTGATCTTAATGTGGGTAGTCATGCGGGTATTTATATCCAGGTATACACCCGGGTACTTGACGACCGGCTTGCTTGTAATCGTGGTGTCGCCAATTTTTTTCGACACACTGTCGGACTGTCTTGCGGGCAGAAGAATACTTAAGACACTCTTAAGTTTACTTTCTTTAATTCTTTCTTTAAGTTTTCTGCCCGCAAGAATAACCATTTCTGTCTTTGCATGTGTTATTTTAAGCCCTAGTTCAGTTAGTGTTAGTGTTGCTGTATTTTTTTTACTGCGTCTTGCGCTGTCTCTTCCAGTTTAGAGTTATTTCTCTCTCAAACAATGAGTGCTAGTAGATCGTTAGCGTAGACCATATTTTTCACAGGTCGAGTTATAGTATTTTGTTGTAGAAGATGTTCCTCAGTGTGGGTCCTAGAATAGAGCCCTGTGGGATACCGCATGTTCTTTCTATTTTTGACCTGCTGTTGGTGATAATGCATAGCTGGACCATCTTTACAAAACATAGGCTAACACCTGCAGTTATTAGCGCATCTATTATAAAGGTTTTATGGCGCTGAGTTGAACGCGTTTTCTATATCTAGAGTGATAAGTACCGCAAGCTCTTGGTTCTTAAACGCCTTCTTTCTAATTTCATTTGGCATCTCTATGACTTTGGTTAGAGCATCTATCGTTGACCTGCCCGCCCGAAATCCCTACTGTCTATCCTGTAGTATTCCTTTGGTTTCTAGTTCGTCCTCTAGGCGTGCCTTGACAGGCATTTCAAGCAGTTTACCTGGATTGTCTAAATGCAGATCTACCGATCTTTTTTAGGTTTTTCAATGAGTACTAGGCGTGCCTTTTTCGAAATATCGGGAAATTCTCCTTTAACTAGACAGCTGTTCATCACTGTTAGGACGATTTCAGGTTTCTTGATAGTTGCAGCTTGATAGTTGAGAACATCTGGCGATATACAATCTGGACCTGGAGGTTTCCCGGTCTTGATCCGCTGCGCAGTTTTTAGAATAACTCCCAGGTCAAAGGTCTTTATTTCCGTTATTACGGGAACCACCCAATTGTTTTTAGTTTTTTTTTTTTTTTGGCGAACAGTTTTTCAACCTGGCGTATTATCTCTTCCTCGCTTAGACTAATGTTTGATCTTTGTTTTAGTTTGCCAGATATAATTTTAAAGCCTTGACCCCATGTATCTTCGTCCAACTAGTTGCAAAGATCCTTCCACAACTCTTTCTTGCCTGAGTTTATAGCAATCTTAATATCCCGTTTAGAGTTACGATAGTCGATTCTCGCTGCTTGTTTCTGTTCATCACTTGCATTTGATTTATTTTTTCCTACTAACGCTCTACCCTTTCTTATGCAGGCGGCTCTTTTATCGGCAAACGCTGTAGTCCACCAGTATATAGGTTGGTGACAGTGTTTTGGTCGACGTCGTCTTGGAAAGCATTCCTCGCACAAATTTGAAATATATTAGGTGAAATCGGAAGTAATTGGTTATCGATGCTCTTTAGATATTACATTGCTTTGCTCAATTTTCGATTTGCTCGTTAAGGAGATTGACGGATGGGTTACGGCTCTGTTTGAAATTCAGAAATTCTCCAATGATTTCAGAAGATTATGTTTCGGGGCTTTGTTGTAATTATGCAAGATTTTGAAATTGCCTATTTTCAGGAATTTATGATTACATATGAGACAATGGTTTGAAAAGGAACTAGTGTGTTTTTAAGACGAAGAGCGCGAAAATGTTCTGAAAACCGACAAGCAAGACTGGATGAAATTAAATTGTGTATTTTGTTTCAGATAAAGAGAACATCGCGTTTATATGAAAGTCTGACGGTGATAGATAAGAAGAAGCCGGCGCACAATTCTGATCTGAAGGCTTTCCACTTGATGGTGCAAAATTTGCGAAGTAAGCTTTTATCACATTGTATACGGGAAAACGTAATTGCAAATCTGAGGTAGTGGAGGCTTCAAATCAAGAGACTACAATTTGTTTGCAAAAATTGAGTTGCCCGCTACAAAATGTATCATTTATCATTGTTTTCTATGTTATAGATGAGTTTAAATACGATTCGCCCAACACCAACATGGGTCTAGTTGTGAGTCCCATGATGGAGTACAAGTACCACGAAGGCACCAGCATTAAGTTATCAGTGTATCCACATTTTGAAGGCGCCGATTCCTCCAAAGCTCTGACATTCACATGCGATGGTAAATATATTACAAACTAGTTTGTTTTGTGTATTCTTCTCCGTCTAATCTCGTATTCCTAAATTTCTCAATATACTCAGTCTATTCTTGATTAGCTATCTACTGTTGTATGTCTAATATTTTTCATATTCTTTCTTATAGTCACTTCAAGCGTGCAGCATATCACACTACAGTTAACTTTTGAGCTGGAGGCTCCAAGTTCTGATCAGTACACCTTAAAGGTTTGGGGGTACAATGAGTACTTGGTACCGTGCACTCTGCTATCCCAGTACGAGTACGTGCACAACTGCATCAAGCTGGAGGAGGACGTCGTCTTAATCCTCATTCCAGATAGGATGGTCGACAAATCATTAAGGAGAACAGTAAGAAAGAAACATATTAATGTTTCATGGTCATGGTTTAATTAAGTTTTTTGCTTAGTCCGATTCAAGATCTATGATTAGACTAAGTCTATATCTAGTTTCTAGACGAATTGAAGCTAAATACCAAAGTTTACTAACATATTTTATTATCTATATAGATTCAAGACGACAATCGTGATAAGGAGATAAAAGTGGAAGATATCGTGCCCAACGAGCCCAATTCTCCGATAACTTGTGATAATTTGAAGATTTTATTAGGTAATTAAAATCTGTAACTCACTAAACAATAACTTAAATCACTTAGATTTAGTTAGAATATACTTAAACTTATAATATAGTTGAATATATAATTTACTATAACTAGATAGTTAGGTCTATATGACCATGCTTAAAGTAACACAGAAGAGAATAGTTATCTATATATCTATACCCTGTTCAGCAAGAGAATGCATCCTGTCTCGACGAGTTTAGCATTGTTCTGCGCATACCCCCCATTTTATTTCGAGTGCGCGTTGTTTAGTTGTCCGTATTTGAAAAACTGACGCATGTTTCTTAACTCGAACTAATCTGTAGCTCTTATACCTCGGCGCAGTACAGCTGCATTCTCTCGCGGAAACAGTATAGATGCTACGTTAATTATATGCTTCCTTTTAACCTCTCTGGACATTCGTTAATACACATATTTTGCATTTGGTCTTTACCGTCTAACAATTCTATCTGTTTCTTGTTAATCGATAGAGACTTTTGAGAAGGAAGTAGATAAGATAGTGGCGTCGGCTACGGAAATCGAGCAGCGGAGCTGCAACGGCGTCCCGACGCTTCAGCCGTCCGGCGTCACGCAGTCCGTCAAACTTGTCGTCCAACTGATGGGCACCCTAGAAACAATTGAAATCACCGAAGCCCTCGAGTCATTCAGAGACACCTGTAGCAAAGAGGTAACAATAGATAAGATTAGGTTAGAGAAAACTAGAGTGATGAGACTATATAGTCAAGTTTAAACTTGATAAAACTAGATAGAGGAATCTATATAAATAAAATTATACTTGATAAAACTAGATAGATGAGGCCATGGGCGTAGCCAGGATTTAGTTTCGAGGGGGGTTTTAAGACCAGGATTTAGTTTCGGGGGGGGTTTTAAGAAAATACAGTAACAGAAATGCACCAATTTTAACGGGTTTGCATATTTCGGGGGGGGGGGGGGTGTAACCCCCAACCCCCGAAATATGTAGACAGACAAGACTAGACAGACAAGACTAGACGGACAAGACTAGGCATACAAGACTAGACAGAGAAGAGTAAATAGATATGACTAGACAAACTAGACTAGACGTATGTGCCTGCTTAAGTGTATTAAGTGAGGTTGAAAGGTTATAAAAAATAGCAGCTAAATATGATACATTTTTGGAATTCTATCCATGTATATCCAGGTCCACTGCTTATGTCGACGACGCTTAGTTTTGGGTTGATGATTCTTATGACTGTGTCTCTTCTTGGGTCGGTGTACCGGTTTGGGTCACTTACATGTTTTTTGTTTGGTTCACTTACCAGTAGAAGGTCTGTTTGTAGCAGGGACTTTGAACGGAACGAAGACGGAAAACGGAATTTTCCAAAATATTTGAAAGAACGAAAACGAAATCTCAATTTTACGTTCATGATTGAAAACGAAATAAATAATTTCGGTTACCGGTTTAAACCGGTTTTATTTTTAAATCCGTTTATCCGAATCTAGATTCAAAATTTTAAATTTCGAAATCTACCACATTTGGAACTAGCATGCGTTGTTATGTCACTGTATAATATCTTGTAAATATAAATTTAAATTGCGCGGGGGTCATTACCGCTTTGACAACGTTGCCACATGTAATTATCATAGTAATTTTTTCGTAATTATTTGCTAATTATTCTTATCACACTCTCTGAGGCTCGATTTGTGAATAAACATAATTTCCGATTTTTTTTTTCCTTTCCGTTGATACCACATTTATTGTGTAATCTAAACGGTACTTTTTGTGGAATAAAATAAAATGTGATTTCCCATAAGGATCAATGGTAAAGACAGAAATTGTTTTTTATTAATATCTTTTTTCTGGTTCTCTGCAGCACTATTTATTTAAATGGTTTTTTATATCTTATTATAATTCACGAATGTGCAAAGTTTCATGAAAAAAAACAGTAATTCTAATACCTCTAATAAGATAATAATTTCGAAGAACGTTTTTACTTGCGTTTTAAAATATTGGTCAACAAAAGAAACATCAATGAATCAACTAAATAACGTTGCAAAACAAATTATTGGTTTACCCGTGACACAAGTTGGTGTTGAACGTTTATTTTCGGCACTTAAATTTATTTTAAATTCTCAAAGGATGAATTTAAAAGAAAATTTATTGGAAGATGTCTTACTTCTTAGAATAAACTCTTCTTGAATAAACTGATTTATATTAAAATTAATACATGCTTTAACATTCATTTGTTTATTTAATTAATTCTTGTAACTACTAAATTGTCCATAAAAATATTCGTTTTTATTTATTTTTTTATACTGAATCATTTAAAAGTATTTTTAGTATAAATATGTATACAATTTTGTTCGCTTCTTCTCAAGTTTAGAAGTTTAGATAAATTACGTGAACGAATTGTGTGTAGTAAAATTTGCAAAACCGGTTTTAACCGTTATTTTATTTCGGTTCACGAAAACGAAAACGATATGTTTTGGGTGAGAACGTAAATAACGAAAACGAAATTTTCAGTTTTCGTTCCGATCAGAAACGGACGAAATATTTTTCGTTTTTAGTCCCTGGTTAGTAGTTCTGTAGCTGTAGCATGTCGTGTGCTGCCCGGCATCTCATCAGGTTAATTTGCAGGATTTTGAAGGTCATTTTTGTGGATTTGGGTGCCATCTCGTTCGCTTCGCCTCCGTGAGAGCTTGAAATCCGTACACGCTCCGAGATCGTTGTGGTTTTCCGCGTTTGGTACCTCTTTTATTGTTGGGTCGGCATCTTTTTCCTCTTCTGCAGGTACCCGTAGCTTGGTCTGTCGGGCCCAATTGCGGGTTCTTTCTTGCTGCCTTTAGCTTATTCACTTCGGCTATGTGTATTTCGCAGCTCATATTGCACGCTTGGTGCCCCTCCTGTATAGACACACGTGGCATTTTTCGTTGTTGGTGCACTCGCGAAGTATGGCCCTTTTGTGTGCATTTCATGCAGTGCCCTGTCATGTCTTTTCTTGACTGCGTACAATATTTTTTGCGGTGCCCATAGCCCAGGCAGTTGAAGCATTTGATGGGCTCTACTATTCCGTGGACTTAGCAAGAGGCCCATCCTACTCTTAGTTTTCTTATCTGGCCGAATTTTCGGGTTGAGCTGATGTCCATACTGACGACTGCGACTAGTGAAAAGCCAGCCCCTGCTTCAGGCTATGAACTTTGACGTTGTGCATCTTGGATCCTTCTATAGCGTCCTTTATTGCGTTCTCCACTTCTTTGATGGTCGTTGTTTCCTCTATCTCTCTGATTATGAAAGTTTGAATGCGTTTCTCTGTTTCGAGGGCTGAGACCGTACCATGTAGGTTTTCTATTATCTGCTTTTGAAGGCGTTGTTTTGCCCTCCTTTTCAGCTCTTAGTCAGCTCCACGTTTCCATTTGGTGTTCTTCTCACGGCATTTACGCTTATGTCAATTGCGCGAGTGTCGATCTCCATCTTCATCCTCGCGACAGCGTCAGCGGGGATGTAGCCTGACCCTTCCTTCAGTTTTATTGTTATATTTCTAGTTTCCTAGTTGTTTCCGGGCGTCGTTTGTTGAGCGTAGATCTTTTCGGATGTTTGAATCTGTATTATGTGTCCACTATTCAGGAAAATGCATTCTATCAACTTCTTTAGCGAGCCAGAGTGTATGCCATTGGTGAATACAATCACGTTTTTTTTGTTGGTCGAGTTATCGGTCGCTTTCAGTTTCTCGAGCGAGTCAAAGCGATGCTTCCAGGTCATGTTCTTTCGGCTGTTATCCCATTCGTCTTTTATTCCTTCCAGGTTTAGAGTGTAGGTATAGGGTAGGTGTAGGATTTACACTGCTTTGCCAAATTTTACTTACAAAAAAATAATATTAATTAAAAAAACAAAGTCTTGAAAAAGACGGATTTATGAATAAAAAGTAATCACTAATTTTAACTAAGACAGAAACACCGAAACCTCGAGAGCAAGTGGCATACAACGGGACTGGTCGACTTGTTTAAAGTTTCGGCTGCGTGATCTACGCTTCAAAATCGTTTGCACTGATAGGGAATCATCTCCCAAAAATTATGTGAAGATCACGCAAGTTTATTACTCCATCCAGTTTCCTTCGATTTCTTCTTTTCCACAATCGTGAATTCATCGAAGGTTTTTATTTTGGGAACCTCTGGCAACGTTCCCCAGCAATGCTTTCCTGTACAGTGTTGGGATCGTCCTTATCACCGCTAAAGGTCTGTGTGCTGGCGTAGCATGTTCGTTTGGATTCCAGCTGATCGGTTTCAACTTGTATGACGTCGAAAGTTGGTATTTCTATTTTTGCCACTTATGGGATTCGCACCATTCTTGAGCCAAGTTGACTTTTTCGACTTGTGTTTTCAGCTTGTCTATCAGAGTCTTAATCTCCCTACTTGTGATTAGGCTTTCTTCGACGAGCTTAACGATTTAGGCTGTGTGCAGTGCTATCGAGTGTATAGCTTCAATGATATTGAAGGCGGTCGAGTACTCCTTCTTTTTTATTAGTTCTATTGAATCCCTGTCAGAAGATTCAATTGACGGCCTACGACGGAGTACTACTTTCCTAGTTTTCATTAGGAAAGCGACCATGGAGTTGCATCGCTGTCTTTGGCTAGCATTGTTCAGTCTAGTTTGCGGCAGTCTAACGTTGTCCGTTGCTCTATCTATACTTCTGTCTGGACTTTCAGTAGTGAGTACTAGCGCTCCGGCCTGGTGCGCTTTGTCTTTCGTGAGAGGTACCCCCACCCCCCGTATTCCGTGGAGCAGCGTCTGATGGCCGAATACTTTTCCTATCGTCTTTCATCGCCCCGCGAGGAGATTTGCCAGATGGTGGGGCTGAGACCTACTGGCTGGCCTATGTCCAGTGTAATGCAGATTCGTCGTGAGTGTTTTTTATTCCTGGAGGTTGTCTCCTCCGTTGCTCTATTTGGTCCACGGTGGCTATTTTATTTCACCACTGCCCGATGGTAAACCAGCGCAGGCATTCCCCTAACCGCCACCCGGGGCCCAAAGACACGCCCAGTAGGTGTTTGACTTCTCCTCTGAGACAGACAGGACTAGATAGACAAGACTAGACTGACAAGACTAGACAGACAGGACTAGACAGACAAGACTAGACAAACAAGAGTAGACAGACAAAACTAGACAGACTAGACTAACAAGACTAGACAGACAAGACTAGACAGACAATACTAGACAGACAAGACTAGACAGACAAGACTAGACAGACAAGACTAGACAGACAAGACTAGACAGACAAGACTAGACAGACAAGACTAGACAGACAAGACTAGACAGACAAGACTAGACAGACAAGACTAGACAGACAAGACTAGACAGACAAGACTAGACAGACAAGACTAGACAGACAAGACTAGACAGACAAGACTAGACAGACAAGACTAGACAGACAAGACTAGACAGACAAGACTAGACAGACAAGACTAGACAGACAAGACTAGACAGACAAGACTAGACAGACAAGACTAGACAGACAAGACTAGACAGACAAGACTAGACAGACAAGACTAGACAGACAAGACTAGACAGACAAGACTAGACAGACAAGACTAGACAGACAAGACTAGACAGACAATACTAGACAGACAAGACTAGACAGACAAGACTAGACAGACAAGACTAGACAGACAAGACTAGACAGACAAGACTAGACAGACAAGACTAGACAGACAAGACTAGACAGACAAGACTAGACAGACAAGACTAGACAGACAAGACTAGACAGACAAGACTAGACAGACAAGACTAGACAGACAAGACTAGACAGACAAGACTAGACAGACAAGACTAGACAGACAAGACTAGACAGACAAGACTAGACAGACAAGACTAGACAGACAAGACTAGACAGACAAGACTAGACAGACAAGACTAGACAGACAAGACTAGACAGACAAGACTAGACAGACAAGACTAGACAGACAAGACTAGACAGACAAGACTAGACAGACAAGACTAGACAGACAAGACTAGACAGACAAGACTAGACAGACAAGACTAGACAGACAAGACTAGACAGACAAGACTAGACAGACAAGACTAGACAGACAAGACTAGACAGACAAGACTAGACAGACAAGACTAGACAGACAAGACTAGACAGACAAGACTAGACAGACAAGACTAGACAGACAAGACTAGACAGACAAGACTAGACAGACAAGACTAGACAGACAAGACTAGACAGACAAGACTAGACAGACAAGACTAGACAGACAAGACTAGACAGACAAGACTAGACAGACAAGACTAGACAGACAAGACTAGACAGACAAGACTAGACAGACAAGACTAGACAGACAAGACTAGACAGACAAGACTAGACAGACAAGACTAGACAGACAAGACTAGACAGACAAGACTAGACAGAGAAGACTAGACAGACAAGACTAGACAGACAAGACTAGACAGACAAGACTAGACAGACAAGACTAGACAGACAAGACTAGACAGACTAGACAGACAAGACTAGACAGACAAGACTAGACAGACAAGACTAGACAGACAAGACTAGACAGACAAGACTAGACAGACAAGACTAGACAGACAAGACTAGACAGACAAGACTGGACAGACAAGACTGGACAGACAAGACTGGACAGACAAGACTCGACAGACAAGACTGGACAGACAAGACTGGACAGACAAGACTGGACAGACAAGACTGGACAGACAAGACTGGCCAGACAAGACTGGCCAGACAAGACTGGACAGACAAGACTGGACAGACAAGACTGGACAGACAAGACTGGACAGACAAGACCGGACAGACAAGACCGGACAGACAAGACTGGACAGACAAGACTGGACAGACAAGACTGGACAGACAAGACTGGACAGACAAGACTAGACAGACAAGACTAAACAGACGAGACAGACTAGACAGACAAGACTAGACAGATTATATTAGACTATAATGTTTATATTTTTAGAGAATAGACGGATGGAGTAATAAGACATTGTCGGATGAAGTGCAGAACAGCTGTGCGAAAATTCGCGACGCCCTGAAAGGATTAATCCGGATGTACAGCCTCGCCTTCCGGGTAGATTTTGAAATTAAGAACCACGAAGACAGAATCTGTGAGTAATAATCGAGTAGACTAGATTAACAAATATAGATTAGACTAGATAACTAAATATAGACTGCACTAAATAATCATATAATTACAAGAGTCAAATGTAATTAATACAAGCCAATCAAATGTGACTAAGACAAGACATTCACATTTGATTTAATACAGGGAGTTCAATATAAGCAAGACTAAGGCCTCCCGCGCACTAGGCAGCCTGGCTACGGCGGCCGAAATATTTGAGCAACGAAACGACGACCAGTTGTGACCCTTTCTTGGAACGATATAGACAAAATACGTCTGGCAAACTACGACAAGTGCATGTAGATGGCAGCCACATACAATCGCTACATTCGCTCGGGCTGCGCGCAGCCAATGGGCTGCCTATCAATCACGCGTGTTCTAATGGCTTCCGCTGCTTCCATACGCCGTCATGTGTTTGACTGGCTGTACAGCCAGGCTGCCTAGTGCGCTGGAGGCCTAAGGACTAGTAATTGCAAGTACAAGTAGGCAGTCAATATAGTTAATCAAATGGAAATTAGACTGTTAGTTAGTCATGTGCAACTAATACTCGATAGACAAGCGTAAGTAAGACTAGAAACTAGACAATCAAATATAACTAATTTATAGTCAGTGAAATGTAGAAACTTGGACTTTCAAATTAAATGAATGTCTTATCTTGACTAAGATTTCTAAGTCTAGATTTGAGGCATATACCTTTGTATGGTTAGTTAAGCGCATGCGCGTCCACCAAGTTCGCCAAGGCGGGAATATGAAAGTTTCTGGCTTATTTTCACTGGTTATACATAATAAAGTGCCCGCAAAACATAGCGGTAATTGACGCATGCGCATAAAAAAAATCAGCTATGAAAAGGTCTATAGCACTTTCTCGTTCCCTAGCAACTAACAGTGTGCCCGATGTGACGGACACGGTGTTGGTGCGAGTCTGCGCCATCTACCGCCCGGCTCCCGACTGGAACTACGACAACTACCTGATAGCGGCCCAGATCTACCACGGCACGCGGCCCATGGGCCATCCAGAGCTCTCGCAGCCCTGCGAGGTTACCAGCAGCTTACATCCTAGAATCCTCTTCAATTGCTGGTAAAAAAAAAAACAAAACGAATAAAGAAGTAGATCTCTGGTTTACTAAGTAGATTGAACAACTAGATTAATAAGTAAGGACTAATTATTAGTACATTAGATTATAATTACTAGTAGATTAATAAGTAAGACTAATAAGGATAAAACGGTTTCTGGACACCGGAATTATCTATAGGCAATTTTTTTTAAGAAAGCAGAATATAGATACCTGATTTACACTATGGCAAATGTTCAATCTAGTTACAAAGTTTGGTAAAAATAAATATGTGATTTCCAGCCGTAATATGTTTGCCTTGTTAATTAGGTTGGATATGCAGCTGCCCATCTGTTCCCTAGCCAAAGAATCTAGATTAGTTTTAGTCATTTACGGGCGAACTCTGTCCCAAAGCCAGGAGAACAGCGACAAGGAGCCGATGCCGCAATACAAACAGGAGGAAGTCGGTTGGGCCGCAGTCCAATTCTTCAACTACAACAAGTAAGACAAGTTGTAGCCAACAGGATTATAACCGTAATTCGATTTATAATTTTGTTCTTCTAGTATGTTGGTTAGTGATCACGTCTTGTTGTCCATTTGGCCGAAGGAATCTAGTCACATTTACGGGCCGGCGCCGTCGCCGGGCACGTACCCGTTCGCGGACCACCCGGTGCTGGGCATCCAGATCATGGGTCCGGCCAAGACCATCTTTCCGCCGGTGGTTTGTTCCACGGCCCAGCCCATCGGTGACTTCTACAGTTTAGACCTGCAGTCGCAACAGCAGCTCTCCGACCTCTTCGACCAGGACATGCTTTACAAATGCCCAATAGAATTGAGAGAAGTGAGTAGAGAAATATATAAATCGTCAATCCTTTATAATAAGTTCAACTTCTCTGATATGACAAGGTGGTGTAAGGCCGAGGCCGCACTACGGTTTTTTCCCGCGAGCGGTAACCGCTATAACCGCGAAAAAAACGCAAGTCAGGTCGCTTGTATTAGTCTACTTGAGTCACAAAATCACGCGGTTAAAAACCGCGGCGGTGTAGCCGTAGTGCGGCCTAGGCCTTAAATCGGGAAACCTCCTCGGTAAGTTCATTGTCCAATCTATCTTTGAATAAATTCAACAATGAAATGATTACTCACCATAATACTGAAATGAACGGAGGCACTAGACTCTTTCATCAGCAGCCAAAAGCCTGTCACTGACGTTTTCAGACGTGCTGATGAAATGTTCACATTGACTTTTCTAGATCTTGTGGGACAAGAGGCATTACCTGTATAAGTTTCCGAAAGCTTTGCCCAAAGTTCTGCTGGCAGCGCACAGCTGGGACTGGAATCGGTTGGCGGATCTGCACGGAATGCTGAAATGTTGGTCGCCCATGAAGCCCATCGAAGCGATTCAATTGCTCCTACCCACGTAAGTTTCCATCCAGCAACTTAATCATTCAGAATAGTTGATGCCGTAGCTTTATACGTGCACCTTGATCTTCAGAAGAATATCTACCGTTCAATTCCCTCCATTAAAACGTGAAAGAACTCAATCGAATCTATTCGCTCTATGATATTGTTTTTAGTTTTCCTGATATGGAAGTGCGAAAGTTGGCGGTGAAATGGATCAGTCCGCTGAGCAGCGACGAGCTGGTGGACTACTTGCCTCAGCTGGTCGTCGCCCTGAGGCACGAAGCCTACGAGGACTCGCCGCTGGCTAAATTCCTGTTGGAGAGGGCGCTGAAGTCTCCCAGAGTCGCTCACCACCTGTTCTGGCTGTTGGGACACAATCTACCAGGCACCATGCCACAAGTAAGATAAATATATGTCCAGATAGATCTAATTATAGAATAAATACATACTTTGAAAACTATATAGTTAGGCAATATAATTTAGTAAATTTTTGTTTTGTTTCAGAATTATGGATTTGAGTTGTCCGACAAGGACGTGATAAATGTTAGTGAGATAAGACATCACAGAAGGTTGCTGCTCATGTTGCGAGCTTTACTGGCCGTCTGCGGCGAAGCTCTGCGTAACTGTTTCATCAGTCAACAATTCTTAGTTCGAGTAAGTTACATGTTGGTCCAGTTAATTTTGTTCATGTCTTTATTTCTGGATGATTTAATACCTTGGTGTCTTAATATGACCAACACATAATGTCTTCAGAACATCATTTCTTGACTATTAAGTCTTGATGACATAATGACATTGATTTGATGATGTCTTCCTATCTTGGTATCAATCCTGTCTTCATTCCATAAATATCTTGATTTGATGATGTCTTCCTATCTTGGTATCAATCCTTTCATCATTTCATAAATACCTTGATTTGATGATGTCTTCCTATCTTAGTATCAAAATTAATCTCCTTTTTTTATTTGTATTAGGAACTTTACGAGATTGCTGTTTCGGTTCAAAACACGAAAGAGTCTTTGCGTTTGTCGCTGTTGTGCAACTCCTTGAGGAACATCCATCAAATGCTGGAAGATAGTCCAACCAGTCTGCCTTTATCACCGACGCTAAGAGTTTCTGGAATCAACATCAGCTCTTGTTCCTACTTCCCATCGAACACGCTTCCTTTGAAGATCAATTTCTTGGCCAAGGATGGATCTACAATTCCAGCAATATTCAAAGTAAATAGACAACAATGGACAGGAAGGCTAGAATCTAAACTACACAAGTCACTTATCTAAAATACACAAGTCTAAATTAGATTGGTAGACTAGACTAGATCGAAATTAATATGATTCTTGTTCTAGGTGGGTGACGAGTTGCAGCAGGACATGCTAACTCTGCAAATAATTCGTTTGATGGATAAACTGTGGCTAAAAGACGGGTTAGATCTTAAAATAGTCGCCTATGGCTGTGTCCCAACCGGGAAAAAAAGAGGTAAGAGCACCCTCAAAAGATATCCCTCAAGGTTTCATAATGGACTCAACATGTACTTTAAATATTCCTAATAACTGTATGCTTGAATTTATGAGGTAAAATGAGTAGGGTATCCCCCAGGTTTCCATAATGTACCCAACAATTATCATGAATATCTATAATAAGTAGACTGAACAGGTATGCATGTTTTTATTAGGTGAGATCATTCCATCAAGATTATTCCCCAGGTTCCCATGATGTACCCAACGTGTATCATGAATATCTATAATAAGTTGGCTTGATATGTTTGTTGGTTTAGGTATGATTGAGATGGTGCTGAAGGCGGAAACGCTGCGCAAGATTCAGGTGGAGCACGGCTTGACCGGTTCGTTCAAGGACAAGCCGATTGCCGAGTGGCTGGCGAAGCACAATGCGTCCGAGCTCGAATACAGCCGCGCCGTGGAAAACTTCACGGCTTCGTGCGCTGGCTATTGCGTGGTCACTTACATTCTGGGCATCTGCGACAGGCACAACGACAACATAATGCTCAAGACCTCCGGCCACCTCTTTCACATAGACTTCGGCAAGTTCCTCGGCGATGCGCAAATGTTCGGCAACTTTAAAAGGTAAATGTTAAAAGTTGATGATAGTTTAAATCATAAAGTCAATGACATCCATCTATTTAGACAAGACTCGACGTTTGTCAAGACAAGATGATCAAGTAATTGAATAATCGGCCACTAATCTTGAGAATATTTTAATAATAAATTTAGATAATAAATCTAGCAATTTTGATTAAGATTTGCGAAATTACTTAGATAATCATTTTTGCAGGGATCGCACTCCATTCGTTTTGACATCTGACATGGCCTATGTCATAAACGGAGGCGACAGACCATCAGAAAAGTTCCACAAATTCGTGGACCTGTGCTGTCAAGCCTTCAACATCGTCAGAAACAACGGAAACCTGTTCCTCCACTTATTCACATTGGTAACCCATTCACTTCCATTTATGGAGTCTATATCGACTAATCCATTTTTGTATAGATGGCGTCTTCTGGTATTAAGGGCGTGACTACAGACGCGGTGTCAAATTTGCACAAGGCCTTGTTGCCCGGGCAGTCCAATCCCGAGGCGGCGGCGAATTTCGCCCGGCTGATCGAAAGCTCGCTCAAGTCCTGGTTCACCCAGTTCAACTTCTTCCTGCACAATCTCGCCCAACTGAAGTTCAACGGCGACCAGGGCGACGGCGAAACCCTCTCCTTCGTTCCAAAAACCTACAGGTAAATTTTATATTTAGCTAAAATTAATTTCAATCGTTTCTGACTTCTTTTTCCTTAGTATTGAGACTGATGCTAAGCTGACTCACGTCCAAGTGATGGGCTATCACAAGAGATACGATCCGGACAAGTACTACGTGTATGTGCTGAGGGTTACGAGACTCGGTCAGAATCAGACGATGGAGTTGCTCAGGACCTACAAGGAGTTCTGCGAACTCCACCAGAAACTTTGCCTTAACTACCCCCTGGCCAAACTCCACAGGTAAGTCCATGTCACAAACAACTGATGTTAAATCCATTTAGTCTTGTCTGTCTATTTAAATTAGCTCGTCTTGGTAATAATAATGTTTATTTAAAAAAAAATTAAAGATAAATATATTATATATAACACTTATACTATATATACCATAATGGTCCTTGGTTCAAACCCCGAAATCGAACCAACGATTTCCTTCACAGCCGGATTTTTTCTACGCACTGGTTTGGCTCTGGACCGATTCCTCGTCGCTGTCTCGGTTCAGGTTGATCCTGCTCATTCGCTCGACGGGGTCCGGATCGCCGCCGTCGAAGAAGATGCTCGCCGCGTTGTTGCTGAAGTCTTTGTCGTACTCGTCCGAGTCGTAATCGTCGTCGGAGTCGGTAACCGACGAAGTCTTTTCGATGACTTGGCCTTTGTTCGACAGATTCGATTCGTCGAACATCACGGATTTCTTCATCTGGAGAGCGTCTTCAACTTCGTCTTCGACTTCGGGTACAATTTGTGATTTTAAAGGAGGTTCCTCTTTGGTATCCACGTGGTTTTCCGTCATGAAAATCAACGTCGACTTCTTATCTGCCTCCTCTTCCAAGTTTGGAGCAACCTGTGCATTCTTCAGGATACTCCTGGGCTTCGCTATTGGTTTAACAACCTCCGATTCCTCTGCAACAACCGGCTCCGATTGAACAAAACTTTCATCTCTCTCACTTTCCAATGGCTTGGAAACTTCTCTGTGTTCTTCTTCTCTTCTACCCAATTGGTCAAGAATTCCTTCTGTGTTACCCAATTGGTCGACAATTCCTTCTGTGTTATCTGATTGGCGAAAAGATCTGGGTCTTGGAACAACTTTCTTCTGCACTTCTGGTTCTGGCACTTCTGGCATGTGGAAGTGTGATTGGTCGTAAGAATTTTTTTCTGTGGATGTCGTGGTTTCTGATTGGTTCAGAATTTGGAAGTTTGTGTCATTTGCCTCGATTTCTGTTTGAACGGGCTCTCGGAATTGGCTGAGACGAATTTCACGAGACGTACTGAGATCTTTAAACAACAAAAATTTATTTGGATTAGACTTATTTAGTCTGGATTAAACAGATAAGAATATATAGTATAGACAGACAAGAGTAGACAGACAAAAGTAGACAGACAAGACTAGACGGACAAGACTAGACAGACAAGACTAGACAGACAAGACTAGACAGACAAGACTAGACAGACAAGACTAGACAGACAAGACTAGACAGACAAGACTAGACAGACAAGACTAGACAGACAAGACTAGACAGACAAGACTAGACAGACAAGACTAGACAGACAAGACTAGACAGACAAGACTAGACAGACAAGACTAGACAGACAAGACTAGACAGACTATACAGACAAGACTAGACAGACAAGACTAGACAGACAAGACTAGACAGACAAGACTAGACAGACAAGACTAGACAGACAAGACTAGACAGACAAGACTAGACAGACAAGACTAGACAGACAAGACTAGACAGACAAGACTAGACAGACAAGACTAGACAGACAAGACTAGACAGACAAGACTAGACAGACAAGACTAGACAGACAAGACTAGACAGACAAGACTAGACAGACAAGACTAGACAGACAAGACTAGACAGACAAGACTAGACAGACAAGACTAGACAGACATGACTAGACAGACAAGACTAGACAGACAAGACTAGACAGACAAGACTAGACAGACAATACTAGACAGACAAGACTAGACAGACAAGACTAGACAGACAAGACTAGACAGACAAGACTAGACAGACAAGACTAGACAGACAAGACTAGACAGACAAGACTAGACAGACAACACTAGACAGACAAGACTAGACAGACAAGACTGTCTGTCTAGTCTTGAGATAGAGTTGTTAAAATGTCATAATAAACAACCAAAACACACCACAAAATCTAACGCCGCCCCTCGCCAAAACTTAGAAACAATAAGTGCTTCTCGGCTAGAAAATCGGTCAGAATCAATCGCGAATATCATCGTACCGCGAGATGAGCAGGCAACCAAAAATACGCCATTTAACAAAAACTCCAATAGTAAAAGTAGAGATAATTCACTATCAGCAATTGTGGCCCCCAAAAGGAAAAAAAATCGTACGTCTGTCGGGAGTGCAAAAACAAACGATGAAGATAAGAATACAGGATTTGCTGGAAGAGAAACACAACCAAAAAAATATGGTTGTTTATTTCTCGTGCTAAAGAACACGTCACCGAGGATATGGTTTTAAACCACCTTAAAAGGAAAACAGGGTTGTCAAACAGTGTGGCTGAGAAGATAACACCTAAAGTTCGAGTTGTAGACAACATTAGCTTTAAGGTTGGAGTAGATCCACTCCTTAAAGACGATGTTTATGAAAGCTCCTTCTGGCCCGAAGGGATACTGATTGAACGCTTCAACTTTAGACAACAATACAGAAGCCGACGAAACTCAAATTTTCAAAAACTTCCCAATCACAGGCAACAAGAATAAACTTTCCAGAAAATGCCAAGATTTTTAAAATCATCAATCAAAACACACAATCGATTGGAAACTCAATTGAGAAACTTGAATATATGCTACAGGAAAATATAAACTGTAAATTGTTAATTATAACAGAACATTGGAAAAATCATCAACAAATCAAAATTTTCCAAATTTCAAATTTTCAACTAAAAGCGTCCTATTGCCGCAAGTCAGGACAACATGGAGGAGTGGCTATCTTCTGCAAAGACGAAGTGAAATGCATACCATGGCCTGACATTGATAAACTTGCGCAGGAACTTATTTTTGAAATTGCAGCTACAGAGATAGTTATAAACAAAATGTCTACAATAGTTGTTGCACTATATAGAGCCCCATTGACCAGTTTTAAAGAGTTCATACAAAAATTACACCGACTACTGATTGAGTTACACAAACAAAATAAACAATGTATCATAGCGGTACAACTGTTAGACTTTAGTAGACTTTAGTAGACAACTAAAATCTCTATTTCATTCATTTAATTTAATAATGGCATTTATAGAACCGAGCCGCCCTCAGTCATCTTCTTGCATTGATAACATTGTATTACAATCTGGAATTAGCTACACGGCAGAAACAAAAGAATATTATGTGTCTGATCATAGAGCTCAAATAATTAGCCTTATTGACGACAAAAAAACGGCGACTAAATTTAGATTTAGGCATTTATCTAATGAAAACACAATAAATTTCCAAAAACTAATTTCTGAAGAAACATGGCTAGAAGTATACACAAAAAAAGTAAATGACATAAATAATCAGTGGGAATGTTTCATGGAGAAATTCTTAGTATTTTTTAATAGTAGTTATCCAACTACATTAAAAAATAGATTATCAAGAAACAATCCCAGATACGCGGATCCAGAAATAACAACCATAAGAAACAAATTAGTAATTCTACAGATATTATCTCATTTTGACGAAAACAGTAGGAAACAATTCAATAAGACCAAACGTGAATATGATCAGACACTAAGAAGATCTAAAAAAATTAATTTAGGAAACCAAATTAAATATTCAGAAAATATAATGAGATCAACTTGGAATGTCGTCAATCAAATTGTAGCAACAAACAAGAGACCAAACAGCATATCTTTTAATACAGATCTAGCGAATGTTACCACAATTGCTAATAATTTCAATAACTTTTATACAAACAATCTTAGACAGTTGTCAAAACAGATAGACCAAGTAGAATACTCAGACACAATCAATCCAGTAAGCAATTCTCTATATTTTTAGCCAACATCACAGGAGGAAATTGTGGAGATAATTATGAATCTCAATAACAAAAAAAGTTCTGGTCATGACGAAATTTCAATAAGCGTCATAAAAAATGTTATATGGGGAATTATAGAACCACTAGAATACATAATAAATAATTCAATCAAATATGGAGTTTTTCCAAACAAGCTGAAACACTCTATAATAACACCAGTCTTTAAGAAAGGAAATAGAACACTAATAGAGAACTATAGACCCATTAGTTTGCTATCATCGTTTTCAAAAATATTTGAGAAAATAGCAGCTAATAGGACTATGGATTTTTTAAGAAAGCATAAATTGTTGAATGATTCTCAACACGGATATATTGATGGACGTAATATAGAGACAGCTTGTTTTTATTTCATCAACAAAATCTTAGAACAGCTAGAAAATCATGAAATCCCCTGTGGTATTCTAATTGACCTTTCAAAGGCCTATGACACAGTAGACCACGACATCTTACTACAAAAACTAGAGAAGTATGGGATTAGAGGTACAGCTCTCGCCTGGTTTAGATCTTACTTAACGGATAGAACCCAACAAACTAAAGTAATTGCAGACTGTGGTCACTTGAAATCGAATGTCACAAACATAACAATATTAATACCGCAAGGCAGTATTTTAGGTCCATTATTGTTTACAATATACCTAAATGATTTACCATTAGTTTTAAGTCAGACGCACTTTGACATTCTAAACTATGCAGATGACACGACGCTACTCATAGCAAATAAAAATTTGGAAGAGGTTAGTCTTAATACAAACAATGCGTTGAACTTATTAAAACATTAGTTCAAAAAGAACAAACTAACAATAAATGAGCGAAAGACGAATGTAATCATCTTTAAGACAAATAGATCCCCTTTAAACTACCCAACACAAATAGAACTAGGTAGTGATAAAGTAGATCTAAAATACTGTGTTAAGCTCCTTGGGATACACATCGATGAAAACTTAAAATGGGAAACACACATAGACTCCTTAATCAGCCAGTTAAATAAATCAGTGTATTCTTTAAGGATCTTACAAAGAGTTCTATGTCCAAAGGTGATAAAAATGGTATACTATTCGAATTTTCAATCTCACATGCGATTTGGTATAATCTTCTGGGGGACTGGAAAAAACATCAATAATGTCTTCATTATACAAAAACAGGCTGTACGTATTATGCTAAATTTAGACTACAGACAATCCTGCCGAGGAAAATTTTATCTGAATTTTATCTTCAAACACAAAACACTCTTCAGAAGCAGCGAAAACAACCACAATGTGGAAACTAGGAGGAAGAATTTTGAATATATGCCACCAATACACAAATTAACAATGTCCGAAAGAGGACCCTACTACAGCTGCATCAGAGTATATAATCACTTGCCAAAAAAATTTAAAGATATCAAAAACATTTAAAAAACAAGTGTTCAATTATTTAAGGGACTTAGAACCTTATGCATTATCAGATTATCTCAGTTCAAAGTGAAACTTCAGTTTTGTAATAGTTATTCATGTTTTATCTTGACACATTTCCATTTGTTGTACAACTTGAATATGGAAATAAATTATTTTGAATTTGACTAGACAGACAAGACTAGACAGACAAGACTAGACAGACAAGACTAGACAGACAAGACTAGACAGACAAGACTAGACAGACAAGACTAGACAGACAAGACTAGACAGACAAGACTAGACAGACAAGACTAGACAGACAAGACTAGACAGACAAGACTAGACAGACAAGACTAGACAGACAAGACTAGACAGACAAGACTAGACAGACAAGACTAGACAGACAAGACCAGACAGACAAGACTAGACAGACAAGACTAGACAGACAAGACTAGACAGACAAGACTAGACAGACAAGACTAGACAGACAAGACTAGACAGACAAGACTAGACAGACAAGACTAGACAGACAAGACTAGACAGACAAGACTAGACAGACAAGACTAGACAGACAAGACTAGACAGACAAGACTAGACAGACAAGACTAGACAGACAAGACTAGACAGACAAGACTAGACAGACAAGACTAGACAGACAAGACTAGACAGACAAGACTAGACAGACAAGACTAGACAGACAAGACTAGACAGACAAGACTAGACAGACAAGACTAGACAGACAAGACTAGACAGACAAGACTAGACAGACAAGACTAGACAGACAAGACTAGACAGACAAGACTAGACAGACAAGACTAGACAGACAAGACTAGACAGACAAGACTAGACAGACAAGACTAGACAGACAAGACGAGACAGACAAGACTAGACAGACAAGACTAGACAGACAAGACTAGACAGACAAGACTAGACAGACAAGACTAGACAGACAAGACTAGACAGACAAGACTAGACAGACAAGACTAGACAGACAAGACTAGACAGACAAGACTAGACACACAAGACCAGACAGACAAGACTAGACAGACTAGACAGACATGACTAGACAGGCATGACTAATGAGACCAGTCTAGACAGACAAGACTAGACAGACAAGACTAGACAGACAAAGGCTAGAAAGACAAGACTAGACAGACGAGACTAGACAGATAAGACTAGACAGACAATGGCTAGAAAGACTAGACAGACGAGACTAGACAGACAAGACTAGACAGACATGACTAGACAGACATGACTAGTCAGACTAGACAGACAAGACTGGATAGACAGGACTAGACAGACATGACTAGGCAGACCAACCCATCTCTGGTCTGGTCTGTCCAGTCTGGTCTATCTAGTCTTGTCTGTCTAGTTTTGTCTGCCTAATGTTGTCTGTATAGTTTTATCTGTCTAGTTTTGTATGTCTAGTATTGTCTGTCTAGTCTTGTCTGTCTTCTCTTCTCTGCCTAGTCTTGTCTGTCTTCTCTTCTCTGCCTAGTCTTGTCTGTCTTCTCTTCTCTTCCTAGTCTCATCTGTCTAGCCTTGTATGTCTAGTATTGTATGTCTAGTCCTGTCTGTCTAGCCTTGTCTGTCTAGTTTTGTCTGCCTAGTCTTATGTGTCTAGTCTTGTATGTCTAGTATTTTCTGTCTAGTCTTGTCAAAGTATAGTCTTGTCTCGTCTTGTCTTGTTTAGACTTGTCGATTCTTGTCTAGTGTTGTATAGAATTTGTAGACTAATCTAATCTTGTGTAATATTGTCTTGTATAGTTCTGAATCATTTTCTGTGACCTTATTTCGGCGGATCGTTTTAAGGTATATAGTAGGATCCAGTTTAATCCTGTCCGGCCTCATCGGTAGTGTAGTGGACAAAATACCCGCTTGACAAGCGAGTGACCGGGGTTCGATTCCCCAGCGAGGCAAAGGCATTTTCAACCAGGATGCCACTAACCGTTCATGTGACGAGAGATTCCCCCACACCACAAAAAAGGTTGAATCCTGTCTAGTCTCTAACCTTATATTACCTTTAATCTATAATTTAGTCTAGTCTCGTATAGCCTAGTTTTATTCTGTTTTAGTCCCACTCCAGATTTAGACTTATCTATTCTTAGTCTAGTAGCCTTGTATATGCCCCGTCTAATCTTAGCTTATTGCCTTACACACCCTATCTACTCAATTTAGTCTTGTTTAATTAACTGATTAAGTAAATTGAATATTCAATTGAGAATTTAGACTGTAATTGATTGTGGTAGTTTAATGCAGTCAGACTTACAGCAGATATCGAACTCCTGATGTTGAACGTATCTTAGACAGACCACTTCGGATTTGGGCTCCTCTCTCCGTTCTTTGGCCTTCCTGAAGAACCCAATCCGTTTGAACTTGAGGACCATTCTTGAGCAAAAATCCGCTTAGAGAGATGTTTATCAAAATTTCGCGATTACAACTAAATAACAAACAGATTTTGTGCAATTCGTCGCCGATTATTCAAGGCAAGATTAGATAAAAGTAGGTTTTTTGTGTGTATTTTATTTTATCGGCAATTTATTTCACTTGCGGAGTTCGCTTGGATTATTATTATTATTTTGATCGAGTGGAATTAGAGATAACTAAGGCGAACCTTCGTTGGTTTCTGTCTACTGGCAGAAAGTTTTTATTTTTATGTAATTTCCACTTATCGTGATTTTTTTGTGTGGTTTTTTTTTGATAAATTGTAATTAAGGTTGAATTTTTTTTATTTTATCGCGTTGTTTAATTTGTGATATTAATTATCGTGTTTTATTTTCCTGCTGGGTACAAACTAAATGATAGGAAAGTAATAGACATATGAGATTATTATTAATAATCATTTATTTCTCTGTGTAGCTTATATTAATTGGTGCAGACCAAACGTAAGATCATACAAGCCCAGACAAGACCAAACAATTAGTTTTTTTTGATTTAGGGATGTACCGATACGCACTTCTGTCGATACGATACCGATACCCATATTTATAAAAAAAAGTAATATGGACCGACGGATTAATATACAAGCTGATTAGATTTACAATTAAAGTTTCATCGGCATTGATTAAACTGCTAGACAATTTTTACGACACAGGACATTTACAGTTGTAATAAACGACAAAATTTCGACAGCAAGACAAATTGCTGCTGGGGTTGTACAAGTGTCGATTCTGAACCCACTACTCTTCATCCTTTACATAAACGACATACCCACCAAGCCACAAACGAAACTTGCACTGTCTGCCGATGATAGATGTATGCCGATGTATAGTCACTCGTTTAGTGCCATCACAGCACACAAAAATACACAAATTCATATTGAACAATTTTTTAAATTCTTTAACATTTGGAAAATCACTTTAAACCCTCCAAAAACAGAACCGATGGTCACCTTTTCAAGAAAAAAACACAAAATTAATTTACCCTCTAAAAATCGACGATCATCCAATCACACCTAACAAACTGTTCTATATCTTGGAGTACATTTAGATACAAGACTCACCTACAGGAAGCACATCAGAAACACTATTACAAGAGCATTCACTACACTAAAACGTATCTACTCTTCAATGAGTAAGAATACTAATTTAAATAATTGATTAGTTGTGGAGTTATTTGTTGAAACTTCATTTTTAATAGTAAAATATAATAAAACACAGTTTTATATGTTTCAAAATTTATTTGTAGGACACTACATATGTTTCACCACACTGTGGCTTCATCAGGTGATGAAATAGAAAATATTCTCTGAAATTTTGCCTAAATACTGCCTATAATTTTTGGGTGTTATGGATTTCGTATTGGGGTAGATTAATTGGAGTGTTCTTGCTTTTTGGAATTTGGTTAACATATAGATAGTTAACATTAATAGAATATTAGTAAAATAATTAAAAAATCGACAGACCTAACCATTGCTTTTAAAACAAACAATTCTATTCAAAAACACACAAGAAGTCAAACTCGGGGGTTTATAGGCTAACTTGTGAAGATTGTGATAAAGTCTACATAGGACAAACAGGGAGGTCGTTTGGGATCAGGATAAAATAACACGAAAGAAGTTACATCTCGAAGAAAACTGACTACTTTCGCCAACCACTGCTTAGAAAACAACCACAAATTGAATAATAAATTTGATATTTTACACACAGAAACAAAAAGTAAAAAACTGAACTAATTAGAAAGTTCAGAAATTAACAAATATTATAAAAAAGGCATCATCTTAAGGGGTTATACGCACTTGTAATTTTCAAAAAATCGTTTTTTTGTTGCATTTTCGGAATGTATATTTAACTGATAATATTCCCTGAAAATTTCAAATCGATCCGACAAGTATTTTCCGAGATATACGCATATTCGATGTACGAGGTAGCGGCTCTCGGACTGTTAGAAAGCAGCCTACATCGCTGCCGGGATCTTTAATGAAGGCACAACTTCAATTTTATATTATATGCATGCAATGGGACTACCAATTGGGTCCAATGCCCATGCCTATGTCGAGGAAAAGGATGCAGAGCGCGTCGCGATCTCTGCCTTGAGAGCGCATGGGAGTACGCGAGAGGGAAGAATGGCTCGTAGACAGCATCAACTCGAAGTATTAGAAGCTGCTAGTGATACAGAAGGTCCATCTTATGGCCCTGGAATAGATGACACCATTTAAGTAAGAAAAATAAAAAATTATCTATGTGTAAACTTCTTTCGAAACTTTAAACGCGTTTTTCTCAAAACTATGTTTTCCAAGTAGGTGGCCAAGATTTCTAAAAACGGCTCAACCGATCGCTTTGAAATTTGAACACAACCTTCTCAGATATATTCCTCAGGTATTATTCGAAGGAATAAGATTTCGGATAATTATTTCTATTTTTTTAAACAATTTTACCTGGCAATTTTGGTCGAAAATTCGTTTTTTTTTACAATGCCGCCATTTTGTTAAAAATAAAAATTTCGATTATTCCTTCGATCAATACCTAGTTTTATCTGTCCAATAAAAGAATCGTTTTGTTTTTTTGAATACACATGAACTATACCGGAGAAATCGTGGCCACCGCCAAACCTTTTTTTGGAAGACCTTCAGGAGATCGTCTGCAGGAGCACACCAAATCAATATTTTTACAAATCACTAGTGCCATTATAAACTTAAATGTTGCCACTAAATGTATCAATACTTTTTGTTTTTGTAAAATAAAATTCCTTCTCAAAAAAAAAATTATAACAAAACGTCTTTTTTCGGCCTTCTAAGTGCGTATAACCCTTTAAACGACCAAATAGATCTAAATAATTCTCCCCTACTAAACCTAAATCTGTAATAACCCCCTCAATGCTAGTGATGCGTACAAATACCTGAAGCAGAGAAGGTTTCAAACCCCAAACAAGTTTATGCAGAGACAAAACGGGAAAAATCATAAGTGATCAACGCGAGATAGAGGACACTTGGAAAAAGTTCTTCGAAAAGTTGCTAAATCCGAGCACTACGGATAGTAAAGTGCAAACTATAGCTCCAGTAACACCATTAAGACAAGCAGAGCTACTGCCAATGTAGGAAGACAACGAACACACGATGGTACCAACTATAGAAGAAGTTATAACAGCAATCAATAGGCTAACAAATCTCCAGGCATCGACGAAGTACAAAGCGAAATACTGAAACAGGGCGGCGAAAAGCTACACCATTTCATAATGGAAATATTGAAGAAGGAACAGATCCCGCAAGAATAGAACTAGAGCATAATATGCCCGATATACAAGAAAGGCGATAGCATGACATGCTCAAACCATAGAGGAGTATCACTGTTGTGCAACTGATACAAAATATTCACGACCATAATTAACAACAGACTCAGACATTTTGCCTCAAATATAATAGGAGAGTACCAAGCAGGTTTTAGACCTGGAATATCGACAGTAGACGAAATACACAAGATCAAACGTACTCTCAGCAAAGCCTGGGAACACAATGTCGACGTATACAATGTGTTGGTCGATTTCAAACAAGCATACGACTCCATGAACAGAGACGAGCTATACGTGATACTGACATAACTGGGCATACCAGAAAAGCTGGTAAGACTTGTTCTAACTCACCATGTCAGAATGCACCGCACAGGTGCGGGTGTAGGGAAATTTATCGGAAAGCTGCATGTGCTATAAGTTACATGTGCTGAACGGAAATCGGAAAGGTTTACAAGGGCTGAAACAATTTTACATGTGGTCAAACGCTGTTCAACCTCGCCCTGGAGAATGTAATAAGAAAGATTGGAATAGTGAGAGACAACTCGCTAATAAACAAATCAGTACAACTCGCAGCATACACGGATGATATTGACATAATGGGACACACAAAACGAGCCATGGAGGAAGCTTATACAGCACTAAAATCAGCAGCCCAAACAATCGGCCTCCAAATCAACATCTACATAACAAAGACACTAGTGCAAAGTAGAACGGGTATACCAAGAATGCAAACACAAGACAACTTGGATCCTCACCGTAAAGAACGAAAGAAAAATCGACGCGTTCGAGAGGAAAATATTAAAATGGATCCTAGGACCAGTACGGGATAGTGAAGAATATAGGAGGCGATACAACAATTAAGTATATCAGGCCCTTAAAGACCAATCAGTGTCTCATCGCCTCCGGTCTGCAGGCCAACCTTATAAGAATGCCAGATGGTAGAATGCCCAGAAGAATCTTAAACGGCTGAATGGAGGGGAAGAGGCCGATAGGAAGACCAATAAAAAGATGGGAGGATGAAGTAGACCAGGACGCCAGACGAATCCTTAAACTAGGAAGATGGAAGGAAGTGCCCGGGGAAAGGGAGGAATGGAGAAGGAAGCTAGGGGAGGCCAAGGCTCAAATTAGGCTGTAGCGCCAAGTAATGTTTAGAACTGTTTTGGTTTACGGCGCACCGGCGTGGTGCAGTGCTGCCCCCACTAACTTGTTGGTTCTGCAGCGGTTTCAGAACAAGTATCTAAGACTTGCTATGAACATGGACCGATACACTAGGATTGACCGGCTTCACCACGACCCAAAATTGAACGACTAACTAACTACATCAACGAATAATCACAGAAATTTGAGACCTAGACAACATCCAAGCAGACTTTTACGCGACATAACAAGCATACGAAGTCACAGCTCGGACGTAAATTTGAAGCATAAACTCCCTTATCAAACCTTACCAGTTTTTGATGAAAGTGAGAATGAATCAGTGAGTGAATGAAATCAAAATTATGATACAAATTTTAGCTGTTGATATCAACTCTCTTTAAATTTTAAATGTTTTCTTTCTTAAATTTTGATTTATCCAAATTTTTTTAAGATTTTTTCAAAATTTTGCTTTTCTTACCTTTTTTTGTATATCTGAATATTCTTTTGATTGAAACTTTTAACAAATCTGTAATTTTTAAATTTTGCTACTTTTGTTATGTTTTGCAAGTGTCTACATGTTAGCGCTTGTAAATAGTTACAAAACAGTCGACACTGAACCTAAACCTGAAATTAAGAGGTTAATACTTTCTTCAGTAGGGACACTTAAACAAAGAAATATTTATTAATATTTAAGTAAACATTATAAATTCATTTTATAGAAATCGTCAAGAAATTACTAAGCCATAAGTCCGGGGTTCAAATCCTGGGGGGCACGAATATGGAAATAAGCCACTTTACTATTGTGCATGGCTCTGGCAAGTTCATCACATTAATCTGCCAGGAAAACCTCCCCTAAAACAGTGGTTCAACTCATGTTAAAAACTGTAAGGGTACTTTACTTGTGTCTAAGATCTAGACACCAAGCACAAGTGAAGGCAGGGGAGGAGGTCAAAGTCAACTAGGACTGTGGCACCATAGGAAAAAAAAATGCCATTACATCTTTTTGTGTTTATTAAGTAATAGCATGATAAACAAGACTAGACAAACAATGTTTTTGTTCTATTCTATCTAAATAGTGCTACACAGTCCTAGTAGGACCTGGACCTCCTCCCACAGCCTACACTTCTGCTTGGTGTCTTGATGTTAGACACAAGTGTAGGGGGCCCTTACAGTTTTTAACGTGGTTGGCGAGCCACTATCAGGGGAGGTTTCGAGGTAGATTTTTACTGTAATGACTTTGCCAGAGCCATCTACAGGAGGACGGTGGCTTATTTTAACCATCCAGGATTTTAATCCGCGACTTGGGGCTCCGAAGTCTGACACCTTGACTACTAGGCCACCACCGCCTCAGTTTTTCGTTAGTTTGTGTTATTTAACTGTTATTCTGTTTTCTCCTGTAGTTTGTCCACTGGTTTGCATGTGGGCAGGTCGAACATAAAGCAGGTGGCGCAGAAGAGGTACCACGACATATCCCTGTTCCTCACCAGCCTTTTCAAAACCGCCGACGAAATAGCACATTCCAATCTGGTCTACACCTTCTTCCATCCTCTGCTGCGGGACCAGCAGATCCCCGAACAGTTCTGCAAAAAGTCCAAAGGTAACATTTATTTGAAATTAAGTAATTGCGGCGAGTACTCAGCCTGTCGCGTAGATCGTCGGTTGGAGGAGAAGAGCATGATGGGGCGGTTGAAGGGCCAGCTGAAGCTCTCGATCCACTTCAACCGGGGCGTATTCAGCGTGATGGTGCACCACGTGCGCAGTCTGCCCCTCGTCGGCAACGCGCAGGAGCCCTCCACCTACGTCAAGGTCTACTTGCTGCCCGACCCCAGCAAGGAGACCAAACGCAAGACCAAGGTGGTCAAGAAGAACTGCCACCCCAGCTTCATGGAAATGGTAAATATTCGTATTAAATACCAATATTATCAATGCTAATCTATTTTTATTGTTGTTGCAATTTGTTTTGTGTAATTAGTTAGAATACAGGATGACGTTGGAGATAATAAAGTGTCGCACGTTGACGGCGACGGTGTGGAACTACGACGCTCTGCAGGAGAACGAGTTTCTGGGCGGGGTGGAGCTGGAGTTGGACAAGTTCGACTTGACCAAAGAGATCACAGAGTGGTATTCGCTGGAGAACGTGCGCAGATAGCACACGTTCCGGACAAAGTAAACAGATTACTTTTTTGTTTTATTTATTTATTCGTGCGATTTTTGGTTTGTTGGGTGGATGAACGATCGTTCCATGTCTTCATTAACCAGCGTTAATTCAGCGCTGATTCATAACTTTTATATGAATGTGTCTAGAATTGAAATGGCGAGGTGAAGTTTGTGATAAATTATTCATTAATTTCTTCATTTATTCGTCATTTACAACTTTGATTACTTATTGATTTCTTCACTTTTTCGTCATTTACTCTATGTTATTCAGTCATTTACTACTTACCTTTATACAATCATTTACAACATTATACAAATTCTTTAATTATTATTTTTTTAATTCATTTTTTTATATTAATTTGATTTTCTTCATTTGCAACTTTATTTACTCAATGTTTATTCAGTCATTTACACCTACAGTTATACAATTAATCATTTACAACACTATACAAATTCTTTAATTATTATTTTTTTTTTTCTAATTGACTTTTTTTAATTAATTATGTTCATGTTTGATTTAATTATTATTTTATTATTTCATTCAAAAATTCGCAATGAGTGAGAATCATTTACAACTTAATTTAATGCTATTCAGTCACAACTACATTTATTCACAGTTTCATTTATAAAATCATTTACAACTTTATTTATTCATTTTATACAAATCCTTTAATTAATCTGTTTTTTATTTAATCATCAATTTTTTTCTAATAGATTTTTGTTATTAATTATATTTAGGTTTGATGAATTAACATCTCGCTCGCCGGCGCGTCGCTGTTTAGTCGTCTCAATGCTACAACGTGCGTTTCACGAAGTCAGACAGCATTGAGATTGAATATATCTATATAGCGAGACCCCGGCGGGCGCTCAGTATACGTATGACGCTAAGCGGAGTCGGACGTATACCTTTTTTTAAGAATGACGAAATGTTAGTTCGTCGAGAAATCGCCTCTTTTCTAAATTTGTAAACTAATTATACTAATATAGATTAAATTTACAAACTGTTCACTAAATTTGCAAATTAAGAACTAAATTTGCAAACTATTGACTAAATTTGCAATATATAGAGTAATTTTGCAATCTCTATAGACTCCTAACTAAAAGACAAAATAAATTTAATTTTTATAGGAATTAGTATAGACCAGTTGTGGCGAACCTATGGCACGCGTGTCACAGCTGACACGTAGAAAACAAATAAAACTATATTACATTAAAAATACTAGTTACATTAAACTATATCGACCAACCTAATCAGACAAGACATAGTTTGCTCTTAGCGTGTATTCCTACATTTTGTCTCATGGATAATAAAGGTCCTAATAATTAACCTTGAGGGACTAAGTTAGGTTCTAATAATTAACCTTGAGGGACTACGTTAGGTTCTAATAATTAACCTTGAGGTACTACGTTAGGTCCTAATAATTAACCTTGAGGAACTACGTCAGGTCCTAATAATTTACCTTGAGGAAGTACGTCAGGTCCTAATAATTAACCTGGAGGAACTTCGTCAGGTCCTAATAATTAACCATGAGGAACTATTGGGTTGGCAAGAAAGTAATTTCAGTTGTCACACATAGACAGCATCTTTTTAATGAATGTTGTGAGTGATATTCTTTGTCTTTTTACACCTGATATCAGTCATATCGAAATAAATTTAGAAACACGTGGTGTGTTATTTTGTGTGTAGCTGTTAGTTGAGGGTCAATTTTAAGATGGGGTGCAAGAAAGAACATTTCGGCATATTTTACTTTTTAATTTCCGTGAAGGAAAGAAACCTGCAGAGGCTCACAAAGAGATATATGAAGTTTATGGTGTTGAATGCATAATAGAGTGCACGTGTCGGAATTGGTTTAAAAAATTCCGTTCTTAGATTTTTCACTAAAAGGTAACCTAACGTTCTGGTCGACTTACAAAAGTTGATCATGACCAAATCAATGCCATTATTAAAGAGGATTGTCATATAACTATCCGAGAGATTGCAGAGAGGTTAAATGTAACTAAATCACTTAAAACGTCCTTTGACTCATTAAGAATCTCGATATTTAGGTTCCGCATGCATTAAAAGAATCAATATTTGCGATATGCATGCATCAACCGCAAAGAAAACGATCTTTCTTGAAACGACTCATCACTGGCGTTGAAATATGGGTTACCTTCAGCATCATCATTCGATAACGCTCATGATCAGTGCCGGATTACTGCCTAGGCCTACAAGGTCCCGGCCTAGGAGCCCAGCTAGCGTAGGGGCCCCGGTGGCGGAATCTTTACAAAAGCTCAAATGCCTGGCTTGCCTTATTAAAAGACTTTATCGAAAATAATATTATAATGTTTTTACAACATTTTGCCAAAGAATAACTTAAAGCCCTGCGCGCAGGAAAGCTAGTATTAGACCTCTTCGCCCTCCCCTCGCTCTCGCCTGCAGTATCCACGCTTAGCATTGCCAGGCCACGCGCAGGCAGTCCATTCTATATGTCGATGCAAGAGTCAAGAAGACTAGATACAGGAGAGGATACTCGAATGGAGGCGGTAAGATAAAATGGGCCTAAATATACGTTCCAAAGTGGGTGTCTCTCGCATTCCGTACAGTGCGCAGTATTCAAGTGCGTTTGCTTGTGTTCTGCGCCAACTAACAACTTTCAATTGCGCAAGCATTATTCCTGAAAACCCCTGAACAGCTACACAAAATTTCTATAGAATATTCGATTCTTTATGATTCCCATGAGAGATTTGGACAAAAAAATAGTGGGAACTATCTTATGACCCTAGAACTTTTGGCTGACAAGGGGGCCCTGTCAACTCGTCATCACCGATTTGGCCCAAATTTACAGTATATGTAGGGCTTGACTATAAATGAAAGTGACGCAAGTGGGAGGGCCAGATGGCCAGTTTTACGCCGACCGGTAAGTTACCGACAACTCAAGCCCGCTATGTTAGCATAAATTTCAATGACCGGTCAGCGCAGCGGTAAGAGCTCGCGTTCATAGTACGAGGATCGCTGGTTCGATTCCCCATGGGGACGCTTGTTTTTTTTTACAATTTTTAAAACGACTCTTTTTATTATTTATTGTTGTTTAACTTTTTAATTGTAATTATTGATTTGTCAATTTAATTGTTTTATTAGTAAAAAAAAGCGTCCTCACGGGGAATCGAACCAACGATCCTCGTACTATGAACCCGAGCTCTTACCGCTGCGCTGACAGGCCATTGAAATTTATGCTAACATAGCGGGTTTATGAGTTGTCGGTAACTTACCGGTCGGCGTAAAAATGGCCATCTGGCCTCCCGTCACTTTCATTTATAGTCAAGCCCTACATATACTGTAAATTTGGCCCAAATCGGACAATAGAGCCCCTTTGTGAGTTTGATTCTTTTCTGGACTTTTCTGAACATAAAACGGTAACAAAGGAAGTGGCACAATATTATATCTTTCGTCAAAAATACGCGATCATATGATCAATATCATGGCAGAAAAGGTAATAAATACAATCCTGACTGAGATAAACATGCCAAATATTTCTCTATCTCTGTGGACTCTACTCTGGATATTTCTCATATAGATCAACTTTCTTTCATACTGAGATAGGTCTTTGAAGACGGATGTCCTGTCGAACGATTTGTGAAATTAATTTCAAATTGTGGCCATATGGCCAAGACCGGGCTAAAATCGTCCTAGAGACATTGAAAAATCACGGCTTGGATATCGCCGATTGCAGGGGGCAGTCTTACGACAATGATAGCAATGTGTGGGGTGTATATTCTGGTCTTCAAGCGAGAATAAAACAATTGACTAAAATTGAATAAAACCCTCTGATAGATTTCAATCCCTGTTCGGCTCACTCACTGAATCTTGTTGGATCCTCTGCGGTCCACTCCTGTCAATCTGCTGTATTTGCAGCCATTGTATAATTTTGTTTTGGCATCAACACACAGATGGGAAATTTTGCTGTCGAAACTGAAGTCAAATTCAACAGTCGTGAAAAGTCTTTCTCAGACAAAATGATCTGGTCGCGCTTACACCTGCCGAAGTCTATATTGCTCCGGGGATGAGATCATAGCAGCTCTTCAGATAATTGCCAATGATGCAAATGAAAACAATCTACGCGCTCTGAGGCTTCAGGTCTTCAGAATTCATTAGACTCCATGGGAACTTGTTTTTTGTCACATACTTGGAATGACATCTTGGAAAGGTTGAACAAAGTATGCAAATCTCTCTCTGACGATTTTCGGATTTTCGGAAAAACATGCCAGAGACTTCTATCAGACGTTCAAGTCTAATTTGAAAGGATACCAAGTCCCAAGTTTTTGTTTTAGAGACGAAAATGAAAAGATTGAACAACTAAGAAAACTGCACGATCATGTCTCGTTATTTTGAAAACCTACTTAATTGTGATGAACCAAAAGAAAAATTTCCTGTATGCACCCCGATCTACAAACTACCAAACTCATCTCCACCTGGTAAAGAGGAGATCAAAGGGATCATCAACAACCTTATGAACAATAAGGCAGCTGGAGAGGATTCAATGGTGACGGAACTACTGAAGCTGAAGCAAATAATGAAACTCTAGATGTACTAGTCCAGCTTTTTGGGGAGAACTGGGATGATACCAACTGAATGGCAGTCAGATTTAATCCATCCTCTACATAAACAGCGTGATAAAAAGAATGTCAATAACTATAGGAGCATCTCATTAGTATTTGTTCCATATAAGATTCTCGCCAAAGCAATACAGAACGGAATGGAAGGTCATCTTGACCAACTGATTTGGGAATATCAAGCTGGTTTCCGAAAGGGCCGTTCTTGTGCAGAACAGATCTTTAACCTAAAGAACATCATCAGTTATAAAAGAAATGAAGGAAATAACTACGTGGTGATGTTTGTTGATTTTCACAAGGCATATGACTCCATGGATCGAGAGTGATTAATGAATATTTTGGAAGAGTTTGGGGTGGATGATATATCAAAAGAGCTAATCAAACAAACTCTCAATAACACAGTGTTGGAAATAAAATTTATGGGTAAGTTCTCAAATCCCTTTACAATCAGAACGGGCATAAGACAAGGACATGAATAATAAAGAATTACTTAAGATCTAACATAGGAGAGAACAGGATCAATTCACACATTCTATAAATTTATAGAATAACTTAATTATAACATACACCATAGACTGTATTATTCTGATATTTATTAAAGTCGATTAAAAATTATATCTTCTGTACTAGTGCATTTAAGCTAGTGCTAAATTTCCAAAATAGCTTAGAGATGGCGGGGGACGCAAATGTCAAGTGCCTAGGGGCCATGGGTCCCTAAATCCAGGCCTACTCATGGTCCAAGCATGATGAACCAGCACAAACCACATCGAAAGCTGAATTGCATCAAAAAAGAACATTCTGTCGATTTGGTGGAGTTATGAAGGTGTTGTGTATTTTGAGCTTCTACCAAGGAACCAGACAATCAATTGAAATCTTTATTGTCAACAACTGATGAAACTGGATGAAGCAATCAATGAAAAACGGCCAGAATTTGGAAATATATATATATATATATATATATATATATATATATATATATATATATATATATATACATATACATGCAAATACAAACATAAACGTATAAAGGACTAGCGACCCTAGGTCTTTCTGCCCTTTTCGGTGGTTAACTATAGTAAGGCCAACCTTAATATGTGGAGAGTTGATGGAGATCTTGTGGAAGAGTACAAGGAGTTAACATTTGGAAGGGTTAGTCACCATTTGTTGAACCAATTGTATCATTTGTAAATGATTGCATGTTTTTGATTGCTTTTGGTTGCGATTTGGCATGTGAAATGAGAGCCATGTCGTCGGTATATTGAAGAAAGTATGTGAGGTTTACGAGATTGGGAGAGTTGAGGTCCATATTAAAGATGTCGTGACAGAACGAGTTATAAAGTATTGGTGATATTGGTGAACCTTGGGGAACACCTTGGGAGGGGGGGTAAAAAAGTTAGAGTGTGCTACATTGACTTTAATACATAACTTCCTGTCAAGTAGGAAGTCTTTTATCATGAATAGAAGATATGTGGGGACGTTTAATGCCCGTCATACACGCAACGGTCTACCGAAGAGGTTACATGTGCAGGTTTGCCTGCGCAGGTCAACCGTACGCAAGAAACTGCACAGGTCTATTCCAACACACGCTCCGGTCTACCTGCGTAGGCAAACCTGCACAGGTAGACCTGTCCGGTGGACCGTTGTGTGTATGGCGGGCATAATTTGTGCAGTTTGAAAAGCAGTCCGTCTTATCAAACTGTGTCAAAAGCTTTGTTTATGTCGAGGAAAAGAGCGGCGTAGTGTTGATTAAGAAGATGAGAGGTTTGGATATTGTTTGTGAGGATGAAAAGTGGATGTATAATGGAATGGGAAGGTGTAATGCAAAATTGGGAGCAAGGAATCTGATTTATCAAACAAGTCAAAATGCAGCATTTCAGGATTTCTTCTAATTGTCTATTTTGACCATTTATTAGTGTCTATCAAGATATGCTCAACTTAAATTATTTATCAATTTAGTCCAATATTTCAGATGCCTTCAGAAGCCTTGGATGATTTAGAAATCGGAATTAAAGTGAGCGGTACCACAATAAACAATATAAGATACGCAGACGACACAGTGATCATAGCAAGCAACCAGCAAGACCTACAGCTACTAATGAACATCATTTCTGTAGTTGTTTATGCCAATAAAAGGAATCTAATCTAATCTACTAATGAACATCATAAACAGAAAGGGGTCAGAGGCCGGACTTAGATTGAACAGATCCAAAACAAAATCCATGAGAGATGGGGACTTTGGAAGAATGTTCCGTATCTCATGGGTGAACCACATTACCAGCGAGGAGGTGCTGAGAAGGTCAGGAGTGGACAGATTACTATTCAATACTATAACGGCGCAAGATTGGGTATCTACATCACATACTAAAGGGGCCAAAATATCGAATTCTTCAGTTAATACTCGGAAAGGAAAGATTGAAGGCAGAAGGGGCATCATACGTGAACAGCTATCATAGCTGAGGAACATCAGGAACTGGACTGGAATCAGAAAGTTTGGTGACATGTGCCAAGCAGCAAAACATTAACAATTATCCAATAAATGAAGAAGAAGAAGATAAATGTGGCTGACACACTTTATCACAATTTTAACAATAAAGCAGATATCCTGAATAACATCAAAAGCTTATCTTTGTCTGCCAAAAATGTAACAGACAGGGCAAAAAAATATCGTTAAATGTATGCCAACAACAAGTTGAGGACGTAAAATTAGCATCAGCCATATCAATAGCGGTCGATGAGTCTTGTGGCATAGAGAATACTGCGCAAGGTGTCCTCTTTGCTCACTATGTTTTATCAGATGGTCCCAAATAAGAACTTCTGTAGGTTCGTCAAACACAGGGAAAAGATGTTGAAAATGCTGTGACCGAATATCTGAAGAAAAAGCTCATCCCACTTGCAAATTAAAATTATGCCAATTGCAACAGATCGAGAAAAATTGATGAAAAATTGATCATGACGTGTTATCTTTCCATTGCATAATTCACCAGGAAGCACTCTGCACACAAACATGTCCATAAGTTATTGATAAACTTATGGATTTGGTAGTTAAGGTCACCAATAATATTATCGCGAAAGCGCTAAATAATCGCCAATTATGAAGAAAATTAAAAAATATGATTTTTTGGGAAAAAAAAACATCCGTGGCTCTTGGTCCAGTTTGAAATTATTTTATATAGAAATTTGGCTCTTAAGTTTATAGAGTTTGCCGACCCCTGACCTAGACGTTTGAATGCAATCTCTGAAATATTCGGTCGCAAACACACAGAGGAATTTTCGGATAGTTAAAGATGAATTCTCAAATAACGCTCCGACACGTTAACTTTGTTTGTGACAAATCACTTAACCCCTTCGCGCTGGGACCACAAACCCTAAAATTGCACGGTGGGGTAAGTGTAATCTTCAAATGAGGTATAACTTACCCCATTTAAAACTTTAGGGGTTGTGGTCACAGCGCGAAGGGGTTAAGTGATTTGGCTACAAATTTTCTTGTAAAAGGTGTCCCCCTAATAAGCAAAGTTAACGTGTCCGAGCGTTATTTGAGAATCCATCTTTAACTATCCGAAAATCCTTCTGTGTGTTTGCGGCCGAACATTTCAGAGATTTCCCTCACAAACAAAGTTGACTTGTCCGAGCGTTTTTTGAGAAATCATCTTTAACTATCCCAAAATCCCTCCGTTTCGTTTTCAATGGCCCCACTGGTATGCAATAATAGACGGGCAATGAGATCGGACTAACTTTTTTTTCGTTGTCGTTTCTTGTCCTCAATTAGCCGCTATTTGTACATTCGCTTTTTAGTTTCGGGTGACGATTATCTTCGGAAATAAAATGAATAATGAATGAATAAAATGAATTCGCTATCTCTCTAGTTTTTTTCATAATAAGAAATATTTTCATTCATTACAATAGTTACACGTCAGCAATACAATATCTGAAAGTTTAAAAAAAATGGCACGCGGTTATAAAAAGGTTCGCCCTCTCTGGTCTATACTAGACTATTTAATTTAGTCGGTAGTTGTACACTCTACTACCAACTAAATTAAATAGTCCAGACTAATTTAAATTATACACAAATGCATCTATCTTCTATTTCATTGTAAATAAAATATTGAAACTATATTCAGTATGCAAACTGAAACTAATTACCTTGTGTTATCTATATTCAAGTATTATAACTTGCCTCATAACTCACGTATTTATTTGTACTATTTATAGCTAGTATATACTTACCTCATAACCAAAACTACATCATATACACTTATTATCCAAACGCAATAACTACACTAGAAATTGACTTGAAACTAACTGCAAAGTCTTAAGCCTCAACCGATTTAGTTTCAGTTCAACTGATGGATTAAGAGTTACGTTTTATCAAATTTTAACGAATTCAGCTTAATTCACAGTATTTACAAAAAGGTTCAAATGGGTTGAGACTTTAATCGCAACCAATTAAGTATTAACAGTTTTAATTAATCTGAACTAACAAGCTTCAAATGGGTTGAGACTTGAGTCGAAACAAATTAAGTATTAAGGCAACTTATAATAGATCCTGACGTAAGCCTTAATAACTCCTTAACGAAATCTATCTTATAAAAGTAATTGACTAATTTCTGCTCAATTAACGTAATATGTTTATAAGCTATAATATATTTATTTAATATGTTTATAAGCTCAACAAGATCGTCTATATTTTGTTATCTGTCTAGATGAGCATTCCTGCTTAAACTATGTATCCACAGGATCACGTAATATCAGTATTTTTCTATGTTAAACTAGGAAACTTTTTTTTGTAAAACTTTCGGTTGTAACTACAATAATTATTCTTTTTATACATATGTCTACATACATGCATTATTTATGTAATAAGTCAGATATTCATAATAACAAAACCATATTTATAATTATTATTTTTGTATTGAACCATTTAAACCATTTAGGCCATGTTTTGATGCATTTAGGTCATGTTTTGGAACATTTAGACCATGTTTTGGATCATTTAGTCCATGTTTTAGGTCATGTTTTGTACTATTTAGGTTATGTTTTAGACCATTTAGGTTATTTTTTGTACCATTTACTCCTTGTTTTAGAACGTTTGGGCCATGTTATGGACCATTTAGGTCATGTTTTAGACCAATTAAGCTATGTTTTGTACCATTTACTCCTTGTTTTGGAACATTTAGGCCATATTATGGACCATTTAGGTCATGTTTTAGACCATTTAGGCTATGTTTTGTACCATTTACTCCTTGTTTTTGACCATTTGAGCCATGTTATGGACCATTTAGATCATGTTTTAGACCATTAAGGCTATGTTTTGTTCTATTTATTCCTTGTTTTAGAACATTAGGGCCATGTTATGGACCATTTAGGTCATGTTTTAGACCATTTAGGCTATGTTTTGTACTATTTATTCCTTGTTTTAGAACATTTGGGCCATGTTATGGACGATTTAGGTCATGTTTTAGATCATTTAGGCTATCTTTTGTACCATTTACTCCTTGTTTTAGAACATTTGGGCCAGGTTATGATCATTGTCTCGCCTATTTTGATAGAAAGGGATTTTTGTTTTTTCTTGTCGGCCAGTATGATGGCTTGTGTGTTCTGCGGTGCTAGTTGTAGTTTCCTATCTTCCATCCACTTTTGCATCTTTTCTAAAGCCAGCTCTGTGTCTTTTTCCATCGTTTCTTTGTTATCTCCACTCACTACAAGTGCCAGGTCGTCTGCGTAACCTATCAGTGTGGATTCGTATGGAATTAGTTCTCCTAGTATATCGTCGTAGAACAGGTTCCAGAGTGTTACTGAGCCCAGTGGGACCCCGTATGTCATTTTCAGGCGTTTTTAACCATTATCCATTTTTTGGATCATTTACGCCATGATTTAAACCAATTAAGACAAGTTTTGGACCATTTACACCATGTTTTGGACCATTAAGACTATGTTTTGGTCCATTTAGACCATGTTTTGGACCATGTTTTGGACCATTTAGACCATGTTTTGGGCCATTTAGACCATGTTTTGGACCATTTAGACCATATTTTGGACCATTTAGACCATGTTTTAGACCTTTTAATACACGTTTTGAATCACTTAGTCTGTGTCTGGAACCTTTTAATCCACGTTTTGAATTATTTAGTTTAGGTCTAGGATCATTTAGCCTATGTTTTGGACCTTTCAGGCCATGATTTGAACCATTTAGGCCATTAGCCATTTGGACCTTTCAGTCCACATTTTGTCTATGTCTAGGACCATGTAGTCCGTGTTTTGAACCAATTGGTCCAGGTTTTAGACTATTTAGGCAATGATTTGAACCATTTAGGTCATATTTTGGACTATTTAGGCAATGATTTGAACCATTTAGGCCATGTTTTGTACCATTTAGGCCATGTTCTGGACCATTTAGGCCATATTTTGGGCCATTTAGTCCACGTTGTGGACCATCTCAAACGCCAAACGTTTTAGATCACTTAGTCTATACCTGGGACCATTTAGTCCATGTTTGAGACCTTTTAGTACACGTTTTGGATCTCTTAGCCTATGTCTAGTTCCACGTCTTGAATCACTTAGTCTAGGTTTAGGACCATTTAACTCATGTTTTGGACCATTTAGGCCATGATTTGAACCATTTAAGCCATGTTTCGGACGTTTTAAGCCATGTTTGGGAACTTTTAGTTATATCAAACGCCAAACGTTTTCGATCACTTAGTCTATGTCTAGGACCAAGTAGTCCTGTTTTAGACCAAGTAGTATGTTTTGGACCAATTAGTCCATGTTTTAGACCATTTAGGTCATGATTTGAACCATTTCGGTTATATTTTGGATTATTTAGGCAATGTTTTGAACCATTTAGGCCATGTTTTGAACCATTTAGGTCACGTTTTGGACCATTTAGGCCAAATTTTGGACCATTTAGGCAATGATTTGAACCATTTAGGCCATGTTTTGAACCATTTAGGCCACGTTTTAGACCATTTTGTAAACGTCTTGGATCACTTAGTCTATGTCTGGGACCATTTATTTCATAGTTTATACCTTTTAGTACACGTTTTAGGTCACTTAGTCTATGTCTGGGACCTTTTAGTCCACGTTTTGAATCACTTAGTCTAGGTCTAGGACCATTTAGTCCATGTTTTGGACCATTTAGGCCATGATTTGAACCATTTTGGCCAAGTTTTTGAGCATTTAATCCGTGTTTGGGACGTTTTAGTCCACGTTTTATATCCACGTATGGGAGCTTTTAGTCCACGGCCTATAGCCACACGCGATCTTGAGGGCTGCTTTTCTTTGGATCTTTTCCAGGATTTTCTGTATTTTGTTTTAATGGCCCAGTCACGCCACGGTGAGCCCGGTGCTGCGTAGAGGAGAATAGAGTTTACCACGCTATACAACTTCCCTGGCTCCCTGTCTTAGACCTCTTGTATTATTATTTGCATTATTCGTCCCAGTGCGGCTATAGTCCTATCTGCCTTCTCCGTTACTATTTTTATGTGGTCTCCCATATTCATATTATGTTCCAAGGTGACACCTAGATATTGTAACTTGAGTGTGCGGTGATCATTGTCTCGCCTATTTTGATGGAGATTGTTTTTAGTTTTATCTTGTCGGCCAGCATGACCGCTTCTGTCTTGTGCGGTGCTATTTGTAGTTTCCTTCTTTCCAACCACCTTTGGATCTTTCCTATAGCCAGGTCTGTGTCTTTTTCCATCGTTTCTTTGTTATCTCCACTCTCAACAAGTGCAGTTCGTCTGCGTAACTTATCAGTGTGGCTTTGAATGGGATTAGTTCTCTTAATATATTGTCGGAGAACAGGTTCCATAGTGTGGGACCTTTTACTGAGCCCTGTGGGACCTCGCATGTCATTTTCAGGCGATTTTAATCATTATCCATGTTTTGGATTATTTTGGCCCTGATTTGAACCTTTTAGAGCAAGTTTTGGACCATTTAGGCCAAGTTTTGGACCCCAAGGATATGTATTTGACCATTTAGATCATGTTTTGGACCTTTTCGTACACGTTTTGGATCCCTTATGTTATGGTTGCGATGCTGCCACCAATGTTATGGTTGCGATGGTAGGTGAACCACCACTGTTACCAATTTTATGGTTGCAATGCTGCCACCATTTGTTCCTTGGATTCTGGGAGATTGGGCACCTGCTCGCGGCCTTGAGCTGTGGACGATCTTCCAGCAAGGAGAGTGAGTTGGTTTTGAGATTCCAACTCGCCAGTTGAGTTAAACTAGAAATACCTAGTTGGTATTTCTGGGTTGCAATGGGCACGGAGTTAAGATAGAAGTCGATTGTTTAATTTTACGGGCTTTATTAGGTCATACACAATTTATATATACTTTACAGGTTTTCACTGTACTTACTATATACTGATTACGGACTGTCTCTTCATGACTGACCCTTCTTGACTAACTTTTCATGACTGAACCTTCTTGACTGACTTGGTGTGGAGGGCTTTCTGGTATTTATACTAGGAAATCGGGAAAGGGATTGTCGTTATCTTGTTATTGTGTTTCGAATATTATTTGGATGTGATTTCAGTTAATGGCCTTTTTCAAACTGGGCCGGGAAGGGACTTTGGAAGTCGTTAAAGTATCTAAAACAATTTAAGTTTAAACAATGTTGATTGTTTAGTTGCTTTCCAAAATACTCCACACTGCTGGTATTATAATGGGTTTTAGATAATTATGATACCTACACAGTAAATATAATAACACCATGTTTTGGACCTTTTCGTACACGTTTTGGATCACTTAGTCCATATCTGGGACCTTTTAGTCCACGTTTTGTATCACTTGGTCTAGGTCTTGGACCATTTAGTCCACGTTTTGGAACATTTAAGCCATGATTTGAACCATTTAGGTCATATTTTGGACAATTTAGGCAATGATTAGAACCATTTAGGCCATGTTACGGGCCATTTAGGCCACGTTTTGGTCCATTTAGTAAACGTTTTGGATCGTTTATTAAAGTTTTGGACCATTTAGTAAACGTTTTGGATCACTTAGTCTACTTCTGTGACCAGTTAGTCCATGTTTTGGACCATTTACTCCATGTTATAGAATATTTAGGCCATGTATTGAACCATTTAGTAGAACAGGTTTGGGACCTTTCAGTGCACATTTTAACTCACTTAGTCTATGTCTGTGACCATTTAGTGCATGTGATGATTTAAACCATTTAGGAAGGAGGGAATACTTCACGTACAACCTCCAGGACTCTTTGAAGAGTGTGGGACTGCCTATTTAGATGATCGTTATGGGTTTACCAACTAAAAACCCCTCCTCGTTTACATGGAGATCAGTGGAATTGCCTTGAAATATGACTACGCTGAGATCAACAAATTCTTTTATCTTTGCCTATCTTCCGCTTCCTCTTTTCGGATTATTTCATTGATTGCTCCTTCTATTACATCCCATTTCTCTTTAGCATTAACTTTATTATGTTGTTCTTCGTGAGTTGTTCCCCTATTATGTCTACGACTTCTTGTCTTATGCCACCACTAGCACCACCGAACAGTGTGCCCCGGTGTATCTCGTTGTCCGCAATATCTACACTCTTCACTTGAGACTATTTTAAATCTATATGGATATCTATTAAAACAGCCATGTTCCCTTTCACTCTATGACTTTAATTGAGGAATTAGTTCCTTCGTCCACTTAGCGGATCCACTTAGCGGAAAAAACCTTATTCTGCGCCCATTCTTCCCACTTTTAAAGGTAGCTTCCTTGAACCCTAATCTTTGTTCTGTTTTGCTCTCTGCTTTATCATAGGTGCGCTCTAGTACCAGTAGATGGATTGGTGTTGTGCCTGCAATCACCTGTATGATATTTGTGTATACCGTCCTATAGACACACGCGATCTTGAGGGCTGTCTTTATTTGGATATTTTCCAGGATTTCTCTGTATTTTGTTTTAATGGTCCACTCACGCCACGCCGGTGCTCCTGACTCCATGTCTTGTATTCGTCCCAGTGGGGCAATATCGTCCTATCTGCCTTATCCGTTACTCTTTTTATGTGGGCTCCCATATTCATATTATGTCCAAAGGTGACACCTAGAAATTGTAACTTGAGTTTGTTGGTGATCATTTTCTCGCCTTGTGTTTTCTCGCCTTCGTGATCATTTTGATAGAGATGGTTTTTAGTTTTTTCTGTCTTCTGCGATGCTAGCTGTAGTTTTATACCATCTATCCAGCTTTGGATCTTTTCGATAACCAGCTCTGTGTCTTTTTCCATCGTTTCTTTGTTATCTCCACCCACTACAAGTGCCAGATCGTCTGCGAAACCAATCAGTGTGGCGTCGTATGGGATTAGTTAGGCCATGATTTCAACCATTTAGGCCAAGTTTGGAACCACGTTTTGGAACATTTAGATCATCTTTCGGACCTTTTAGTACCCGTTTTCGAACACTTAGTCCATGTCTGGAACCATGTACTCCATGTTTAAGACCATTTAGGCCATGTAATGGACCATTTAGACCATGGTTTGAAACATTTAGGCCATGTTTTGGACCATTTAGACCAAGTTTAGGATCATTTAGTTCACGTTTTGTATCACTTAATCTATGTTTTGGACCATTTAGTCAATGTTTTGTACCATTTACACATGTTTTAGACAATTTAGGTCATGTTATGGACCATTTAGTCCAAGTTTTAGACCATTCAGGACATATTATGAACCATTTATGGCATGATTTGAACTATTTAGGTCATTTTTTGGACAATTTAGGCCATGTTTTGGACAATTTATGTCATGTTTTGGACCATCTAATCCATGTTTTGGACCTTTTAGTCCATGTTTTGTATTACTTAGTCTATGTCTAGGACCGTTTAGTCCATATTTTGGACCATTTAGTCCATGATTTGAACTATTTAGGTAATGTTTTGGACCATTTAGACCATATTTGGGACTTTTAGTTCATTTTATGACCACTTACTCTATGTCTTGGACCATTTATTTATTTAGGATCTTATAGTGCATGATTTGAACCATTTAGGCCATATTTTGGATTTTTTATGCCATGTTTGAACCATTTAATCCATGATTTGAACCATTTAGGCCAAGTTTTGGAACAATTAGATCATCTTTCGGACCTTTTAGTACCCGTTTTGGAGCACTTAGTCTATGCCTGGAACCATTTAGTCCATGTTTTAGACCATTTAGGCCATGTTTTGAACCATTTAGACCAAGTTTAGGATCATTTAGTTCACGATTTGTATCACTTAGTCTATGTTTTGGGCCATTTAGTCCATGTTTTGTACCATTTACACATGTTTTAGACAATTTAGGTAATGTTATGGGCCATTCAGGCCATGAATTGAACTATTTAGGCCATGTTTTGGACCATTCAGGCCATGATTTGAACCATATAGGCCATGTTTTGGTTGATTTAGGCCATCTTTTGGACCATTTAAACCATGTTTAGGACTATTTAGTCCGTGTTTTAGACAATTTAGGTCATGTTATGGACCATTTGGGCCATGATTTCAACCATTTAGGCCATGTTTTGGACCCTTTCAGCGAAGATTTTGTTTAAGTCAGACGTTTTGGACAGACAAATCTATTACATGCTATCAATGTAATCCAGAAAAATGTCACAAGTCATAATCGGGAAACTCATTTGTAATTTCTGACAATCTGACACATTTGCCAAAAAAAAACCATTCCCTCAATTTTTGCCGAACGAGCAACAAAAATTATGTACCTTGCCGATCCCTACGACTCATTGGAGGAGGACTCGACCATCTCCGGAGCCACTTTGAACCCACTCGAGAGCCCCAAACTCAAGCAAATCCAGCCGGCCGACATCTCCACCATCCTCCCGCTCTACGGCAAAGAAACATTGAAAAAAGACGTCCGCATCAACAAGGCCAAATCCACCGTCACCAGGATCCCCACCAAAATCAAACCGGCCCGCTCCCACGACCCACCAAATCCACACCCCGACGGCCGAAGCCCCAAGGCGAAGATTTACAGCATGGCCAGTCTGAACGGACTGAGTTTGGAAAGCCGCCCTAAACGTTCGTATTTGGACATGTTTCGGGCCAAAATCGGGTGGACAAAGGCCGTAGCCGTAGGTAGCGAGACCACGCGGGGGGTCGTGGACGATAACACTTTCCGATCGCAGGAAGGAAGCACCAACTCGGATAACTCGTCGGCATTCTCAGACGCCAAGTCTTTTGTATCTGATTCCAGCAGGTAAAATATTACAAAAAACATTAGAAGATTAGACAAGAATAGACAGTCCAACACATATAAAAATTATGAGATTAGACTTATTTAGACAAAACTAGACAGGTTTTAGAAGAATAGGTAAAACTAAAGAAGAGTAGACTAGACTGAATCAGACTTGTTTGTCTATTATGGAAAGTTTTTGAATTTTCCAAGAAGCCGATTTTCTTTCAGTTTTTACTTTAAATTCATGCACGACGAGCAACTTCGAAGAGAAGCCGAGGAAAGCAGAGTGTTACCTCAGTCCTGCGGCAGCAAGACCACTCTGTCCTCAATTAGCATACTGAACATGAAGAGCGTATCCGAAGTGTCCTCGCTGCAGACCCAACGCAAGTCGCCCAGTAGCAAATCGGTCAAGTTGAACAAGTCGCTGCTAAACGTCCCCGTCCTGGGCACTCTAGGCCCGGATCCCGTTCGAGTCAAAGAGAAAGTATTAAAAATTATTATCAGAGCGGTTGAGTAGTTTTGGGCAGTGTATTTGAGTGCGGATTGTTTCAGATGGTGAAGCTGAAGCGGCAGCAGAGCTACGGCCAGAAAGCCAGTAACCAGAACCGGATCAAAATGCTGGAGAAGAACGTGATTAGGAACTTTGAGCTGGAGTTGAAGAAGTCGAACGAGATAGAGAAGTGTGCTAATATTGTCTTGAGTGCTAAATAAAGTTTCTTTTAAATTGTCTAATATTTGATTAGATTAGACAGAGTAGACAGACTATACAGGGTTGTCCAAATAGATGTTATCGGCCATATGGTACTTCTACGTTTACTTATGGTTCGGGGTTTCGGAGTACTTGGTTCATTTTTTATTACTCATCAAATTGTAACGGGAAATTCTTACCTTCCCAGTTAGCGTTGAATGTTGCATGAATGTCGCAGCAATGTTACTTTCGCAACGTTATACATTGCTGCAACATTCCCGCAACATTCCTACAACATTCCTATGTCCGCCTCTCTGCAACGTTCAGAAATGTTGTGGGAACGTTGCACGGAATATTGCAGGAACGTTGCGAGCATTGCAAGAACGTTGCGGGAACATTACAAACGTTGCGGGAACATTACGAACGTTGCGGGAACATTACGAACATTGCAGGAACGTTGCGAGAACATTGCAGGAACGTTGCGGGAACATTACATGATTGTTGCAGGAAGATTGCGAACATTGCATGAATGTTGCAGGAATATTGCGAATATTGCAGGAATGTTATAGGAATATATTAAATATTGAAAAATAGAAAATTATATTTTTAGTTTTATTCTCTTTTATTCTTCTCTTTTATTTATAAATTTCACTTTCACTTTCAATATTTTTTTTAAATTCATGTACTGTTATTGTTATTCTCATAGGAGGAAACTTCTGCATTTGCTTTTTTTGGCTCGACTCACTCTTGTTGGAGTTTGAATAAGTCATTTCTATCTGCTATATCTTTTTCCGACCATTTCTCTCCGCCAAGTCTCTGTAAAATTGTAGGACAATAGAAAATATAAGTAAAAATATCTGCCAAAAATATACAAATGTTCACTTTTAAAGAAATAAACTTACTGCAGAGTAATTTCGCCATCATCAATTGGCTAAAACATCGTTTCTTATTCGAACGACCTTGCTAACTAAATTTTAAGGCAATGTGTTTGTTGTACAAGTAGGTTATGTAAACGCGTTTAGGAGGGACTCAGCATTCATACACTTCCTTTTCCTAATATGGGGTTTCAGGAATTGCAATATTTGCAATAAGGGCCATTCTGGACGAGTCGATGCCACTGCCCCTGACCCATCCCATCAAGCTCAACAATCCACTTCTCTTTGACAAACCTCTCACGAAGCGTTTGCCACCTGGAGCTACATCCTTTCACTGTTGCTGAAATAAAGATAGAAAGGATATAGAAAAGTATGAACTGTAAATTTCGAATAAAAAGATGCAACATAACCTACCATTCATTGTTTCGGCCACATTCTTCCATGCGGAGTCTTTTTTTGAAACCTGCATGCCCCTTATCATATATTTGGGAATACGCCAGCACACACTCAACTGACAAAACGTCATTAATCGACATTTTTTAACTCTTAATTTATAAACAACTTTTCGAACTGTAAACAAAGTGAATGTAACACAATGGAAAATGCCACTCTTGAATTCGAGTGCATGCGCGCAAGAATCGAGAGCGTTGATTGGCTGAAAGATAAGGCGACACGACGTGAAACTTTGGACACTGGTAGATTTCACATTACGTTAAGTTCGGATACTTCACATTACCTCGATCGTAATGGGCCGCATATAAAACAATGGGTTTTAGGTTTTCATCACGTCTCATCTCGTCACGTTAAGTTCATCGTAATCCCGCCTTAATACACTACATAAAAGTGGAAGAGAGGAGTACAGAACGAAGAGAGAGCGTAGATAAAACATTAACATTTCATTGAGTATATACACGCATTGTGTATGCAAATTCCGATCGGCGGAAAATACACGCGCCGATCGTAAAAATAACTAAAAATATAATACATTTTTGAGTATAAGAATAAAAAAAAGTGATAATAAAAACACAGTAAAAATAAATGATAATATTAATAATGAAAATAATAATTGGCGCACCCTTACTGGAATGTTGTAGGAATGTTGCTACAACATTCACATTGTAATATTGCAACTGGAATGTTGCAGGAATGTTCCTGCAACATTCACATTGCAATGTTGCCACTGGAATGTTCAGGAATGTTGCTGCAACATTCACATTGTAATGTTGCAACTGGAATGTTGCAGGAATGTTCCTGCAACATTCACATTGCAATGTTGCCACTGGAATGTTCAGGAATGTTGTTGCAACATTCGGAATGTTGTGCAGCCTTCGGAACATTGCTGCAACATTCAACGCTGACTGGGTTTATTTATTTGTGGCTTGGAGGAAGCTCTGCCAGGCTACATGTGAGGCTCTCACTCACTAAACACCTTTTCCACCTGGCTTTAGTATGCCCCGCCTCGGTATTGCTGCGCATTCCTTCAGGGTGGACGGTTAGTACTACCTGAGATGTTGGAAGAGGGTTAGTACTACCTGAGATGTGCGGCTCTCACTCACTAAACCCCTTTTCCAACTGGCTTTATGCCCCGCCTCGGTATTGCTTGCGCATTCCTTCAGGGTGGACGGCAAGTACTACCTGAGATGTTGGGACAGGTCTTTCTTTTTTGAAAGAGGTTGATCTTTCTTTTTCAATTTGTCTCTTAACATGTCTTTTTGTGTCGAAATCTTTTCGTAGACTTTTATGTGTTTCCAGTGGTCTCTGCTCTCCATCATTATTTCTACTATATTTTCCTTGGTTATTATCCTTCGTACCTGCTCCTGTACGTGTTTTCTCTACTCCTTTCATTTTTCACGTATGAATATACCTTTTTTTGTCGTCCCATCTCACATCACATCTTCAGGTTCACATCTCTGGAAAACACGGCGGCCTTATAGTCCTATTTTATTCCTCCACATTGTTCCATTCAAGCAAATAGATCCAGAACATGTATAAGGTTCAGAAGTCTACGTGACTTGTGGTTCGCGCTTCATTCTCCTGCGCGCGATTGCTTCACAGTGGAATATTATATGGGAGGCAGTCAGTCCTCTTCATTGCAGAGTCTGCATAGTGGTCCATCTGTAGTTGGTGTCTTATTGGTCCACTCTGTTATTATTTTACGGGCTATGGGTTTGGTGACGTAGGCGCTGCAGCAGCGCCCTCTTTTGCAAGTGCGTTCGCCTTTTCGTTTCCTTTCAGACCCATGTGACCTGGCACCCACGAAAGCGTAACGTTGTTGTGTTGTGCACGTTTTAAGTTCTGAAGACACTCCGAAACTATCCTAGATTTTATTCTATGGCCTGTCGTTTATGGTAGCCTGACTGTCCGTGAAAATATAGATGTTTCTGCTTCTGTAGTCCATTCTTATATTTTCCCGAACACATGTATCTATTGTAAGAATTTCCGCTTGGAAGACCGTAGTGTGTCTCTTTAGTGGCACAGTTATGCTGCACCTAGGAGATAGACCACATACTCCAGCGCCAGTTCCAATGTCTTTTTTGGAGTCGTCGGTGTACCAGAATAGGTGTCCTTGGTTTTTCTTGTGGTAATTTCCTTCTGTCTACTGTAGCTGTGTTTTGAAGGGTATTTCGAATGAAAGCCTTTGAGGCATCGAGTTTCCCTCCATGTTAAGGATTGGCTCTTTCATTACACCAGTTATTGAGGTACGGCCCGACCTTGCTAGGGTTTGCCTTGTGTTGTTAGACTTGCATCTGAAAGCTGTCATCCTAACCTGCGTTGAAAATATCCAGGGAAGGGAGGCTTAACATTGCTTCCAGAGCTGCCGAAGGTGCGGTTCTCATCGATCTCGTGATTAGTAAGAAGGCTAGGTAGGCTATGTACACTGGAGAGTTTGTTTATAGCTTGCTTCTGTTTTAGTTTGGTCCACCAAATTGTGGTCCCATATGCAAAGATGGGTCTTACTACCACCTTGCATAACTAATGTACCATGTTTGGTCTTAAGCCCCACGATTTGCCAAGTGTTCTTTCTCTTGCTCATCATCAATACCATTTTGCATTTTTTTGTCGACCGTGTGAAGTGTTGGTTCCAGCTCAGTTTTGCATCTAGGACCAAGCCTAGATAGTTGACCTCGACACTTGCCTTTAATTGCTCGTTGTATAAAATTGGGAGTTTTAGACCCTACAATTTCCTCATTTTCGAAAAGGCACTATGGTGGATTGGTGGGGGTTAATCCGAAGATCTTCTCGCTCTGAACAGATGGTAGCTTACATTTCCTTCCTTCCGGTTAGTCCACTTTTCTACATCTTTAATCAGCATCCTGGTCCGTTTACTTCAATTTGTCCTGCCCCTTTATTTATAGTGTTCCCCGTTTCCAGCGCTTTCTGCTCATTTATTTTCTGGGTCGTCTCTATCCATACGGTACACGCATTCCCCTTCCTATAATCTGACTTTTTTGAAGAACGGATACATTTTAGCATCAAAGTACTTTAACCGCGCAATTTAGGAACCGTGTTATAAACATAATAAATAGTATAGAAATAGTACTTTTACTCCGAATGTGAGGTTTAATTAAAACATAAATAATTTTTTTTTAATTAAAATTTTCGATAAATCGATAAATTTTCAATATTTCGATAAATCGAGAAATTTTCGATAAATCGACAAATTTTTATATTAAACTGTAAAAAAATAAATAGTTTTGTGACTAACAATAGATTAGATTAGATTAGATTCCCGACTTCCTCTAAGGGTTTGGCGCACGTCAACCTTAAGGCTTATTGTGCTGGACTAACAATAAGGTAGATGCATCGCTCGAAAACCGTCCGATATACAACTCTTAAAACAGGATTGTTTTTGATTGATAAAACACATTATCTTTGGTAGCCAGTTATAAAAGTTGGTATTCTTAAGACGTTTGAAAATGAAATAAATATAAAATGATTAGTTAATTAATTTGTTTATTTATTGATAGACGATAATATTTATTTTATTTTATTTATTTATTTTATTTTATTTTATTTTACATTTCAGGGGAAGCTAACGGTTGCCCAATTATAAGCTTCCACAGATTATAAAACAAAGGAACTTTAGTACAGATTATTAATATAAAGTATTAACGTCTACAAACATACATACAAACATACATATATACATAAATAGTGAAGATTAACAATATCCAGAGCAAAGTGGTAAATAATGTAAATAGTGATACAAAAAGAAAAGAAATAAGTAAACAAAATAAAGAACGATGTGGTTAAATCAGTTAACAATAAGCTGTCTTTTAAGCTGGTTTAAATTTAAACTAAAGAAGTCGAAATGCTGGAAATGATTATTGTACGTTGTCGTTAATCTTATTAAAGGAGAGTTGCCATATGAGTTAGACTTAATAGGAGGGATATAAAACAAATTATTATTTCTGGTAGTTCTCCTTGGAACAAAAAAATCCAGGTTTGTAATAAATAATTCAGTTTTAATGAGATTGTTCAGTACTTTGTGAAGAAAAATCATATCTGCATTTGTTCTTCTCTGTTCAAGAGTTAGCAAACGGAAATTTTGTAAGATATCGCCATAGTTAGTGTATGGTATATTAAATTTAAAGCAGAGTATAGTAACAAATTTTTTCTGAATGGATTCAATTCTAGATTTATGTTTAGAATATTGTGGATTCCATATAGTGGTAGCGTATTCTAGTTGTGATCGAACTATAGAGGTGTATAACATAATTGCTGTTTCAATATTAGAGAAAGACTTAATAGATCTCAACACAAAACCTAATAATTTATACGCCTTTCTAGTTATACTATCTATATGGCTAGTTAAAAGTAATTTAGGGTCGAAAACAATACCTAAATCGCAAATACTGCTGTTCCTAGTTAGAGCTATGCTGTTCATGTTATAAGGATACGTGATTGTGTTTATATTTCTGCTAAAACTAACAACAGAACATTTATTTAAATTTAAGGTTATATAGTTTGCATAGCAGTAAAGGTATAAACGTGAAAAATCCTCCTGCAGTAAGACACAATCCGTATTATTCTCGATAACCCTAAAAAACTTTAAATCATCTGCATACAAAAGAAATTTACTATTTTTGAAGACTGTTAAAATTGTGTTGATATACAAATTGAAAAGTATGGGACCTAAATGAGATCCTTGAGGTACCCCAGAAGTAACATAAATTTGCCTAGATTGAAATCCGTTGCAGACAACAAATTGAGATCTATTTTTAATGTATGATTCGATCCATCTTAGAAGTGATCCATGAATACCACAGTAAGAAAGTGTATGCAACAATAAGTTATGATATACCTTGTCGAAAGCTTTACTGAAATCTGTGTAGATTACGTCAATTTGTTTACGAACATCCATATTGCTACTTAAAAATTCAGTAAATGGAATTAGGTTATTCAGGACTGATTTGCCTGGACAGAAACCAGTTTGTTCAGGAATGATTATATTATTGACATCATCTTGTATTTCATGAATTATTAATGACTCGAAAATTTTGCTAAAAATAGACAAAATAGATATTGGTCTGTAGTTTGAAATATCACATCTGTTGCCCGATTTAAAAATTGGTGTTATAAATGACGTTTTCCAGACAGTGGGAAACAACCCCAAATTCAAAGATTGGTTAAAAATTATGTAAAGCGGTTCTGTTAAGTAATGGGCACACGTTTTAATGAATTTGGGATGTATTCTATCTGGTCCACATCCTTTATTAATATTTATATTTTCAAGTTCAGTTAATATTTTTGTTTTACTGAGATATAAAGAGCTTAAATTTACAGTGGCCAGAATATGATCAGCTTCAGTTGTTGAACTGTTAGTGACAGTATTATTATTAGTGCAGTAAACTGACTCAAAATGATCAGCAAACAAGTTACAAATTTTAGCACCTGAAGAGGCTTCTATGTTATTGTAAATTAAAGTATTTGGAATACCATTATTATTCTTTATGGTGTTGATGTGACTCCAAAAGTTTTTGACATTATTTTTTATTCTGGCTTCCACAACATTTATATAATTTTTATAATCAGCATCCATTTTGACTTTTACTCTCCGTCGCAACAATGAAAATGTGAGATAATCTGACTGATTACTGTATATTTTCCATTTTTTATGATATTTGTGTTTTTCAATTATTATTTTAATTAATGATTTGGAAAACCAACAGACATATTTAAAACCCTTATCTCGCGCCGCGATTTTTGCGTCGCGCAGTAGTAATTTATTGTTCGGACTGAGGTGATCATTAATATAAATATTATTAGATTGTAAATAATTTAGATTTGTTGTAGTTAGGTTTTTATTATTGCGTGCTGCTGATATAACTGAATCTTTTTTAAGGCGTGAAACAAATCTAACAATTATGTTCTTTGGTGTAGAATTGTTGTGATTGAAAGATGCAACTCGGTGAATGGCGTCTATGTCTTGGTCCGCAATTGGAATGTGTAGTGTCTCACCAATCTTTTTTATTACTTGCAGCAAATTTTCGTTTGCAGCTTCTGGGATTCCATGAACTTCAATATTATTTATACGAGAGCGCTGCTCATAATCTTCCAGTTTGTAGTTTATAACATCGCATTCTGCCTTAAGCGGTTCGATCATATTTATTTTAGTAACAAAAGTATCTAATTTATTCTCAAAAGTATTCATTTTGGCCTGGAAATCGTCAATTTTATCGCTGCAAAATTGAACGGCTTTTTTAAGCTCAAATAATGAGGCTGAGATCTCTAAAAGGGATGTTTCACTTGCAGTAATCGGAGGAGTAGTGGGTGAGATAATAGCTGGTAACGATCTACAACCAGTGCATACCCAAATTAAATTTTTGGAATTAATTAAGGCCACTTTTTCCTCATTACTAATGTTCATACAACTATAGTAAAATATCTTCTGACATTTACCCGCGCACGCGGCGCCCTTATCTCTTCGATTAAGAGGTGATTCGCAGACGCTGCAGCAGCCGTTCGATGGAGCCATAGTGTTGTGACGATGAAGAATTAAGGCGAAGAGACTTACACTGATTAGCTGGTCCACTGGCGGCTTGTAGTTTTGTTGACCTTGCTTCGCAGGTAAGGTTTATCACTAATTATTAAAAATGAATAAATAGATTCTTAATCAATATTATTTTATGTGACAAACTTATATTATTATTAATTACATATAAAAAGAATATTGCACAAAAGATGATATTTGTTAACACAGCGTTATTAAAAAAAGAGAAAGCGTTATTAAAAAAAACTAAGTAGATAAACGCTTAGAAAGATAAGACGTTTTAACAGACGTGCGTTCTCGTTGAACTGTTGAGAGCGACTTTATACGAAGTATAGTAAGGGAGGATTCGAAATGTTTGGCTGAAACGTGCCGAAACATCTGTATCATGTTAATACTTGTTAATACGTTAGATGGTAGCTTACATTTCCCTCCTTTCGGTTGGTCCACTTTGCTACATCTTTAATCTTAGCATCCTGATCCGTTTGCTTCCATTTGTCCTGTCCCTTTTTTTAGTGTTTCCCCTTTCCAGCGCTTTCTACTCAATTATTCTCTGGAATGCAATTTCCCATTCCGCTGCTATAGGTATTGTTCTTCCTATTTCCTTTGCTGCCTCTAGCGATGTTGTCCTCTAATCACTCCTGTCACCCTGATTGCCAGTTGTCTCTGCAGACTGTCCAGTTTTTTTTTTATATTGTTTTGTTTCCAGCGCTCTTCTCCAGATATATGCCCCATACAATATTGATTCCACAACTGCTGCTAATTCTTTTTTGTTGCCCATCTTTGCATCTTTTGTTGCTTTCCCCATTCTTGGCCTCAGTTTTGTTAGTGCTTTGGTTGCTTTCGTGGCTTTGTTGTATAACGGGTTTCCGACAAGTCCCGGGACGACGCAATAAGTATTGAACAAGTCATTTACAAACTAGACGATTTGTACATTTAACGGTTTCCTAGCCGTAATATCCCCGACCAAAAAATCTTCGAAAACATTCATCGAGGCACATTAAAAACAAATTGAGGGCCAGAAAGATTAATGACAGTAAGAACGGTACAGCTAGAACAGAATGTGCTGAACATGATAGAGGAAGATCCAAGTACTTCGCGACAAATTGCCAATACTTGTAAGTTATTGGACACTTTGGAAAATTCTTAAGGGCAATTTGTTGTATCCATTCCACATCCAACGTGTTCAGGCATTACAACTTACTGATTGTCGTCCACGTACTGCGTTATGTCAATGGCTTTTGCAAACATTAGTTCTAATCCCTCAACACCTGACACACATTCTTTTCACCGATGAAGCCAGTTTCTCAAGAATTGCAATAAGGAATTTTCATAACAACCATGTGAGGGCAGGTGAAACTCCGCATGAGGTATATGAAGATCGATTTCAACATCATTTATCCTTCAAAGTTTGGGTTGGAATTGTGGGTGAATATCTATCAGGGATGTTATGGAGCTCCGTAACAGTAACCGAAACTATCGGATATCCGAAATAGAAATTTATCCGTAATCGTAACCGAATCCGATATAAAAGTTTCGAATAATTTCGGATAATTTTGATTGATCTGTTGTAATAATTCCTATATATTTCAATATCTAATAGAAATAACGAATAATGTTGTTTTTGTTTGTTATAATTATGATTTTGCATTTTTAAGTAGATGAAACTTAAAAATAATGCTCCCTCTGTTCCATAATACACTATCATGTATTTCATTTCTCCTTCTTTCTTGTCCCATATTACTGGATTTGTTTCTTTTATTTAAGAGTAATTTTTTTTAATGATAGTTTTTTATATGAGAACATCAATAAAAATAGTATTTGTGAAAATTAAATTTTTTATTTATTTAAACGTGCATAGTTGGTTTGACAATCCGTGGCCATATGTGGTTGCTTGTAATTATTTCCTCTATAGTCTGTGATTGTTTCAATCATACAGTCTTGAAGAGTTAAAAAAGTATATTTAATGTATCCCGAACCATGTCATTAAAAGATTGTGTAACAAATTTGATAACGCCATCAATAGTAGACGGATTATAATAAGCTCTTTGTATAGGCACCAAATCGAAGATATTCATTTCGGAGCTATTAGGCGGCTGGCAGAGGGTACATGATAAGTCGGCAAAGGATATGTCGGCACCGGACGACTCGGCACTTCCAACTCGGAACCGGACAAGTCGGCACCAGGAAAACTCGGCACCGGATAAGTCGGCACCGGGCAAATCGGCACCAGTCATCAATATATAAATTTTCTAGTAAAACATAGGTTTTGGTAATATCAAAAACAAAATAAATCTTTTTATAATTAACCCTTAACCACCTGCCATACGTCTCAGGTGAGAAAATTACTGCTACTTTTGATCGGAGAGACGTATGTCAGGTGGTTAGGTGTTAAAAAAAGTAAGGTATGCGCCCCTTGAAAGATGAAGGAAATTGTAAACTATTTATTTTGTCACCTTCTAGCCAACAGTAGAATTCATGTTGACATGAAAACAGCGTTAAATTAAAAACTAATAATATAACATAAATAACTTTATTAATGGTTAAAAGGATAAGAGGTTTAAAGAAAATTAAAAATACGAGTGCTGAAATGTTTCGGTGCCGATTTGTCCGGTGCCGACTTATCCGATGCCGACTTTTCCCGGTGCCGAGTTGTCCGGTGCCGACTTAGCCGGTGCCGAGTTGGAAGTGCCGAGTCGTCCGGGTTCGGCTGACAGATCAAGCAAATATCAAATTCATCCTTTGCTTCGTGTTGGACAAACTCTGAATTGTTTGGTAAAATATAAGGTCTAGAGTTGTCTTGTTGAATAAAAATCGTTTTACTTCGTTCTATACGATTTCCAGGCCACTTAAACTTAATAGCTGGAAGTACTTTTTCAATCACCACTTATTCGGTACTCATTTTTATCAACAACAACCGATGTAGAAATGAAAATGTCTTTACTACGATTGCTGTTATTCTTTTTTGCAGATTCCATTTTTATGAATGGCCAAATTTAAAATTTCGTTAATCAAATCGCGGTCTAGCCACGGCTGCAAGAAACATAAAATCACCTTTTATTATGAATCTTTTCTTTTCACCTTTTATTATGGCGATGCGGTTTAACCTCGTCTGGTTCAAAGTAATAACGGCTTTGTTCCTCAGTTAGATAGAACCATTTTTCATCAATGTGAACCATATCAAATATATCCGGGAATCGAATATTTCCATCTTCAAAAAATTGCAAATGACGGAATATAAAAACAAAAATTCGCTCCTCTTTATTTGCATCCGTCAACAGAGGCTTTAATGTTGCCGTGCACACTCGCACATCTCCAGCTTTTATCAGACGATGTAGAGAAGTTTTGGTATATTCAAGGCGCCAGCAAGTGATCTGGTTTTTCTTTTGTTTAGTGGCACATTGCAAATTCTGCCATTTAATGCATAATTTTTCTTTTTTTGACCAACTGGACCGCGTTTTCTTGAAGTTACATTCGATGTACTGATTTCTTTGTCACGCTTCCAGATCCTGGCTGTAGTTTGAGTACTGACAATGCATTAAACTGCAACTGACTTGTATGCACCTCTCTTGAAGAATGTCACTTACACTTAGCAAATCATCATATATTAGCCTCCTTTGTTAATAGATAAGTTCACGTTTATGTCGTTCCATATTTATGGGTAGGAATTTTAAACAATTAAACTTTTCCTCTTATGACGAAAGACTGAATAAATAGGAATACACAAATGCAATAACAATACTAAGACATTTAAATCACAGTGTTTGGAAGAGCTCTACAGAGCAGCGATCGGCAACCGTTTAGGTATTGCGAGCCACTAAATTCACAACTGAAACTTTCGTGGACCCCTAATCAGCTCCGCAGGAATTTTTTTTGAAAATCATTAAAGTCAAATGTGTTTAAATTGAAAGTTAGCTTTTACTGTGTACAAAATTTGTAACGAAAATTAACAGTTTTGAATGATTCTGTTTTCTCCAGCAAAGGGAAATAGAGTTAATTAAACGTTTTGCAGTAGTATTTTGTAGGAAATTTTACATAGAGCCTTAACAAAATTTATTTTTGATTAAAAATTTTATTACATGAGCTCAACGAATTTAGTTTTATCTGAATATATTTACGGACCCCAAAATTTCGCCACGGACCCCTGGGGGATTTACGGACTCCGGTTGCCTACCGCTGCTATAGAGCATTTTAACCTTTTTGAGTAAACTATTCAGTAATGTGGGACAACAATTTTTGCATTTTTTTACCTTTTATGAAATGATGATGAAATAAAGCAAGAATTTATGGTTTTTTATTTATGATGTTTTTATGAAGAAGATCAATTAAACTCATAAGAAAAAAAAATCGAAATTGAGCCTTATATTTTGATAAGACGCGGCCACGAATCCAAAACTATTAAGTATTATGGGACAGAGGGAGTAATTACTTATATGACATATGATTGTAGTAGCTACTTATATTGTAGTATTTACTTGTATGGCATATGATTGTAGTATCAAATAATAACATAGAAACAAAATCAAATTATTTACCAATTAGTATTCTATTTTTACAATTCCTTAGAAATCCGATATCCGTAACCGAAACTATCCGAAACTAACGGATATTCCGAAAAAAAAATCATATCCGAAACCGGTATAATATTATTCCTATATCCGTATCCGTATCCAGATCCGAAATTTTATATCCATAACATCTCTGCTATCTATACCCCTTGAATTTTTGCCGCAAGTTTACCTAACATCCTGTATAATAGTTATAACACTTTCTCATGTCGAGACACGTGCGACCGGCAACGCCATGACAATTCAACCAAAATAATACGCGAGAGCATTTGTCGTGGAATCAGAAGAAAAGGATTATCGTTGTGTTGTTACGAGTTTCCTGAAGGTTTATACAAAAACTTTTTGTATTAGTCATCAGTTGCCCTTGAATTTGTTTTCTTCATTCAATTGTACGTATTAGTTGTTAATATTATTTGTGAACGTTACTTTTTGTTTACCTACTACAAACATTGCAAGTCTTGACTTGTTTCTAATATTAGCGTGTTGGGCAAAACGGATAGGTGTTAAAACGTAGATGCATGTAAACCGTGGCTTAAATTAGAACTGACGCAAAAACGCCTTGGAATTTGAAAATATTTTGAAAACCTTTAAAAAAAATTCACGCAGGCCGAATTGTAAACCAGTATGATATGGCAAAACTAACTGGGAGAGCGCACGCCAAAACTGCTTCAGTTCAAAATGCCGTTAATGGATTTAAAAGACCGTGAATCTGGCCTTATGATCCAAATGCTTTTAGAGAAGAAGCTCCTTCAACAATGACCGACCGTCCATTTCATGACGCACCGTCTACTATGACTGAACCTCCTATAAATGGTGCATCGTCGACATCCTTTCAATTGTACATCGTCTACTATGACCGACTGCGCTTTAAATGATTCTCCAGCAACAGCAATGACGACTGACCCGGTTCTACTTGAAATTTTATCTGTTACCGAAAACGAGGCAGTAGCTGAATCTTCCCCACAGTCCTTTATCATTTCAGAAATAGAGATTTAAAGGTCTACTACACCTTTGCCTGATTTAAATACACACGAAGAAGGATCATCTCATTGTCTAAGAGAAATTCATCCAGCGCCTGCAGCGAGCCTTGAACCATTTCAAATTAGACCTATTCCAACTATGGCTGTTCCTAAAACAGGCCGCAAACACAAAAGGTAGAAATCATAGGTGTCGACGTCTACTCCCGTTAAAGCTGAGCAAGCGTTAAAATTTGAGAAGGCAAATATTAAGAAGACCAAGATTTCTGAGTTGGCAGGGCCCCAGTAAAACTAAAACTAAATGATCATCGGTTAAAAACCAAAAACCAGATTTTTGCGCTGACAAATACACTGAACCACCAGCAGAAGATTGGATTCCGTGCAAAAATTGGGCGCATGAAGACTGCACTTCTTATGTAGGAGTTGGCAGCTACTACTGTGATGAAAACTGATCTAATCTAATCTAAATTCAACATATCCTTTCTTGGAGCGTATCCTTTTTGCTCGACCGCTCCGGGCAAAACGGCTAATTGATACTTGCTAATGAATAAAAATCATAATTATTATAGAAATCATTTTTTAATTTAAATCACACATTAAAATTTCCGTGAAAATAATAATTTTACGTTTACGTTGCAAAATTATTCATCACTTTATAACACAGTTTACCTATTTTTCAATGCAACTCGTCGCTGGCCTGCAATTACTGGCTTGGCGTTATCACAAAGTTTTTCTGCAGGCGAATTTAAATATCAAAAACTCAATTAAAATTCAATTAAAATTCAATATAATCATAAATTAAAAAAGACGACAAAATTGTCGTCTGATTATTTTCCAAAAGATGATTAAACAACTACCACTTCCACGTCGTTCCAGTTTTAGTAGTGCGTCATATACGAGGTTCCACAGTATCGGTCCCAAGACCGAGCCCTGTGGTGCTTCTGCGATCATTTCCATTTCCTCCCCCGGTTCCGGTTCTACGGTAAGGTCTTTCAGGTAGTCTTGTATTATTCTTATAAGGTAGGGTGGTATTTCTTTTCTACTTATTGCATTAATAGAGTTGTCAAACCTATATACGTGCTAACACTTTTTGGGCAATCCTGTATGATGGTATAATATGTGATAATTTATGTTAATTAAATTTTGTCGTCTTTTTTAATTTATGATTATATTTAATTAGTCATCAAAAAAAAATCACAATTTATAATACTCCTATTTAAATTCGCCTGCAGAAAAACTTTGTGATAACGCCCAGCCAGTAATTGCAGGCCAGCGACAGTTGCAATGAAAAATAGGTAAACTGTGTTATAAACTGATGAATAATTTTGCAACGTAAACGCAAAATTATTATTTTCACGGAAATTTTAATTTGTGAGAGTGTCTGTTTGTATTGTGGGTTTCTGTTGGATGGGGAGGAAATTTTAAAGCGTAAATGAGTTTGGGAAACGAAAAACTTTGAAAGAAGAGCCAACAGTTGACAGAAAGTTTTGCAACGAGGAAGTCGAAGGAACACAAAAACCTAATATTCACACAATATACCAAATATATGAACTTTCTTTGTGAAATCACACATAAACGAATTGTTATCAAGAAATTGCAATTCGCTGTTATATCAAATATTCGCAAAATACAGAAAAGTTTGTATATTTCCACAATGAAAATCTTTGACTTTCCCACCACGTACTTCTACCGACCGATTTTGTACCTGACATTGGCTGGAGTCTCGATTTATGACCTCAAGGGAAAACTTACACAGTTCATCTACCACACTTACTCCATTCTCGTCATGGTTTTCTTCGTATACGGCTACACCTTCACTGAAATCCTTCACGTCTTCAAACACCTCAACCAACTTGAAGAACTAACATTTACCTTATGTTATCTAATTGCTCACTTCATTGGTTAGTTTCGGACAAAATTGACTCACAAGTTAATTGACTAGCCTAAGAGGATTAAGTACAAGACTACACGTAGAAGACTAGACAGATAAGACTAGACAGACAAGACTAGATAGACAAGACTAGACAGACAAGACTATATAGACAAGACTAGACAAACAAGACCAGACAGATAGAACAGACAAGACTAGACAGACAAGACTTGACAGACAAGACTACACAGACAAGACTACACAAACAGGACTATACAAACAAGACTAGACAGACGAGACTAGACAGATAAGACTGGACAGACAAGACTACACAGACAAGACTACACAGACAGGACTATACAAACAAGACTAGACAGACTTTATAAAGTGTAATGATTTAGTGTTTTCCAGCGATTGGCAAAGTGATTACTCTTCTGGTAAACCGCAAAATTATTGGCGAATTCTTAACGACCTTGGAACAAGAACCGCTCTTGCCCAATATCGAACGCGGCGGAGACGAAGAGAAGAAAATTTTGGAAGAAGCAAACAGACAGACACACAGAACAGTTAATCTCAAATATTAGTTTTGTCTATTATTATCTAATCTTCTCTAGTCTTGTCGTGTTCTGTCTATTCTGTTTCTCGATTATTCCAGGGAATTATATTTGGAGTCCCAGCGTTTGCGAGCGTGTCCTCCCGCGCGATCATCTACATCGTCAAGCGGAGCGAGGTGCGGTTCGATCCGGTCGCGAACGTGACGCGACTCGTCCCGGCCTTCCCGTTCCCGTGCACGCTGCCCTTCCCCGTCGACGACGCCTCCTCGCCCTACTACGAGATCATCTTCTTCTACCAGACCTTCTGCCTGGCCATCTTCGCCTGGTACCTCGGCAACGCCGACACCATCATCTGCGGCCTCATGATCCACGCCTCCGCCCAATTCCAAATCCTCCGCAACGAGATCGAAACTGCCGTTAGAAGAGCACAAAGCAAAACTGATAATGTATGAATTTATAATAGACAAAAATAGACATTACTGGGGTAGAATAGACAAAACTAGAGTAGACAAAAGTAGACAAGACTGGGGTAAAATAGACAAAACTAGATTAGACTAGTGATGAGTAGAGTAAACTAGACATTACTGTAGTAGACTATACAAGACTTTTCGAGACCAGGAACGACAAGAAAAGTTCACACAAGATCATACAAGCCTATATGAGACCAGACATGACCAAACAAGACCATTCAAATCTAGACAAGACCAGACTTATAAGAAAATAAGTGCTGTCATTTGGTTTAAGGGTTTTGTGATTGGATCTAAATCGACTGAGGTGAATTCAGTTAAATATTCAATTGAGTTGACTAGGAACGTCAAGGAGAACGTGAAGAAGTGCGTTCAACACCATTTGAAGATATTTGATCTGTTGAGCGACGTCGAGAGAATTTTCTCGGCGCTTTTCCTCATTCAGTTCTTGGGTAGTCTGACTGCCCTCTGCGTCGCTCTCTACCAAACTTCGCTAGTGAGTTAAATAGATTTACTAGGCAATTTAAAAATTGGTCTTCACTAGTACATTATCTAAATTTACCTGTCAATATAATTATTGGAGTTATACTTACCTATCGTAGAGGTTATTGTGATCGACAAGGCAGTTCCTATAGGGTGAGGCTTTTCCATTGCACTAGGGTTGGGCTAACCCCTGCAATTATCCCTAATGTGGATAACTCGAGTGCACAATTTTTTGGTAGATTCTAACTTTACTAGTTAGTAATCTAGATTAGATAGATTATGTAAATATTGGACTTATTATATCTTCTCTAGAAAGTTATATATACTTGAGCCGGCGAGAGAATGCAGCTGTACTGCGCCGAGGTATGAGGAGACGAGAGAGGGCCGAGGTACTCGCAGGTTAGTTTGAATTAAGAATTATGCGTTAGTTTTTCAAACACGGACAACTAAACACCGCGCGCTCGGAATAAAGTGGGGGTATGCGCAGAACAATGCTAAACTCGTCGAGACGAGATGCATTCTCTCGCCGGCCAGAATATAGATTTATTATATTGCGTCAATGTTGGTCTTGTAAGCTGTTTGAGTCATTTCCTCTTAAGTTTTTTGTACAATAATTCATTTATTATATTCTCATTTTTTCAGTTGCCTGTGACCAGTCCGTCCTTCCTGGCCATGTCCACCTTCACGGTGGCCATGCTTTTCCAAATCTACATTTACTGCTGGAACGGCAATGAAGTGTCTTGTAACAGCATACTTATGGCCAACTCGACTTACTTCTGCGACTGGGTTTCAACAGACAATGATGTCAAAAGGAGCCTAGTTTTGATTATGCTGAGATCCCAAAGAATGGCTTTCCTAACAGCTGGGAAATTCAGCATCATCAGTCTGGAAACATTCACAAAAGTAAATAGGCGTCTTGTCTGTCTAGTCTTATCTGTCTAGTCTTGTCTGCCTAGTCTTGTCTGTCTAGTCTTGTCTGTCTAGTCTTGTCTGTCTAGTCTTGTCTGTCTAGTCTTGTCTGTCTAGTCTTGTCTGTCTAGTCTTGTCTGTCTAGTCTTGTCTGTCTAGTCTTGTCTGTCAAGTCTTGCCTGTCTAGTCTTGTCTGTCTAGTCTTGCCTGTCTAGTCTTGTCTGTCTAGTCTTGTCTGTCTGTCCTCCTCGGTGGTGTAGTTGACAACATACCCGCCTTTCAATGCGGGAGACCCGGGTTCGAATCCTGGTCGGGGAGACAACAACTAGGGCGGTTTTCATTAACCGTCCGGGCTGCCCACCCTGAATGAATGCAGAATATGCGATACCGGGGTGGCGTATACTAAAAGCCAAGGTGGAATAGGGGGTTTAGTGAGAGTCTTGTCTGTCTAGTCTTGTCTGTCTAGTCTTGTCTGTCTAGTCTTGTCTGTCTAGTTTTGTCTGTCTAGTCTTGCCTGTCTAGTCTTGTCTGTCTAGTCTTGTCTCTCAATATTTTTTAATTCTTGTGTTTTAGATAGTTAAAGGATCTGTGTCTTATTTCATGGTCTTGAGGCAAATGAATGAAGAATTAGAGGAATAAAATCTACTTAAAAACCGACTCGCCCCTAATAATTTAATCTAAACTATTAGTCTTAACACTGGTATTACAATGTTTAATCTGCAGTAATCAACAATAACTTAGACGAGAAATTGAATAAATACACAAAACCTTGTAGATTTGTAGATTTCGGTGGTGACTTGTACTGCGACTTTCATAGATCTATTGTACCCACTTCCTCTATTAGTTAATATACTTAACCATTTAGAGCGCCTCTTCTAGTCCTGATTCCCTTGGAATTTTAGAATCAGGATCGCAGAGGAGTTGCAGTCCTTGAATCCCACCGGATTCAAGAATTGCAACCAGTATAGCGTCACTTTATTTTTTCTTTGTTTTCTGCATAGCTGGCAGCTGCCAAGTGGCCCTTAGGATGAAGTGACCACACGTCCCGATTTTGGCGGGACAGTCCCGCTTTTTGGAGGACAGTCCCGCGTCCCGCCGATTTTGTAAAATGTCCCGCTTTTTCGAAAATAACTGCATTTCTTGTTTTAAATGTACTGTGATATATAATATAACATTTAACATAACATTTTGCAGACATATTCCCATAAAATATCATTTTTGAATGTAACCAAATGAAATTTTTCCTCGAATTAAGCTGTCCATTCTTCAAGATATTTCAAGCAGTTATTATAAAAATTTGCCCCGAATGGTACACATATGTCCCACTGAAATTTCAACTTCTGAAAATTGTAAATTTTGAATTTAAAATTGTACTGTAATGGAAAATTTACCAGGCATTTATTTCGTGTATGTTATATGTAAGACAAATATTATTGTTGTAAATTATAAGTAGCCAATACAAGACAGGCTGGACCAGAATAGATCACAACCAAATAATTCTAGACAAGGTGAAACCAGGTGAGATCGAACATATATGATTAAAAATATGATCACTGATTCATACAGAATCATTGAACAGTACACTGATCAATATTGAACAACCATGTACAAGACAATAATAGACTGGACAAGTCTAGTCTATATTCAACAAGATTGGACAATGTGGGATAAAATTTTTGACAAAAAATTGGGCAAGAGTGGATACTAGATAATGTTAAAGCTTGTAAAGTCTCAAAAAAATTATACAAGAAAGGTAGATAAGGCCTACTAAGGTTCTACTTTCGGTTTTAGTATGCGCCTTTTAGTAGTCTCCTCCCCGACTAGGAATCGAACCCGGGTCGCCCGCATTGCTAGGCGGGTGCGTTGTCAACTTCACTACCGAGTGGACAAGCCGACAAGACTTTTTTTTGGGAAAGGGTGTAGCTGGCGGGATAGTCCTTTCCAGACTAGTGGTCCCACAGGAAACGCATCCGAACACTCTAAAACTGCTTTTCGCATGACCTCGGAGTGACGGATGGGTATATTTAAAAAAATGTGCTTCAACTGAGTCTCTTGTTGGGCTTCCTCTCATCATTTTCTTTGTTGCTTATTATGGTGTAGATTAGCCGCTGCATGTTTTCCCAGTCTTTTCTCTCAAGCATGTAACTTATAATGATTCTGGTACCAATAGGTTCTCCCATGTTTGCTGCTGCTGTTTCCTTTTCGGCTTGCCATCTCCAACACTCGAAGAACGCGTGGCACACACTGTCTGTCTCCCCGCAGTACACACATAATTCGTCTGAAGCCCGGCCACTCACTTCTTCGGACAATTCAATCCATGGTCAATTTATTTTGATATATTGTGTATTTTAGCAACAAATTAACAAAACATGAGGTTCATTCTATTTCTGCAATATTTATTCTTTCAGGGATGAAAGGGTTAACGGCACCTTGTTCTGAAATTTTCATTAAGTGAGATTATAAAAGGAGATTTTATTGGAATATATGGAAAAATCTTTTGAATATATTAGTAACCATTTTCCGAAAAATAATATTTCCGAAAATTATCTTTTTTATTTAACACCTCATCAAGGTGTTATTGGTTAAAGATACGTTACTGATGAAAAAATGAAATGTTGGTTGTCTGCAAATGCGGAAACAGACAAAAATTGGACGGAGCTATTGCTTCATTTCAAGCAGAATAATATTCCTTTCAAGCTTCATTTCAAGCAGAATAATATTAATCAAAATATTTTGAAAATTGTAGAATACGCGCTCTCATCGACATCTAAAAAACGCAGTTGAACATTAAACTTTGCAATCTCTATTAAGCGTAAAAATAATTTGACCAATTCATGTGAGAAATTTCAAGACATTTTAATAAATGATCCTAATCTATTGCAAAGTATTCACTCAAATTGAAATTAATTAGAACATTTTTTTTTGCAAATATTTTTATATTATTATATAATTAATAATAAATACATTTCTGTACATCTATAGACAGATATATGAATGTATACAATACAATATTTTTTGTATTATCCATATGTTAAAAGTAGTATCTTGGCGCACGTTTCTCAGTGCGACAAATGCCATTTTTGGTTGTATTACCACATAAATATGGTAACGCACGCAAATATTCAATATCGCTAACAATAAGTTACATTAAAAAAAAAACAATAAAATAAACAGAATCAAGACCTCAATATTAAAAAAGTGACGTGAAAGTGAAATTTTGTTTCATTACAAAATAAAAATTAAAGAAAACTTTTTAAAATGAGTTTATTCTATGGTGATACCGGAGACTGATGATAGTTCCTATGACGAATCCACACCACCGAAGACAATTGAAAAACAAATTCTTCATTTTTGAAGATGAATGAAGATTCGGTATTGTCAATTTCCCTCTCGAGCGAATGTCCGCTAGTCCAATTTCTCGTCCCTTTTGCTCTCGTGACCAATTGACAATTTACCGCCCTAGTTGCAAAATATACTATTTTTAAATTATTGGTCTGCTTTCATAACTAAATTATAATTCTCATTTCATCCCATTTGTTCCGCTTTGTCTCAACGAAAATGTGGTCACTTTACCTTAGGAACTCCACCAATCATTCCGGAACCGCGTTTAGCATGTCTCCAGAATGACTGTTGTAAATTTAATTAGTGTTTTTGCTCGTTAGCTGGTCATTTAGCTTGGTTGCACTATCCAATTGTTTCTATGGCGTTTCAGTCATTTTCTTTGGTGGACATAATGTTTTTGACAAGCCTGTCGGTCCCAATTTGTTTTGTTATCCATCATGTACCTCATTATAGTTCCTGGTTCGAACGGCATCTGCACACTACCTGTTTGTTTTTCTTTTTCAAGGTTCTATCTATAGCAGTCAAATATGGTGTATCACTGCAGAATCAGAGAAGTGATTGACATAGAGAGATTTTTAAATGCTGGGAAATGGGCCACCTTGCAAATGAATGTAAAGGCCCAGGAAGGCAGCAGATGTGCATACGATGTACCAAGGAGGAACACCAGGCAAAAGACTGCCATGAAGAAATGTAGGTACTATCCAAATTACAAGACGAAGACGAAGGGGCACCAAGCAAACTCTGGATCCTGTCCGCAATACAAAAAAAACCCTGTCGGAAGCGCTTAGAATGAGAGGGGCAAGAAAAGTCCGAAATGACTAATATTATGCAAATAAATTTAATGAGATGCCGTGCAGTGCACGATCTTCTCATTGCTACGTCAATAAAAAACAAGTCGGACAAAATTGTAATAAGCGAAACAAACAAAAAAAATTGTTAGCAGTGTTGATTAGTGCACAGACGAGACAAAAGACACCGATCAGGGTCATCAACAAGAACAAAGCGGTACAGGGTTTGTATGGGTGGAATTGGAACACTTCACCGTGTACAGCTGTTATTTTTCACCAATCCAAGACATAAACCGGCTGGCGGAGGGACTCGGGGCGCTAAGCCAAGACATTAGAGAGCAAAACAAAAAATCTAAATTCATAGCACAGGATTTCAGTGCTAAGTCTCCTTACTGAGGTTGTCCACTAATAAACAACAGAGGGGATATCGTTATGGATTGGACAGCGGAGCTGGACGTAGTTTTGCTGAACCAAGGGACACAGCACACACACACACTAGTTAGGGGAAATGCGCGTTCGATAATAGACCTGACTTTCTGTTCGCTTAACATCGGAAACAGGATCCAAGACTGGAAGGTAATCAACCATGAAACCCTGAGCGATCACCGATACATATATAAAATAGAAGCAGACTCACCAAGGAAAGACATACAAGGAAAAAGGAACGGATGGAGTACAAAACACTTTGACGTAGAAGCTCTTAAAAATAGCCTGGCACAGGAAATTGTAGGTAAAACAATTAAAAATGCTGGTACACTTGTTCAGGTCATGAGCATGTAACTCAGCTTTACCCATGAAAGGTGGAGCAACTAGGAGGAAACTGATATACTGGTGGTCAGACAAAATATCTAAACTGAGGGCCTCGTGCGTTGCTGCTAGAAGAAAATTCCAGCGACAAAAACTAAAAAAGACGTCGATGAAAAGCTCAAAATGCTAACGGACCTATATGAGATGCAAAAAGAGAACTGAGACAAGCAATAGCAAAAGAATCACATTGGCAAAAACTCTGCGAGGACCTAGACAAGTACATATGGAGAGATGCCTTCCAGCTATGCAAGAGGAACCTTAAAGTGCTACCGCCAAACACTCAAATGCCAATGAATGACCTGCAATGAGTTGTAGATGTACTGTTCCCACAACATGAACCTTTTGTCTGGGAACAACCAGAGGTTAATAAGATACCGCTAATTACCGAGGAGGATCAACATCGGTAGAGCTCCAGACGCAATTGGCATCCCGCCTGAGGATATTAAAATCGCAGCCCTCGATCAATCATAATTTGTTCTAGATGTAATGAATGAAGCACTAAGCGCCGGGAACTTTCCCAAGAAATGGAAGTGCGCAAGGCTTGTCTTGGTCCGCAAGGGTGACAAACCGTTAGACGATCCATCGTGGTATAGACCCCTGTGTATTCTGGACACGCCGGGGAAGCTGCAAGAGCAGCTCCTGGTGGACGGACGGAAAAGAGGACTTGAGGCAGGCATCGGATTGTTCATGAGGCAATTTGGATTCAGAGAGGGCAGATCCACTATCAGCGCAATAGAAAAGCGGTCCTAAAACTTGCAGAAGAAGCTAGAAGTGGCACCAAAAGGACAAGGAAGATATGTGCACTAATTCCATTTGACGTTAGAAACGCTTTTAACAGTGCTAGTTGAAAAATAATAATGAAGGAACTAACCGAAAGAGAAATAGCGCCTTACCTCCTGAGCATGGTAAGAAGCTACTTCGATAATAGAACACTGCTTCTACAGGCACATGGAGTTACGGTAGAGAGGGAATTGAGTAGTGAGGTCCCACAAGGTTCAGTCTTAAGGCCGGTCCAGAGATTACGTTTTGCACAAACTTTTGTTTGCGCAGTCTTAGGACGGAATGCAAACGTTGCAATTTTTAGAGCGTCTACATGGTGTAGAGATATCTGTATATTTCGCACAGTTTTAGTAACATCGTCATGGAGGAGGTACTACTCTGGTCAATTTTGGCATGCGGTCTTGTTAAGAAAAATAAAAGTTTGGAACGTCTCAGAAGTACCGGACGTTCAAAGTGGAAGTTGCTTCTAAAAAGGCAGCACTTTTACCAAATTAGATTAATGCGAGAATTACGTGATAAACCTAATAATTGGCGGAACTACTTGAGAATCGACATAGACACGTAGACTTATTAATTGGAATTAGTGACATGGCGTATCATCAAAGAAAATACTTGTATGAGAGCAGCAATCACCACATGAAAGGCTAACAGCAACTTTAAGATATTTGGCAAATGGCAGAAGTTAAAAATTCACAACAATTGAAACAATCGTTAAGTGAAATCTTCAAGATGCTGAGAATACTTGAATACTTTAAGGTAAGTAATAATGCTATGGTCTATAGAAGATTTATATGTATATGAACCTTAAAAGTAACATCAGCCACAAAACTTCCGCCAAGCAGAATGAAAATGCATGCAAGTACTTCTGTTTGGTTACAATGTTGACAAGATGTTTGCAGTGGAAGAGAAGTCAAATACTTGATGGGCGTGTGTCTGTTGAACTTTGCTGTGGAATGATGCGTGAAACTGCTGAAATTTGCCCAATTGTTTCATATTCCTGAGTGTGTGTAAGTTGTTCTGGGACGTAGTTATGTGGCATAGGCTGCGACTGCTGCTAGAAGGAGTGGTATTGTCCAACTTGTGAAGAAAGAGTACGTGGTATTCTCAATTGTTGGGACATATTCTGTTGACGGAAATTCCGTCCATTCACTAAACCAAAATCATCTTGTCGCTGGCTAGTCATATCAACAATTTGAAAATTTCTGATAAGCGTAGAATAAAACGAGATTAGTTTCTGAGCGATTGCGTTTTGTGTACTAGGGACGACTCTGAGTTTATTAGCCACATGTTTTCCAAACACCTGAAAAGCATCCTCTGCCTGTAGCGACACCAATTTCTTTCCAACCAACTTCATAACGTCAGTTGTTCCATCATCATTTTGAACTTCCTTTCTCTTACGAATTGAAGAATGCGATCTTGAAGTATTACGGGAGAATGTTCTATTGCTAGAACTGGGAGTTGATGCTTCGGAAAGAGGAGTAGCAAGCGCTTCACTGGGTGAGAAACTCCCGAGAACATTGCTGAAGGTTTTTTTCAGTCATTTTGAAGTCATTGTCGCTCAAAGTAACAAACACATACAAAGAAACTGAGGAACAAAATGAATCGGAAAACGGAGCTACCGTCTACATGCGCCCACTTATCCACACAGTTCAAGGATATCTATGCTCTCTAGCCTTACATGATAGATGATAGCCTTACATTATTTGTACATCTTTGGAAATTTAAAAATAAGATTTTTTTTAGATTTTAGTTTTGTTTTATCCTGCGAAATCCAATCCAATTATTATTTAGGAAAAAAAACAGACAATTATATTATTCCTCTCGTCATCTCCTTTGGAAGACATAATGTTTTTGACAAGCCTGTCGGTCCACTCCCAATTTGTTTTCTTATCCATCATGTACCTCACTATCGTTCCTGGTTCCAACGGCATCTGCAGAATACCTGTTTGTTTTTCTCTTTCAAGGTCCCATCTATAGCAGTCAAATTTGGTGTGGCGTACCGAGTCTATCTCGCCACAATATTCGCAAAGGTTGTCCGCGGCGGCTCGTATTTGATGCTGGTAGTCACGAAAGCAGTCGTGACCTAAGAGGAATTGTACTAGATGATAGTTTGTCGCACGGTGCTTCCTGTTAAGTTGTCTAGATGTCTGGTATGACCAGCTGTGTCCATTGGCCTTTGTTCGACGCCCGCCATCTTCTTTGCCATTCCTCTAGTAGGTTTTTTCGAGCTGTTCATCTTGCTTGCCTGTCACTATCATTCACGTACAATCCAGCTCTCTCTTTTACTAACAGGTATATGGGAGGTATGTCCGCCATTACTAGGGCGGCTTCTCCAGATATAGTTTTATATGCGCTACAGATCCTAATAGCGCCCTTTCTTAGCATTCCTTTCCACATCCATGCTTTTAGTCCACTTTGGGGCAGCGTAAAGCATAGTGGATTGTGTAACCATACAAAAGATTCTGCGTTTGTGGCTTCTTGGGCCACTTACATTGGGCATAATTTTGTCCAGTGCTGAGACTACCTTCATACCCTTGGATGCTGCCGTGGGGTGTGGGACGAAAGAAAATCTTTTATCCGCTACTACTCCAAGGTATGTTATTTCATCCTTTGGGACCCTATGCGGGTCTCTTGTATTTGGATTTGGCTTTAATCTCCTAAGCCCAGTAAGTAACACAGCTTTGGACTTTTCCGGTGCAAGCGTTAAGGTATTGGTTTTCATCCACTCTGTTACTAATAGTCACAAACCCAGAACTGCCGATACATGAGGATATCCCCCAATTGAGACGCACCCAGCTAAAATCGAGAAATTTGCCTGGCCGAGCAGCTCCAAAATAGCAACTACGACTCAAAAGCCCAATGGACACACGATTGGAATCTTAAATCAAACAACCAAGTACAAACCTGGTTTGCGAGTTATAATTGTAATATCCCTGGGACAGAACTAAGCAAGAGAAAGTGAACAGCACTAAACCGAGCGCGCACTGCGCTTGTTCAAATGGGGGACGACAATGTAACCTGAATGCGACTGCGCGCCGAGGCAAACCATTCAACACATCCACAGTGAGTGCCCTCTACGCTCATATGCAGGGGATTGATCCGATTTCCTGGAGACGTCCCCTTCGGCGCTTGATTAGATCACAAACCTTGACGTTGACATATGAAAATGTCTATATATTTAAGCAAAGCATGTACCTAGCTAAATAATAAAATGAGTACATCTTTCGATTGCATATACCTTTGCTTGGGTAGATTCCCATGGATTCAAAATATTTGGTACGAGGTCCAAAGGTTACTAGTCTGTTACTGCGCGGTTTGTCTTTTGCATTATAGTAGTTTCCGTTCTAGCTGAGAACAGCTAAGTCTATGAGCGCCAGATCGTCGGGGAAGTCAATAAGTGTGGCACCATCTAGGAGTCTGAGTCTTAGAACACCGTCATATAGGATGTTCCACAGAGTTGGGCCCATAACTGAACCCTGCGGGGTATCACAACATAGTTCGCTCTCCACTGTACTTCTATCTGCTTCTAATAATAGGGTTCTGCCACCGAGGTAACTCTTCAGTATGCGTAGTAGATAAGGAGCCATGCCTCTTCTTGTCAGTACATGCATTATAATCTTACAGCTTGCACTATTAAAAGCATTTCGCACGTCGAAGGTGATTAATGAGCATCCTTTTGATGCCTTGTCTAGCCTCCTCGACGAGTTTTAATACAGCATTTATCGCACTTATTTATCTTTCTCACACAGTCCCATACCAGTTTGGATTTGATGGTGGATGAGCAAATGGCCTTGATGGTTGCTTGGCTATCGGACAGGATAGCAATTCGTTTTTTGCGATAATTCCTGCCGAGGTTAAATTGTGCACATTTTTCGACTGTATGTACCTTTGCTTGGAAGATACTTGGGTAGATTCCCAAGTATTTGGTACGAGGTCCAAACACTCCTGCACCATTACCTTCCTTTGTCTTCCAACCATCCGTATATTACTAGATAGCACTTTGCTCTATGTAGTATGCTGAGGATTTATCTCGGCTCAGACAATCGACTTTACTACTACGCATTGCTGTATAGTTTCCTCGAAATGGTATTTGCATAACATATCGTCTTTTGGTAGCCTCCAGCCAGGGAATCTTGGCAGGGAGGCTGTTCCGGTCTCTGCTCCCGATTGCCTATTCTTTCCCTGTTGAACCTTACAATCGCCGATCCGGTCGTCCGCTCCACGACAAGGTACAACGGAGTCAGATCCAGCAGCAGTTCCATTGCTGCGTCGGGTATGACCCCATCGCCCTTTGAAACTCCTCAAGCTGCTTCTTCATAGAGACCAGCTTGGTTCTACTTCCCCACGCAACTGCCCCGTAAGTGATCGCAGGTCTCACTGTCATGGTGTACATCTTCGCAGGATTGCGGGCTTACAACACCACGTTTACCATATTTCTGCGCACCATTAGGGGGCGTTTGGTTTTTCCTATCACTTCTTCAGCATGTTCCATAGAAGTTTGCTATCTAGTTTAATACCCAGATACTTTATCTCGTGATATTATCTCGTGTATTTTCCTGCCTTCCCATCTAACAGTATGGGCTGTAAGCAGTTTAATCTTCTCTTCCTACTAAATGGTATCACCGTGGTGCACAAAACCTTAGTCTTACTACTTAGCCATGCGTTTTTAGAAAGTAGTTTAAGTGTTGATCTTGTCAGATCTTGTCTTATGGTCTTATCAGGGCTTGTCTGATTTTGTCTGGTCTTGTCAGGTCTGGCCCAGTCTTGTTATGTCTAGTCTGATATTGATCTAATCTAAACTCGGGCCTGCGAGAGAATGCATCTCGTCTCGATGAATTTATCATTGTTCTGCGCAAACCCCCACTTTATTTCGAGTGCGCGGTATTTAAAAAACTTACGCATATTTCCTAACTCAAACTAACCTGCGCGTCCCTTGCCCCTAATACCCCAGCGCAGTATAGCTGCATTCTCTCGCCGGCCCAAGTATAGTTTATTACCCAGTCTATTAAATGGAATTAAATAAATCTTAAAAATAAAAATATATTTTGAAACGTGGAAAAAAATTTGTACAATAAATAATTTTTGATTACAAACTGCAAATACAAAGATAGTAGTTGGGGTTATACAATATCGAAGGGAAAAATGAATTTGGATCAAAACTAGGGAAGAAGACGCCACGGGAAGATTTTTTCCCATCGAAAAAAGAAATTGGAAGAGATAAAATTTGAGGATACTTTGCTCAGGAGACGCTTGGACAGTGTGGTCGATAGCCTTATATTTGTACATCTTTCGAGATTTAAAAATAAGATTTTTTTTAGATTTTAATTTTGTTTTATCCTGCGAAATATTTCTCGTTTTCGCATTCCACGAATTATTTGAATAAAATTTGAGAATAAAATAAAAATCGAAATTGGAAAACTCATCAGAATTCTTCAAAATTTATAACGTCCAATCCAATGATTTAGAAAAAAAAAGACAATTATATTATTAGGAGTAAAAGCAACACTTTGTGTGTGGAACTGTAGATGTTACCCTGTAACCAAAGCATACATTTTACTTTTATACCAAAAAAACTAATCACTTTTATGTCCTTAAATTAAAAGATTCACATCAAGTATGTATGGATTGCCACGTAGTAACGATCGCAACCATCCTTTTCACTTTTATGTCCAATTATCTTAACAACCTAGTCACAAAAGTGATTATTTTTAAGCTGTTCAAGACACTTAAATGTCTAGGTAGTCTTGTTAACTTTAACCTATGCAGCCAAATCACAAATGAATCTACTGAAGCAAAAGTAAGACTTTTGTCCACTGAAGTGTTTCAGTTCAAGGAGCAAAAAATGTTACATTTACACCAAAAATAATGCGTTTTATAGTTGGCCAAGTCATAAAAGTGATGATTATAATATAATTATTTTCAAACGTCCAAAACAAAAGTAAGACTTTGTGTGGCTGCAGAAGAGTTGCGCATTTACTCCAAGTAAAATCTATTTAGATTTCGCATTAAAACGTATAAAATTATTTACGGTTACTTTGTTGCTCGCCGATATAAAAGTAATGATTAAAATAATGATAGTGTTAACGCCACAGGAAGAAGAAGAATAAAATAATAATAAAAGTGATTATTTTATGGCGTTCCCGAAAAAATGTAGTTTCTCATAGATTTTGAAAATTTCTTAAAAGAAAGGATTTTATGCCTAAGCGTAAAAATAAACACCTTGAACAGCTTGGCAGTAAGAGATTATTTTTTTTATAAGTTTAGCAGGAAAATTATTGATGCGAATTTGGAATTAAAAATTTCTTGACATTGCAAAATTGAGGAAAAAATATAAATAAATTCTATGTAATAAAATTGTCTAAAATTACCTTCGAAATATTGTTTTCACTAATTCTTTACGTTCACTCTGTTAAATTTCTCGAAGAAAACATACATTTCGTTAAAAATATCCACGCAAGAAACGAAAATGTAATCAAAATCAGAATTTCACGAAACTAAACCAAAAACAAATTCCTCAGAATACTTCAGAACGTTCAGTTTCCGCCCGAAACTGTTTCAAACAATAACAGAACACACAAGACGAGACTAATAAAAGAAACTAAAATAAATAATGAGGTCGGTGGAGGGTCCAAACACCGCCCAAAACCGCTAAAGCCAGTTAAAAATGAATTCTTGAGTGGGCGATATAAGGACAGAAAAAAAAATCAAAAATTATAAAAATTAAATTAGACGTGAAATAAAAAATTATTTAAATTAAAAATATTGTTTTGGCTTATTTTCTTAAAAGAGCTCTCGCCCTCTCGGTGAGCTTCCTGACCCTTCCCCGGCTACTAACAGTGACTATCCGTGTATTGTTCTCATCACTGTCCTCATCACTATACTCCCTCTCCACGCGAACCAGAGGCAAATTATCACTATCATCCTCGTCGTCAGAGTCACTCGTGCACCGTCTCCGTCTCTTAACATTCCTCGGCCGCAGGTTCTTCTTGATCCCACTATCACTATCCGAACTCGACGACAATTTACTTTTCCTCTTGTGATTGCTATTGTTCTCCCTGTACTTGCTCAGAGGCTCATAGTCACTCCCCGACGAGTCCGTACTCACCGCCTTCTTCTTCTTTTTCTTACTGATATGCTCACTTTGATCACTATAATTACTATTAGAACTATGGCTGACATTATTCCGCAATTCCTTCCCACCCACTTCCTCCTCCTCTTCGTCCGAACTATCCTCGACCTTCTTGTTGGGCTGGTTGTTCCTAGTTCTCCGGTACGTTCCCAACTCCTGATTCTCTTTCTCGCTGTTGTCCGAGTCGGAGTCGTCTACTAGATTGCTTTTGTTGTTCAGTCTTCGGCTGCTTTTTCTCAGTGTGCAGCCTTTGCTCTTTGTTCTTCTCCAGCGGTGGTTGATTCGCAATATTTGCTCCTCGAACAAACACGACAGTTTCTCCGTCATCGCATAAATCTAAAAATAACAAATTCATTATTTATTCTACAGGATACGACTAAAGGCCGATTCCCACATACGCGATACTCAGCTACGCGACGTCACGCGACATCGCCTGTCAAATAATGACATTGTTTTAAATCGGCACGTTCTCACTATGGCTACGCGACAGCTACGCCCAGTTAAAACAATGTAAACATTATTTGACAGGCAATGTAGCACACGTAGCTGAGTGTCGCGCATATGGGAATCGACCTTTAATTATATAGAATTAGATCTACAATTATGTCCCACTATTTTTTATTAATCTACGAATTTCTCTTAGAAAATTGCATTAGTTTAGTTTAGTTAGTAAATTATTTTTGTTTGATGAGAAGTTGTATATTTGTTTGAGTGCGATTTTTTTAAGTAAAACTTCTTTAGGTGCGACTTGTAAGTAACTAAGATCTTTATTCAGTCGGAAATGACGTTGCTTGGCGGAAAGACATTTGCATGCTATTATGTACATTTGCATGTTATTACTAGTCCCAGCACTAGACAAATAACATGTTTTTAAGATCTTTTCTTTCTATTTAAATTAAGTGAATAGCCATCTGCAGACGCGTTTCGAGATTTATCTGTCATCACTGCAGCTTTGCTTTTTGAATTATAAATTGGAATACACTTACATGAACCTGTACACCTCGTGCATGACTGGCGAGGTTAGGTTTTAATTTGACATTTGCGGAGAAAACATGTACTTACTGTACAGTTACGGTTATTGATTTAAATAATAGACCTTTTCATAGTTGAAATTTGTGTGTGCTCATACGTCAATTTCCGCCATGTTTTTCGGGCACTTTTTGACGTATAACCAATGAAAATAACAAAATTTGCCCGAAACTTTCATATTCCTGCCTTTAAAAATTGTCAAAAGAGCATGCGCTTAACTAACCGTAAAAAGGTTATCAAATTGGATCTAATATTGAATGTGATTGTATCTATAATAAGTATGGTTTCACCAATATTCTATTATATCATTATGAATAATTGGGCTTATGTACATAGCGTTTATCGACTACCACCGAATGTGATAACTCAATTTTTTGTCTCCACATGATAAGCCTGAAATAACGCTCTGAAGTATCATCATTTATCATTCAACATGGGCTGTTAAAAAGTTAGCACAGAATCAGAAGTTCCTCGTAGAGCTAACTCTTGACGTCTACATATGATAATTGTCTTAATTATAGAAGTTAGCTTTCTTACAATTTGCTTAGAACGGCTTAAATTGAGTTGCATCATGATATGTGGGGCATATTTGTTGAAAGTTGCAATGAAAAAATATCAAATCAAATATCACAAATGTCAATTCAAAACCTAACCTGGCCAGTCAAGCACGAGGTGTTTAAGCTAATGTAAGTGTATTCCAATTTATATGAGAGGTAAATCTCGAAACGCGTCCGCAGATGGCTATTCACTTAATTTAAATAGAAAGAAATGATAACACTCTGTTGCTCGTTGACGTAGTAATACGTTTTCTTAATTTGAAACCTGCTAGCCGACGACGTAGAACTACGTCAATTTATTATCAAAGTATAGGAGCCGTTGTCGTAGAAGAACGTTATTTTTTATTTGAAACTTTGGTTTTGTGGAAAATTGGACTTTTTCCTCGATTTTCGGGAAAACTGTTAAGGGAAAACCATGGGGAACTGAAGAACTTTGGAGATAATTTTTTTATTTTCGGAAAAAATCTTAGTATAATCTAATACCTACAGTTTAGAGCAGACCGTGAGGAAAAGAAGACGTTATTGGAGAATATGAAGTTTTTTTTTATTCTGGTCCAGACTAAGTGGAGGTTTTATTTGATTTTCAGAAATATCGTTATATTGATTATGTCAAAACGGGTGTACGCCAAACTTTGGAAAACTGAGAAAGTTGTTTAAGATTTGAAGTTTCCCCTTGATTTTAGGAAAAATTGATACTTGGATTTTGAACCAGACGATGGAAAACGGAAGATATTGTCGGAAAATTCTTAATACCGTCTTGATATTTGAAAAAATTACAGCTAGGATTTTGGACGAGTCTTGCGAATTTTCCGAAAAAAATACATTTCCCATCGCTTTCTCCCAATTGAGGTTTGGACGGGAAATCGCGAAACAAAATAGAAATTGGGGTTTAGAAGCTGTTAACGGTTGGATTTTAGATTTGGATCCTTATCAAATGAATAGAAATTTGGACGCCCAGAAAAACTCGAATTTTGAATATTGCCATTTATTCTTTCGGAAAAAAATAGCCCTTGCAGCGTGTATTTTGAACCAGAAAATTTATAACTTTTTCAACTTTCCTTGGAAAATTATTTTGAATTTTGCATAACTCTATACAAACTTTTTTTATTAATTTAAAAAAAGGGGGTAGCTCCTAACAATGTTCCCCTTTGTAATCGAGCGGCCTGTATAGTGTTAAAAACAATGTTATTTGTCTAGTGCTGTTAGTGACATGAAAATGTACTGAGACTAGTAATAACATGCAAATGTCTGTTATTAGAGGATTTGGTCTAAGATTTTCTCATAGCCTTAATAAGACTTAATATTATAGAACTACGAACAGGTTAAATATATTTATATATTCAAGCTATATTTTGTCTTTAATAAGTTTGTATGATTGTATCTATAATTAGTATGGTTTCACCAATATGATATGATTATGTTAGCTCATTATCGTTCTTTAATAGTTCCAATATTTTTACATTTGTTAACATTGAAAAATTGAAGTAAAACTACTAAAATAGGCATTAAGTATTAAGTAAAGTATATATTCTGCTTAGGTAGGCAGTTTCCGTTTTTTGACCAAATGAAATTCGCGATTTTCGAATTCATAAGTCGATATCGGGGTAGTTCAGTGGGGTAGTCAGTAGTAAGTGCATGTGTACCACACGGCAATCGCACAAGAAAAGATTGCCGTATACCCACTCCTGAACAATTCCTGAGGTAATCTGAGGAATCTCATGAGATGCGATGCGATAACCAACACGTATGGAAGGTGGAAGCGATTTCAGGGCTAACGTAAGCGGCAGAAATGGCCCTTTGATCATTAGGAGGATGGGCGTAAGTTTAACAATCATCATCTGAGGGAATTTTCCTAATATTTGGAAATAGCAGAGCACATGCAAAAAGCACTGAAAAAGGTAAAGAGATGGTGCAGAGGGGCAGACCTTTGAGTAAATGCCCTAAAATCCACTGGAAAAATATGGAGGGGTTAAGGTTCCCAATTTTCTACAATGAGAGTCTAAAGTTAAGTGAGGAAGTCAAGTATCTAGGTATAACCCTAGATGCCAAATTGACTTGGAATGAAACACCTTAAGTGTATTATTAGCATGGATGATGACCAACAAAATGCTTGGCAAATCATGGGGACTAAAACAAAGCATGGTACACTGGTTGTATACTATGGTAGTTAGACCCATTCCGACACAGAGCTCCACAGTATGGTGGACAAAACTGAAACAAACGCCTCAGAAGAAAAGCACGTACACTGAGCAAAGAAACGAGTATTGGAAAATAGCTCGGCAGGGGAAATAGTTGCTGCCAACGGATGGAAGGACAGTCGATAATTTTAGCAGAAAATAAACAATGTCTGCAACGAGTTTAAAACGAGGATTACCATGTGTCGGGATAAAGCTGGCAATATTATCAATGATAAAGCAGGAATACTTGGAAGGTGGGCGGAGCATTTTGACGAGCTTTTGAACCAAAAAACCGAACCGGAGATGGAACAACTAGTACATACAGGAGAACCAGAAACTCCCCAAGAAGAGCCATCAGAGAGGGCGATCTGGAAATTTCCTGGAAGCGACGGTATACCATTTGAACTCTTCAAGTACGGCGGAAAAGCGCTGGTCGCTGAAGTACATAAGCTAATGGTAAGAGTATGGAATCGCGAAGTCATGCCTGAAGAGTGGAAGATCGGATTTATCTGCCCACTCCACCAAAAGGGCAGCCAAATCGAGTGTGGTAACTATTGGGGCACCACGCTTTTAAACGTTGCGTACAAGATATTCTCATATATTTTAGCTGCCCGTATCTCGCCCTTAACTGAAAATACAATCGGCAGCTACCACTGCTGCTTTCAACCTGGAAGATCGACGACAGGCCAAATCTTTGCCCTAAGACAAATCATCGAGAAAGCCTACGGATGGAATACAGCGATTCACCATGCATTCATTGATTTTAAAACCGCCTACAATAGCGTGAAGAGGGTAGAACTGTATGTGGCAATGCAAATCCTTAGCATACCGAAGTTAGTTCACCTAGTGTCAATGAAAAACGCTGTATGCGCCATCAAGATATAAGGTGACGTCTCAAATCGTATCCCGTAATCAACAGGAGTACAGCAGGGTGACGCATTCTCGTGCACCCTATTTAAGTTGGTGCTAGAAAAGGTCGTTAAAGATGCGGTAACCATGTATGTCTGTCATGGTGCATACAACGGGCACTATATTTACTAGGTGAAGTCAGCTCCTGAATATAGGCTGACGATAATCACGTAATTGGCTGAACTGTTCGGGACGCCAAGGAGTCATTCGTCAAAATCGAGACGCTATTGCAAGAATGGATGTTAAAGTAGACGAGACGAAGACAAAATATATGGTAACGTCGATCGCCAATCACTGGACTAGACTGGGACAAAACTCACTAACTAAATGTAACCAAGAGGTGATCAGAGAGTTTGTCTATCTGGAATGACCGGTAACCAGCCAAAACAACATAAGCCAGGAAATCCGACGAAGAATAGTCAGCGACAACTGCTTCTGCGGGTTACGTAAACTGCTATCCTCCCGTAATTTAATAAATAGCTCTAAACTTACCATCTACAATACCTTAATCCCACCAGTTGCTATATGGCTCAGAAACCTTGACCATGTCAAAGAAAGATTAAGTGGTTCTGGGGGTTTTCGAAAGAAAAGTACTTGGTTGGATTCTTGGGACAGTTCATGGGGACGGTCTTTTTAGACGCAGCTATAACCACGAGCTCTACCAGCAGACTGAGGATGCTGATATCGTCGCAAAGATCAAACTAGGCAGAGAACGATGGGCGAGACGTCAGCCGCTGGCCAGTAGTGAACGAAAATTCTCGGGACGAGAAGACCTGGAATGCCAAAGCTGCGCTGGGAAAGCGGGGTGTCCGAGGGTGCAAAGAAGAAGCTAGAGGTGGTTTACTACTGCACAGGAGGCAATTTCTGGAGGCCAAGACCCGCATAGGGTTGTAGCGCCTATGATGATAATGAAGTCGATATCACGAGAAGAGTAGAAGATAATTGAAAACGGATTATGACATCGTTTTTAGAACATCATTTCCCCGTGGATGCATATATATCGTCCTGAAAAAAATGATTAGTTTTTCAGTTCTGATCATTCTGATTTTCTAGATTTGATCAATTTTATTAAGTCATATCTCGCGAGTAGGAGCATCTAGGAAAATTCAATTTGCATATTTCTAACCAACAGAAAAAATACTTTCAGAAACACTTTGAATTTTTTCAATAATTTGATAAATGACGATTTTAGCGAAACAAATTTTCTCGCATTTTCCGCCCATTTCACGACGCCATAACTTTTAAACCTGCCACAAGCGTGAAAGAAGTTTTACTTCAACCGCGCGTAAAGGTTACACACTCATTTTTTTTTAACTTAGTCTGATTTTCTTACCCGTGATCGTTTATTTGTGTTGTAATTTCTGGAGTTTTGGAAAATTAGTCTTACATCTTTGGCAAAGTCGGCGGGCGTTTCGTAGTTTCCTCCATACAAATCTTCCTTTACCGTCGACAGATCCATCGGAGTGTCTATCATCTGGTAGTAATCTAAATAGATACAGAACACTTATGGATTAGACTGAAGGGTAAATCCCAAATAATCGATTAGTTCATGCAAAGGTAACAAGGTCAACAAGACAGATCACATGACTCAATATACAAGCCTAGTGATACAAGATTAGACATATAAGGGTAGACAGAACCATATGATATCGAGGAATTCTAATTAAAGCTCCACAAAGTTATTTAGCATGTGCAGTTCCATTGACACATTAAACTTAGAAAATTGTATATTCTTAAATAATGAAATAAACTTATTTCATTTGACTAGACAAAGAGGACTAAACATATTAGATAATTTAGTTTTACCTGGATGTTTAATTCTGTCCACAGGAATCCTAAATGGAGCTGACTCCTCACTAGCCCACATATTATCAAGCAGCTTTTTGGCTTCCACCCTCCAGTCTCCCAAGTTTCTCAAATTTACTGCACTAGTACGACTAGGAGTGACACTAGATGGCCCAGGCAGAACCACATCGACTTCTGCATCTTCCTCGCTACACGAAGTCTCGTAGGTGTCCATAAGCTGGTGATAAATTGCCGGCACGTCGATTTCTTCACTACAATTTCTAAACATACAGAAATTATATATCTTATTTTCAACCTTAGTTCAACTATACTACTTACTTGATAATTCTCAGACACAAATCGGTTATAATCCTGGCCCACTTGACGATAACGCTGTGGGGTTTGTTGAACTTCTCCGCATTGGTGGCAAGGTATCTGACGTCGAACTGGGCCGAGGTGATGCGCCTGTAGAAATGGTTCTCGAAGCGTGCCTTGATAGTGGACAGGTCGACGGGGTACTCGACCATGTAAGCGTAGTCGGGGTAGAGGTTAAAGTCTACGGGGGCTAGGAAGGGCTCGGCGATGGCCAGCACCATGACCTTGTCCAGGCCGGCGATGATCTTCCGGCAGGCGGCGTCCCGGTCGCCTCGAGGCCACTCCTCCAGCGTGGGCTGGTATAGGATGCTTTGGATCTCGTCCGGGAGCACAGGCACAGCCTCACCTACACTATCAGGTACACCTAACAAAAATATATTTATAAATTAATTAACAAATTATTATTACAACAATTTTAAGAATTTTGAAAAGGTTCAACATTATTGCCAAATATAATTAAAATTTGATCCTACTCCTGATTTAATGCAAGTTCAACTAGACTAAGGTTTGGAAATTTAATTTGTCTGTCTGTGATTCAGCTAACAATTCAGAAAGTCTAAAGTAGTACGTAGTAAGTCAAAAGAAGCAAATTAGTCCAACTAGATCGAAATCCTAGATTTGATATGTCTACCACCAATCAAATTATAAAAACGTTCTCCCAGTGACTTACGGTCTTCCCTAATTGGCTCCAAATCCCACGGGCTCATCCTCTCCGATTCCCCGTTATCCCATTGGATCTCGTAGCACATGAACAACGAATCAGGGTACTGCTCCGACAACGCCGATTTTAATATTATATTACCAATCCACCAACCATCATCAATCATACAACGAAATCTACAACAACAAAAACTTACAATTTCGAGTCTTGGTCTTGTCTAGTCTGTCTAATCTTGTCTGTCTAGTCTTGTCTGCCTTGTATTGTATGTCTAGTCTTGTATGTCTAGTCTTGTCTGTCTAGTCTTGTCTGTCTAGTCTTGTCTGTATAGTCTTGTCTATCTAGTCTTGTCTGTCTAGTCTTGTCTGTCTAGTCTTGTCTGTCTAGTCTTGTCTTTCTAGTCCTGTCTCCCTAGTCTTGTCTGTTTAGTCTTGTCTGTCTACTCTTGTCTGTCTAATCTTGGCTATAGTCTAGTCTTAGCTGTTTAGTCTTGTTTATTTAATCTTGACTACTTAATCTACCTAGCTAGTCTATCCAATTTAGTCTATGCCTAGTCTAATCCATCTAATCTTGTCTATCCAATTGTGAATTTAGTCTAGTTCCTCCAATATAATCTGTGGCTAGTCTATCCAGTTTTTTATTTGGTACTAACTTGTCTCCAATGCTCCATGTCCTGGAAATTGCAGTTTCGAAAGTTTGTTTGAGAACGAAGAAGTCCAAAACATCAGCCATGTCATGGAACTTGATGGTGAAGACGTTTTCTGTTAGTCTGTGTTCTTCGTCCAGTAGGGCTAGTTTTAGACAGCAAAGCCTGGGCGGACGAATCTCGTACTTGATTCCCACTATCTTGACAAACTCGTGATCCTGGAACAAAAAATATTCAATAATGAGGGGGAAATGGAAGGAGCCTCCACGTAGATTGCGAGTAGAGAGTGTAAATTATAGCAATCGGGCGTCCCCTGGAAACGGCAAGAGCCGCTAATCCTTCCTACACCGAAACAGCAAGCGAACCATAGATTGGATCGGTTTTTACCCAAGCCAACATTTAAGACGACCTCAATTAACATTGAAGGACTTTCTAAGGATAAGGAAAACATTTTATCTGAGATGACAAGAGCCACCAAGTGCGACATCTTGGTAATCCAAGAAACCCACAGAGGCCCCACTGCACGGAGACCCAAGATCGCATGAATGTAACTAGTCTTGGAAAGGCCCCATGATCAGTACGGAAGTGCCGTATTTGCAAGACCTGATCTTGAAATCCGATCTGCGGGATTCACGTCACACGACAACATTCAGATTCGCAAAGTGAAGGTAAAGTCACTCACAGTAACGTCAATATACAAACCGCACAATGCAGCCTTTGAATTTCAAGACGCACCGGCTCCCAACTTCCGGTCACAAGACGGGAGGATCGTGCTGGGCGATTTCAACTGCCACAGCACAATATGGGCATATAGCCAGACCGATGAAATGGAGCTGAACTGGAGAACTGGGCAGAGCACACGAACTTGCACCTGATACACGACCCCAAGCTGCCTCCGTCTTTCAATAGCGGCCGCTGGAGAAGAGGCTATAACCCGGATAACATTTTTGTTTCTGACAAACTTGCTCCCTATCAACAAAACATGTACCGCCCCATTACGTGTGTAATCTATGCAATAGTGAGGCCTGAAAGTGTTCCCTTCAAAAGGGGATTTAATTTCAAGAAGGCAAGATGGAATGAGCTTGCAGCTGACCTGGACCACGAGATCACTTCCCTGGAAGCGAAGCCCGAAAACTATGATGCTTTCATTAACATCGTCAAGAGACTATCAAGAAAACACATCCCAAGGGAATGCAGAACCAAATACATACCAGGTCTTACTCCAAAATCCGCAGACCCGTTGAAGAGGTACCGAACCCTATATGAGGACGACCCCTTCTCTTAGGATACCATAAATACGAGCCAATCTCCGATAAGTGGCGAACGATGATGGAAGATCTGGATATGAAGCAGAGCAGCCGACGTGCCTGGAAACTTATTAAAAATCTTAGCAACGACCCTACAAGTGTTACTCCGAACCTGACACTGGTCAGCCCAGACCAGATCGCACACGAACTGCTAATGAACGGAAAGACCCAAAGAAGGGCCTCCAAAACTCAAATACAAAGGGATCCAGACAGCGAAACCGACTGCCTAGCTGAGGAATTCACAAGCAGTGGATTAAAAACCGCCATTAACAGCTTAAAAATAACAAGGCTGGAGGACTAGATGATTTTGGAACTGCAACCATTTTATGGATCACCAACTTAATGAATTGCTGTGCAAGGAAGTCGCATATCTCAAAAATGTGGAGGAAGGCCTGAGCTAGGAAAGTTTGTGCTAGGAATAATATCGTCCGGAAGCTCACTGGCACAACAGCGCAGCCTGACGTGCTGGGTACGTCAGCTCTTGTTCTCAGTTTCACTCGGTTCACGTAAAATGTCGACGTGGCTTTAAACGAGACGTGCAGGATTATAACAGACTGCATGAGACCGACACCTGTCGAGAATGTAAACCATCTAGCTGGAATTGCCCCAGCACGCGTCAGACGTAAAGTAGCATCCGAAACAGAGCGGCAGAAGCAGATCGGAGATAAGCGGCACCCTCTACACGACCAACAACAAGAGCTTTCTCCAACATACGCAACAACTGCAGACATGCCCAAAACAACGTCGCGTATATCTATGGAAAGAACAACACCCAAACCTGCGGACCGCACCCAGAGAGGCGCTGCCACCGGGAAAACTTTTTCCATACGCGACATGGAAATCACTGAACAGACCAAGGACAGGAGTGACGCGCTGCAAATCGAAGAGGATGAGATGGGAAATGCCGATGGATGACGAGCTGTGCGAAGGCGTGGGGCTTCAAAGCGACAGCCACTTTCACAGATGTCCCAATATGGGATGGAGATGCGATGTCTGAGTCTTAAAATAAGAAATCTGGATCTTAAAATAAAATCTGAAAAATTAATAAGTCTGAATTTTAAAAGAACAAGTATGAGTCTTGAAACGACAAGTCTGAATTGAAAACCACCTGGAGTTTAAATTGAAACTTTGCAATTGAAATTTCCAATGCTCTAGTCTAGTCTCTCACCCTCAATGTATGTCTGGTCCAAGGCAAATCCCTGTTGTTGACATTATAAACCTTCTTCAGCTTAACAGCATCTATATACATCCTGTGCCCCTGCACATAGTAGACAACTTCGTCCCCCATTTGGGGGCAATACGGGGCCTTCCTGGGAATCGTCTCCGACAACCACTCCAGAGCCTTATAGATTTCCGGAATCTCACCATTCTTCATCTTAGGTACCAATTTCTACAACAAAAGACGATAACTAAATATCATAAATCATGTCTTAATCTATAAACCATTTTTATAAACTATTTAATATTTACGGTTTTTTGTGGACTAGTGGTCGAATTGACGAGTTCGTCGTCGTCGTCGACGTCATCGTCGATGACGACCTTACGGTGGGCAGACTTGCGCTTGGACCGTTTGGGCGGTTCCAGGGTGACGCCTTGATCCGCCACCCAATCGGAGTAGCCGGACGACTCGTCCGTATCGGAGCTCGAGTCGCTCAGGATCAAGTCTTCTTCTTTGGCACTAGAATCGTCGTCGTGACTCGTACTGTTATTGGACTCCTCGTTCTCTCCATCCTAAAACAATAAATACAATGTAATTGTGAATTAAAACAAAGAGATTATAAATTAACATCAATAGACCTTTTCATGGTTGAAATTTTTTTGTGCGCATGCGTCCATTTCCGCCATACTTTTCGGGCACTTTTTGACGTGAACATAACAAAATGTGCCCGAAACTTTCATATTCTCGCCTTTTAAACATGGCGGACGCGCATGCGCTTAACTAGCCCTAAAAAGGTCTAATGTTAAAATTGTTACTTGGTCGGGTTCGTCGTGTGTGCTCGGGTGAGCTCGAGTTCTTCTGGCGGGAATTCCGTTTCTCCTTCGACGTTTTCCTTTGTCGTTGGTAGTGTTTGACGTAGAGGCAGTGTTTATCATCAGTGGCCTCTTCTTGTTCTCCTTATGGTAATCTGCCATCTCTAGACCAGCCAGAGTTTCACTGAAAAACACAGTGTCAAAATTGACGTTAAATCAAATATTTATTGAAATCAATGTCAAAATATTGACTTAAAAAATGAATGCCAAAATTGAAGTAACAAGACTCGATTTGACAAGACTAGACTAAAAAATGTGTCAAAATTCTATATTTGACATCACTTACACTAGTTCTTTGGCCGCAGTACATTCAGGTCTTCTTAACGGAGGCATTAAGACTTTTTTGCTCCAAACTATGTTTGGGTCTCGTTGCCAATCTCCAGTACTCTGTCTAACCCCTTCAACGTCGCCACCCCTGCGTCGAAACAAAGAATAAGAAATGACAACAACAAGTGCTCCAAAATGTCAGTCATTGCAAAAAATAAATATTGACAATGTCTGATAAATATTGGTAATGTCAAATAAACTATCAATGTCAAATATTATTGAGAAAAGATTTGCCAATGTCAAATGAACAATATTTTAGAATTCGTTAATTAGACATTCTTAGCCCCTTTATTACCTCCTCGGACCATTTCGCACTGATCTGGGCGAGGTGGCCGATCCTGAGGCACTGCTCTCATTCTCTTCCGGTCCATACTGCCTGTGAGCCAAAGCAGCAATCATCCTGTCAATATCCGACCTCGGCGCATCAGATAAACCCTGTATAACCTCTTGTCTCCCTAAAACAACACAATAATTCATTATCATGTGTCACTATTGAGTTTGCAAAAGTACAATGAGCAATCATTTGACCAGGTATTATCTATCCAGAAATGAAAAGGACAATCATTAATGAGCACCATGTATTATTATCTATTCACAATTTAAATGGTGATTTTTCAGAATTACAATGAACAATCATTAATGAACACCAGGTATTATCTGTATAGAAATGAAATGGACAATCATTAATGAGCACCATGTATTATATATTCAGAAATGAAATGGACCATCATTAATGAACAGTATCTGTCCAGAAATGAAATGGACAATTATTAATGAACATCATGTATTAATGAACACCAGGTATTATCTATCCAGAAATGAAAAAGGCAATCATTAATGAGCACCATGTATTATCTATTCAGAAATTAAATGGTGATTTTTCAGAATTACAATGAACAATCATTAATGAACACCAGGTATTATCTGTATAGAAATGAAATGGACAATCATTAATGAGCACCATGTATTATATATTCAGAAATGAAACGGACCATCATTAATGAACGGTATCTGTCCAGAAATGAAATGGACAATTATTAATGAACATCATGTATTATTTGTTTCATGTGTATGGAAATGTGATTATTATCTGTTTATTATGATGTTACCTCCAGTGCCAATGACAATGTTGGGTACCAGCTGTTCGCTGGTGCAGTGTTCTCTTCCAGGTACGAGTCGTTGCAGCATCGGTGGATACGGATTTCCATCGATATCCACCAGAAACGGTGGAGGCATCATGTGAGGAGGTATTTGGGTCTGTTCGTCTAACACTAAGTGGTCACCGTCTCGGACCAAGGGACGGTAGTCTGTATGGAAGAATAGTTCTTTCGGAAGCTGAAAAAAACATTTTTTAACAACGATTTAATTTAATAGACCTATTTACGGTTAGTTAAGCGCATGCGCATCCGCCAACTTTGAAAGGCGGGAGAATGAAAGTTTCGGGCACATATTTAGTTATACGTCAAAAAGTTCGGGCACTTTTTGACGTATAACATGGCCTAAATTGACACATGCGCACAAAAAAATTTAAACTATGAAATGGTCTATTAACACGTATGTTAACACCTAACCACCTGACATATGTCTCTCAGACCCAAAGTAGTAGTAATTTGCTCACCTGAGACGTAAGGCAGGTGGTTAAGGGTTAAATGGTAATGTCAAGTTGTCAGAATTATCAATTTTGACATAAAGTTAAAATTGTCAATTTTAACAAATGTTTATCTTACAAGTTTAAATTGTGCCGATCCACTACCGAATCCAAAAATCATAATGTGTCCATGCGAGTCAGAAGCAGCAAACATTGTTCCATCTGGAGACCATTTGGCATCGAAGACAGCAGCTTGTCCTTGTCCATTGTCCAAATCATTGTTAAAGTGGGCCAAAGCTTTCCCCGTGTGGACGTCCCATATATAAATCTGTCCATCATGTCCTGTCGATAAAATGACATAAGGATCTTTGGGATGGCATTCCAAAACATAAATTCCATCTGTGTGACCTGTCAAAACCCTGGCTAATTCGCCTGTCGCTGACCTCCAGATTTTCAGACAGTGGTCAGCGACAGCTGTTATTATATAACTGTCAGAATAGTCCCAAGACACCATTGTTACAAAGAGTTTTTTTGGATCTTCACCATCAGCTCTGCTATAAAAAAAACAAATTTCTTAAAACCTCGAAACATTAAAACCTCAAACTTTTTACTTTGTCAATTTTGTTGTCATGCAAAGTTTTTGACTCTTCCACTGTTGCCTCTCAAAGTGCCAGATGAAGGCTGTCCCATCCTTGCTGCCCGACACAAACCGTAATCCCTTGTGAGCCCAAACTATTGAGTCTACTCGATCGCTGTGCACTTCTGTTTCTAGGATTCGGACTGGTCCTTCATCACCTCGCATCAAGTAAACCCGCACATGGTGATCTGCTGACCCTGCGGCTAGAAAACTTCCACCTGGGCTGAACGCCGAACAGATCATCTGGCTTTGGCCTGGTCTCATTTTCTCTTGATACAAAATTGGTTTTGACCTATCAAAAATGATGAGTTAGAAATTATTATTGTCAAAATTGGCCAAAAATCCAAAAATATTCTTATTGCTTACACAAATTGAGCTCTATCTCTAGCATCGTGACTGTAAGTCCAAAAAGCCACAGAACCATCTGAACTAGTGGTGATCAAATAGCGGAGGTCCCACCTGGCCGATGGACAAAAATTAACTGAGGTGATCATGCCAGTGTGGCAGGTGAGCACAGCAATTGGAGCACCAGTCTGCAAATCCCAAACCCGCAGAACCCTGTCAATCGACCCAGCTGCCAATAAAGTGTTTTCAAGATTAATATCAATATCAGTTATTTCAGAAGAGGCCCCCCTGAATGAAGCCAGCAGTCTTCCGGAATATGCCGACCACAGTTTTACTAAAAGATCATCAGCCCCCTTAAAACAGAAAAACAATTTGTCAATTATTCCTTGTTAAATTAAATTTGATTCCGTTTCTTTCTTACTGTGATTATGTATCGACCTGTGTGGTCGAAGAGCAGACAGTAAACAGAGGAGAGGTGGCCCAATGTTTGCCTTTGTAATTGCAATTGGCCGTAGTGAGAAGCTGTGATTGCAGAAATTCTTGGCACAGGTCCTGATAATTCTCTGCCAACCAGGATTTTGACTACAAAAGAAAATTGTTAATAAAAACGAAAAACTGGAATTACTTAGAATACTACTAGACATGTCTAAACAAAACTAGACTTGTCTTGTTGTCTAGCCTTGAGTCTACAGTTGCCTATTAGTCTTGTCTTTTCAGGGGCTAGGGGTGTCGTGTTGTCATAGCAAGCATTTTAGTTTACTTCAGCAAGAGATCCCCCTGGAAGAAAAAAGTACCCACACATCCTGGGACTGCTCTTCGCATAACATCAAGATGGTGGCATGTTGCATTATAGTGTTTCCAAAATTATATTGCTTTACATCTCCGTTCCACACAGAGTGATTAGGAGTTCAGGAGCTTCTCTTTGTATGTCCCTTGTGATGGCCCTGGTCATACCAACCATTGCCAACCCAACTTCTTCAGACATCAGTATTTCTAGGACTATTTTCTTGGTTTTTGCTTCAAGTTTGGTGTGCGTCACAGCTGTCCATTTGTCTCTCTTTGGGGTCCATCTGTCCCATTGGAACATCATGTGCATCACACTGTCCACAAGGTAGACACTGTCCAGCAGTATTTACATAGGTCATCAGGGGCTCATGCTATTTGAGTAGTCACGGAAGCAACCGTGGCCGGTGAGCGCAACCATGGGTGAGGTAGTAGTTAACCTCCCTGTGCTTCCTTGTCATCCATTGTTCAAGTTGTGGTATTAACAGCTTTTTCACTGTCCTTGCACTCTGCGGCACTCCAGTGAGCTTTGCATGGACCTGCTTCCTTCTCGTGTTTTCTGTCGCGGGTCCCATATGAACTATATTGCGCTTTCCTCTATCATATACTCGATTGAAGCTATTACTGCGACCACAAGGACAGTGTCTCTAGACCTTGCCCTGTAGGCGCGCTGCACACCTGCAGAGCCATCCTCCTCTAAACTGCAGCTAGCTTATGCAGGTATGTTTTTATATGTATTGCCCTTGCCCAGACTGGTGCCCCATACAGTATTGTTGAATGGGCAACAGTGCACAGCATTTTCCTTTTGCTACTGCTTGGACCACCACCATTTGGCAGCAGCCAAAAATTTCAAGTGCCACAAGTGTTTTCATAGCTTTTTTGACGTGCTCTTTGAAGGACACCCGTTTGTCAATGGTTACCCCGAGGTACTGTATGGAGTCTTTTGGTGTAATATTGATGCCCCAACTATAATGCATGTTGGGCCTATTTTTCTTAATCTACTTTTTATGAGACACCAGGCTCAGCCGCTTTTTTCCCATCCACTCATTTACTTGTGCGATAGCCATACTCGCTCGCCTCATTAGATCCTTTTCGGTTGATCCCGCCACCACCAATGCAAGATCATGCTCCGTGAGGCAGTTTCAATTTCCGGACTTCATCGTACAGGATGCTCCACAGAGTGGGTCCCATTACTGGTAATGGCATCCTCTCGATCGTCGGTAAAGTATTTATGAAAATCATACATACAATCGAGGCTAAAGAAACATCGAGAGCAAACGAGCCGGGAAGAACAAGCTGGATATAGGCCACATCGAGGATGCATCGATCAAATATTCGCTCTCCGTCAGCTAACGCAAGAAAGAATTCGATGCGGCAAACGAACCGTCATCGTCTTGCTCACCAAAAAACCAAAGTGCTCACAACGGACGGATCGGAAGCGAGGGTTTACCTCGACGAAACCCAAATCGAACAGGTACCACAGTTCCAGTATTTGGGATCACTTGTGAAAGAGAAGGAATTGGCGTCGACGGCCGATGTTCATAGCCCGATTGGTCAAGCAACAGCAACATTCGCCTCGCTCATGTGGTGCATATGGAAGCAGACGAATATCACCATCAAAACCAAAATACGTCTATACCGAACGGTAATCCTTCCTATTCTTCATTATGGATCAGAAACGTGGACACTGCTCAAACCGGACCTAAACAAGCTCGAGGTCTTCCAAATGCGATGCTTGACACAAATACTCCGTGTGTCTATACGCGACCGACTACGAAACGAGACGATTAGAGAAAGCTGCGATCAACAGACACCGATCGAAAGAAATACAAAAACGCCGAAGAAGAAATACAAAAACGAAGACTACGTTGGTTTGGCCACGTCTGCCGGATAAGTAACACCCGACTTCCACGCAAACTCCTTTAACGGGAGCCACCGCCAGACTGGAGAATACAAAGAAACGCGCCAAAGAAGACATGGTTGCAACAAGTGGAAGAAGGTCATGAGAAACCAAAGACTGGATACCCATCAAACCAAGGACATCGCAATCGATCGGAAAGAGAGAAAACGTATCGTGAATGGAGCAAGAAATCCTACGGCACCGACAACAGCGTATTGGTTGCTCGATTGATTGAGAACCCCTTCCTCAACCGCGGGCTACGGATTAAAAAAAGCTGCCATTACTGAGCCCTGTGGGACATCGCGGTACACCTCTCGTTCCGCTGTCTGTCCATCTACTATACAGATCCTTCGGCATTGCAAATAAGTGTGCACTAGCCTCAGTAGATACAGGGGAAGCCTCTCTTTGTTACTTCTTGCATGATATATTACCATGACGGCGAGTTGAACAAATTGTTCACATCTAACGTGATTAAAATGCCAATCTTTCTAGTCCTATGTGTCCCTTCTGTAGCTTCCATTGCTAGTTCCAATGCTCTCATTATGGCATCAACTGTCGACTTCCCTTCACTGACCCCAAACTGCTTTTCTAGCAGATTTAAGCCTTTTTGGAGTTCCGCCTTTACCCTCGCTAGAAGGAGTTGATCCAGCAGCCAGCCGGCGGCATCGAGGAGGCCTATAGGATGAGTGGTCTTTCATTTACTTGTCTCCCTTCTCCAACAGTACTAATTTTGCCCTCTTCCACATGTTTGATCGATCAACTTTCCATCGATCATTATGTTATTCATTACTTTTAGTAAACGACCTGGGCATCTGGATACTGCAATTTTTATGGCCTCAGGTGGTAGTCTATCGGGTCCAGGGGCTTTGTCATTATGCAGTTGGTTACTGGCTCTGTTGAGTTCTTGTGCCACGAATTCTTGAAACTCATTTACTGATGGTTGTTGTCTTTTCATTTCCTCATGCTTGGAGAATAGTATTTATAAATAATATTTCCTAATACTTGGAGTCTACCACCTTATGTACGTCCACCACCTATTCTGCATTGAGATGTGTCTGCACTGAGGTGCCGAATGATAATAGCGTAAGCGTCCCCCAGACATTTTCATTTAGCTTCTGGCAGAGTTCGCTCCTGTGCGCTTTCTACGCGTCATTAATTTTTGTTCTCGGCGCTTTTTTTCGTTGGTATGTGCCATTTTTAGGGTGGTTTTGGGTTCCACCAGCCAATTATTTTCTTAGGTGGTAGGATTTCGTTGTGTGATAATGTCTGTGTGCGCACAGCAACCATATCCTCAGCCGTTTTTGGATTGGTCGTTAAAAGCTTTCTCCATGGCGTTTCCAAAGTTTTCCTGGTTTATCCTGCTCATGGACCACCCCATGCTGCATTTGCATTGGGTGGATTAGGTGGGGTTTGTCCTAATCGGAAGTACAGGTAATTGTGGTCATGTAGTGACTCCCTCTTCAGGACTTGTCACTCAGGCAAACGTCACGTCCAGTATGGTACAGGCTTTCTTCTTCTTGAATGGCGTTACAGCCCAAATTGATTGGCCCCTGCAGTCCCTGCCTCCAACTTTCACGGTCGATTGCTGCCCTTCTCCAATTTTGTGTCTGCAGCAGTTCTTGGGCGTCGATTGCTACTTTAGGCAACCTCTTCTCCGTTCAACTCAGCCTTTTAGCCAAGAAAAATATAAAACCCGTGTATTTAAATAGAGACGCACATACTACGTCCGCTCAGCTCAGCTCGTTTCGCATCCTCTGTTTGTAAAGCATACTAGTCCGGAGGTCGGATGCTGGCGAATGGTTCACGCAGGCGCAAGACTAATGTTTTCATAAACGCGCTAAGGCATATATGCAACCAGGATAGCACCACATATTTAGCCCTATACATAAACTAACAAGTTGAAAAACGGCTCGATGGGAGGGGATTGAGTGTGTGGAAAGGTGACGGAGCTGAGCGAATGCAATATGTGGAAAAATGACGGAGCTAGAGGAGCGGATCCGATCGGACCTGAGGTGAACCGAGCGAAGCGGATCCAGTGTGCGACAAGCCTTATTCGCCCGCCTTGCTCTTGCAACTGGTCATTTTCCTCCTGGTAGTTTTTGGAACAAAAAATTTGAGACCTGTGTGTCTGGCATTCGTTGTACATGTCCAGCCCAGCGAAGTCTCATTAGTTTTATGTGTGATGTGATCGGTGGTCGGTGGTGTGATGTAATCGGTACAGCTCGTGGTTGTACTTTATCCCACATCCCATTATCATTTATCGCTCCGTATATTTTTCTTAGAACCTTTCCCTCAAAACGGTTTAGTTCGCGGACTTTTCGTCCAAGTTTTGCATCCATAACAAACCCTGAATCTGATGAGGGTTTTGTATATCCTGAGTTTAATGTCTCTATGGATGCTTCTACACTTCATAATTGACATCAGGGGGTAGAGCGATCAGTTTCCGGTCGAGATTCCTTTTTTATATCTAGGCCCTCATCGTTCTGTGCGTTTACGTTGCTGGCCAGAAAGTAGAAGTTATTGAGCTTCTCGAAATTGTGAAGTGGAAATGGTTGGTTTATCACCCATATTGCTTACAAGCAGGTCGAGTATTGTACCGTTTGGACCTGTAGATGACAATCTGTAGCATTTCGATCCATACAAAGTCCACACCACAGCCACTCTCTGGAACCATGGGGTTTTGGCTAAAGTCTTTGATAGCGGCGTCTTTGTTTTTGTCAGCATACCAGTCCAATTCTATTAGTCTTTTGTTTGATTCACTCACCAGAACGATGTATATTTGGAGATCTGTAGTTGTTATATTTAGGCCGTCCTGCGCAGCACGGCACCTTATCGCATTTAGCTATTATTCTAGCTAAGTTCATTGGTGGTTGTTGATTGCGCTTCGCCTCCGTCAGCGACTTCCGGAATGCTGGAAATGCACCAGTATCTGCTCTATGTCCATGCTGTAGAAGGAGTTGCTTCAGCAGCTAGCCGGCGGCAACGAGGAGGCATAGGGACTTGTAGGATAAGTGGTCTTTCATTGTCTTGGCCCCCGTCTTCAAAAGTACTAATTTTACCCTCTTCAATCAACAACCTCATTTACTGGTGGTTGTTGCCATTGCACTTCCTCATGCTGGGGAAATTGTACGTCCACCACCTCATATACCAACTTCATTGAGATGCGATGGGGAAGCTGTCGGGAATCACGGCAGTATGGGACCTCATCGCATTTAGCTGTATTATTCTAAGCGCTCTGGATACGCTCCAGTATCTGCTCTATGTGCATGCTATAGAAGGAGTTGCTGCAGCAGCTTGCCGGCGGCATCGAGGAGGCATATTGACCTGTAGGATAAGTGGTGTTTCATTGTCTTGGCCCCTGTCTTCAACAGTACTATTTTTGCCCTCTTCAATCAACAACCTCATTTTCTGGTGGTTGTTGCCATTGCACTTCCTCGTGCTTGGGAAACTGTACGTCCACCACCTCATGTGCCTTCTACATTGAGATGCGATGAGGAAGCTGTCGGGAATCACGGCAGCATGGGACCTCATCGCATTTAGCTGTATTATTCTAAGCGGTCTGTATCTGCTCTATGTACATGTTGTAGGAGCAGTTGCTGCAGCAGCTTACCGGTGGCATCGAGGAGGCAAAAAGGCCTGTAGGATAAGTGGTCTTTCATTGACCTGTCCCCCTTCTTCAATAGTATTAATTTTGACCTCTTCATTCAACAACCTCATTTACTGGTGGTTGCAGCCATTTCATTTGCTCATGCTTGGGAAATAGTACGTCCACCACCTCATGTGCCTTCTACATTGAGACGTGTAGATTCGGGAATCACGGCAGCACGGGACTTCATCGCATTTTGCTGTATTATTAAGTAGTAATGCTGGACACGCTCCAGTATCCATGCTGTTGACAGATGGGACAGGAGGGTTCCTTTTGTCTAGTCTTGTCTGTCTAGTCTTAATTGTCTAGTGTATCTAGTGTACTCTTATTTACTTTAATCTTATCTGACCAGTTTTATTAGTTTTTTTTATACTAACCAATGTTGTGTGTGACGTTGGAGATGACGGTGTCGGTGATGGGCATTCCATGTTTCCTTGTCGCGTAATGAGCAATTGTTAGATTGATGAAGGAAGTCTCGAGCGTCCTGAGCAGCGACTGCCTGCCCGAGCCGAGCAGGGAAGTCACGCCCCTGACAGAGGGAGGGACTTCTTTGTCCAAGATGGGACCCACCTGGCTGCAGATCTGGAGCAGGTGGTCCGATCCGATATGAGGATACAAACGTTCCTACAAAAATAAACAAGAATCTATAAAAATATTTAATCATTGATGTTAAATAGCAAGAACTTAGGAAAACTGGCTGAGATACACAGTATGTACTTGCAATTGGAGCCATAATGACTTATTAATTTTATTATATTCTTGTCTGTTATTATTAATCTATTTTATACTGTAACTCTGTGTCTACAATTAAGTTCAACCAACTTACCAAGTCTTCAAATGATCTCTCATGTTTATTGCCTTGCCAGTCGAGCCTAATTGGTAAAATCTAAAATGAAACCAACAGTTAATATTTTATTAGTTTATTGTCCAGTTTATCTAGTTTGCACATTCATTCTTATCATCCAAGTCTTCCCTGACAAACATTATCTAAATAGTTATATGGAATCTAAACTTCTCTGCCTGATCTTGTCTATCAAGTCTAGTCTAGCCTAGTCCATCTAGTCATGTAACCACTAAAATGTCTGTATATCTACATACTTGCTTATCTAGTCTTTTATATCTCTTCAAATCTAACCTGGCTGTCTAGCCTCCCTAGATTTTAGTAGTAGTACTCTCTAGCCTTCTGAATCTAGTTTTCTAGTTTAGTCTTCATATCTAACCTAGTCTCTCTAAATTTTAGTATTCTTACACTTTTACGCGCTTCTGAATCTAGGTATCTAGTTTAGTCCAACCATTCAACCTGTTATAGTAATATCCATCTGATATAGTCATGTCTATCTAGTCTTGTTTAGTCAGTCTCATTAGCCAGTCTAATCTTGATTATCATCTTTCTTCTTTTTCCTTTCACAGCTTTGTAACAAAAATTCCAAGTATTTCCTCCTCAGTTGAAATAACAATAATTTTTTCAAGGAATTTAGACTTACTCATCGACCACAAACCAATAAAACTAATTCTAAAATTTACCTTCTTCTCCTCCAACTCCTTGCTCAGCACCTTCAAACACAAAAATAATATTAACAAATACATCATTAAACCAAGTCTAGTCTTGTCTAGTAATGTCTCATCTTGTCTAGTTTCCTCTGGTCTATTCTTGTTTAGTCTTGTATAATCTATTTCTTATCTCCTATTATACTTTTCTAACCATGTCCAGTATTTTCTGTTCCTGTCTTCTCTGGATTTCCAAGGTCTTGTCCAGTCTTGTCTAAGCCAACCCATCCTAGGTCTTAACTACTCTGTGATTGGTTAAACATAATCAAACTTAAGAAAAGTAAGTAAAGAGAGAAAATCCTATTGGCTGCTTAAGCAATAAGTCCAAACAAACAACCAACCAGGAACAATCTAAACAAACCAAAGAACCCTCAGATTGGAATTGTTTATGAAATTTTTTGTCATAGCAGTAGATAAGAGCTTATTGGTAAATATTGGAAGCATAAGGAAATGTAATGAAGAGAATAATATTTATTTGAAAACAACCCAAATGATTCAATCAAAATTTGTTAAATAAAATGTGTCATGGTAAGGCATTGGTTTATGCAATATTTATAAGGATGCAAGTTGTCCATAGTGGAAATAGATCAGAGCTTGCGGATAACTTTAACAGAAATTTTATTTCTAAATCTTTGTTAAATGATTGAATAAGTTACCTTGTAAGTTTCTTGTAGCGGACTGGTTGAGAGAAACTTTTGCAACAGGAAATACAGCTCTGCGAAAAACAATGCCATATGAACAAAAATCAGTAAACAACAATCCTGCAGCTACTTAGACAAATAGTTATTGGTAAATAGTTAACCTGGCCTGAGCAAGTTCTGTTTGGTCTGGTGGTCCATTACGTCCCCACTGCTTGGGCCCCCTAGCGCGCTCGCATCACAAAAACTCCACAAACCACGCGGATGTATTCATAACTAGATCATTTCTTGCACAGCATACAACAAGAAACAAGTGTTTTGCCAGCGGAATTTCTAACCTAACCTTTTTCTAACTCTTTGAACCCGCAAACTGACATTTCTAGGAGAATTCTTATACCTCGAACATACCAATCTAGCAACAATCAATACACTATAATTTTAACATCAATTTCACCAAAAGACAAACAATATTTTGAAAAAAAATTGAATAATACGATAATTTAAAAGAAATGCAAACTAGATTTATACAAAATTTACACAATAATTTAATAATAATGATATGTGAGATTTACAAGTAATAAATTTAGGTTCGTGATTCTGTTTTGGAACCAACCGTAAATATTGGAAACATATTTTCAACATATTCAATCAAGACAAGTTTCTATTACATTCATTAAATTGTTACTATTCCATTAATTTAAACATAATTAAACATTGTTTAACTCAAAAACTGACTTTTCCAGAATTTTTTATAACTCGAATATACCACTATAACAATAAGAAATACACTAAATTTAAAATGTTTGTTTTCAGTAATATTTACTAAATGTTGTTATGAAAACTATATCAAAATCTGATTCAAACTTGTTTCTAAGAAGATTTATTTATTGATAAATAGAAATAAGTCATAATAAATAAAATTAAAACACTCTGTGGTAACTATGTGTTGGTTACTCTGTTTCTGCAGATTTTAACCAAACCCATTTATACCACATTATTTAAACAAATTTGAATAAAATGTCATTAAAAATCAATAAAAATACCAATTTTCATTTATTTAAAACAAATTCTAACATCATTTTCTATAAAAAAAAAAATTGTTAAAACCTTAGTTACAAATGAATTAAGTTGGTATGTCTTTATTTTGACTGCACCAATTTTTTTAATTTTGGTTATTAATTTTGTTTATACATTATTTTGACATTTTCCAAACCAATTTCTTTCTCAAATGAGTTTCAACAAATCCCACAAGAAATCCAAACCTAGTGTGGAGATTTATCTCAACAAGGTGTTTCATTTCCAACAACATGAGACTGCTTGGGGTCTTCCGGAGAGGGTGTTCGAAGAGGACAAATGGGTTTTGGAGGAGATGCAGGAAAAGAAGAAGCGGCTGAACGAGGTTAAGTCCAAGCTGAACAACTTCGATTTGAAACAGTGGTCTTTGCACACCAAGCACAGGGACCCATCGACTAGTATTATCCGAAATATCCGACACAATGTTCAACCTGAACTTCTAACACAAGTATAAAATTTGTTTAAAATGTAATTGAACATTTGGATTGATGGTAGATAGATTAGAAATTATTAAATGGATATTATGATTAAGCAAAACTAAACATAGACGAAAATAAATGGACAAGAACTGGACCAGTCATACCAAAATAGATAGTGTAGAACGGAAATTGATCTTGGTATTTATTTTCTAGGCGTGGTGTAAATTTTACGAATGTTTGTCTAAACATGACATCATTCCATTAGAAGCTGTTGAGGGATCTTGTCTGAGAAGTTTACATTTATGCGAGGCTCCTGGTGGATTTATTTCTGCTTTAAATCATTTTCTCGCAGTGAATTATCCAAATGTTAAGGTTTGTAAAATTAATCTAACCTTTCAATTAAAATTGATTCATTTAGTCAATATTCAAAAAGTTTAACTTGTTTTAGTTGGATTGGAGAGCAAACACACTAAACCCTGATTATGAAGGGAACCCTTTAAATCAAATGATTCCCGACGATCGCCTAATAAACCACACAAAACCCAAATGGCTCTTTGGGGCTGACCACACAGGTGACATAACAAAATTCTACAACTATCGAGCAATTACCAATGAGATTCTACAAACGGGGAAGGTAAGAAGGTCAAAATATTTCATTATTCGTGGTCTTAAAAAGACTCAATAATATTATAGAGTTACAGAAAAGTTGAATATATTTATGTATTCAGGCTGTGTTCCGACTTTATTAAGTTCATTATTTGTGTTTGAATATTTATTTTCTGCAACAGGTTTTGCTGGTTACTGCCGATGGAAGTGTTGATTGTATGGACGATCCTGGGGATCAAGAGCGAAACGTTGAGCATTTGCATTATTGCGAGGTCATTACAGCTTTAACAGTTTTAGCTGATGGTAAAAGAATCTTCAACTATGTTCATTACTCTTTTTTTATCTAATAAAATTTTTTAGGGGGCTCATTTGTCTTAAAAATCTTCACAACATTCGAAGAATCAACAATTTGTCTTCTCTACCTTCTCTTCAGCTGTTTTGAACAAATTAAAATCTTCAAACCAATTACATCAAAAAGTGGAAACTCAGAAACTTATGTAATCTGCACAAACTACCAACCCCCTAAAACGTTAACGGACATTTGGACTGAACTTCAACAACCCTACAGAGCCCCAAACCAAAATTCAATGTTTAAATTATTTGAGATTCCAGAAGGTTTCATCAGGCAAATTATGGAAAGTGCAGACTTTTTTATGGAGAAACAAATTTATACAATTTCTGAAAATATTAAACATTTTGTTTATAAAGGAAAGAAGTTTCGGGGAGAATTTGCGAGGATTAAAAATTTCCATAGGGAAGTTACGAATTATTTCCTGGATTGGTACAACATGCAGGCTATAGTGGGTTCTCAAAGATTGGTGCCGAACATTGAAGACTTGTCTGTGCATGAAAACTTCCAACCTTGTGAAAATTATTTGTTTGAATGTGGTTACGATGAGGAGAAGGAGATTCAGGTAAATTTTACAATTGGTAAAAGAATCGCGAAGGTTTTGTATACGAAGATTTGTCCGCAGAACATTTTAGACAGTTTTCGCTTTGATAACAAAAGGGAAGAAGTTAGTTTATTTGAAAAAACCAAGAAAATTTTATCGAAAGAATTTATTATCTTCGATGTTTCTTGTTTCAATTTCACAGATTTCAGTGAGTTTCAAAGGGAATTATTTTTTAAAATCTACCAAAATTTGCACGAATCTAAAAACTTTCTATTTATCAATGTTCCATTTATAACTAATGTTCTCACCAGTATTCTCTATGTGTTATGTAATAGATTTCAAGTAACTTATTTTTGTAAAAGTGGGATTATTTATACGAAAGGTTTTGTAAACGACAAGAGGGTTTACGAGTTTTTTGAATGTGTCAGACAAAAATATCTGGATGTTCAAGAAGTTTGTGGTGATTTTGAGGTAGATATTGTTGAGATTATTAAAGATGTTAATGTAGGGATTAAAGGTCTGTGGTTTTATCATTGTAAATTACCAACTAGCAAATTTGAGATAAAATCATAAAAGTGATTATTTACTGTTTTCATCATCAATTTTCTTATTCCTTTTTATATCTCCTTATGTTCTAACTAGGCTGTGCCAGTCACTTCTGGTTAACAGTTGGGCATTGTTCTATTGGTCCCCTATTGCAATATATTTGCACTATTGCAAACTCTCACCACTAGCTGTAATGCACGCACCTGGTGGAACCTGGTGGAGGAAGACTCAAAGAGAGTCTATATGGGTGGTATCTCCCACTTAAATGCATAAAGACTGGTATGGCATGAAAAGCGAGCAACGGCGATCGTAGTCAACAGCACACGGTAATCATGGCGTACTCAGCGAAGCAATTGTCAAGGGCTGAAAAGGGTGCCAATAGAGATTAATAATATTGACAGGCAGAGACTACATCTTGGGGCTACTCTAGTCGTAACTAACACAGTTCCACTGGACACAGTGACAGGCAGCTACTTACTATAATACTCTCACTATACTTACTATCTCACTTACTCACTAAAATAAAATCACGCCTCACATGAGTGTCCAAACTAAACAAAAACAACTATCCTATAGGAATAAGATCCCCGAACCAACAAATCCAAAAGCACCTCGGCGAGAGTCAAAAGGCGGTGGGTCAAGTCGTGATGCGGCTGTGGCCTAGCAAGATAGCTACACGAAGGCGATTATGGGACAGTGGTCGCTAAGACATCTAGGAGGTAAACATGCAAATTCGGCGGCACCCATAATGACAGAGCATCCTTATTTAGGGAAGCGCTGCTCTCCTCAAATCAGAGGGCGGGGAAAAGGTGCCCCAAAAACAGCTTACCTAAAACACATTAAGGCCGATTCTCATATACGCGACGTCACGCGACACCGCCTGTCAAATAATGATTACATTGTTTTAAATGGGCACGTTCTCAAAAAGGCTACGCAACAGCTACGCGACGTGCCCATTGAAAACAATGTAATCTTTATTTGACAGGCGATGTCGCACGAAATCGCTTAAACAAAAATGAACTATTGCAACATGTCCGCGCACTACAGGACAGCGAAACAAACATATGCCCAGAGCGAAAAACGGCCAAAGTAGCACGCGAACTAAATAGATATGGTGTAGACTTTGCAGCACTGGGCTAGACAAGGTTTGCAGATGAGGGTCAACTCATGGAAGAAAGGAGGATATACTTTCTTCTGGAAAGGTCGATCCTAGGTTGAAGCTAGAACAAATAGTGTTGCCTTTGCAATAAGATCTACTCTTTTTTTTATGGTGGTTTGGGGGAAGCTCTGCCAGCCTGTGTGTGGGGCTCACACCTACTAAACCCCTTCTTCCACTTGGCTTAGTTATGCGCCACCCCGGTATCGCTTGCGCATTCCATCAGGGTGGGCAGCCCGGACGGTTATTACCGCCATAGTTTTGAAAGAGTTTCTGGTCTATTTTCTCTCTTCCTCTCATCTTCTGTTTTTTGTTGCATTATATTGTGGAGCATGCTCATAATTGCCACCCAGTTTTCCTCTGTTTCTAGTAGCCGTTCGGCGACATTATCTTTATTTATGGGTCCACACGCTGATGCGGCTTCCCTCCTCAAATTATTCCATTTCATGCATTTGAAGATTGTGTGTTCTGGTGAATCCGTTTCATCGCAATACAAGCAGCTTTCATTTTCTTGTTTGCCTATTCTATATAGGTACGTGCCAAAGACGCCGTTTCCGGATATTGCCTGCATGGGGTAAAAGTCCACCTCGCCCCACTTCCTTTTGTGCCATTTTGCCACGTCGGGTATGAATGTTTTTGCCCAGCGTTAATATCCTACCCATTTTTCGAGCGTCGCGCCCCTGATCTCCGTTTTGTGTTTAACTCCTTTGATGTACAGCTCTATTCTTTCCTCTACCTGTAGTCTGATTGGGGGTAGCGCGGCGATAGCAAGTGCCGCCTCCGTTGCGATGGTTCTGTACCCGGAGATAATGCGCAGGGCCATGGTTCTATTTATCCTCTCCATCATATTATGGTATCTTTTGTATTTTAACGCTGTCGCCCATACCGGTGCTGCATACCGTATTATTGACCTAACTGCTTTGGTTAGGATCCTTCTCTTGTTTACACTCGGTCCTCCCACGTTGGGGGTTATGCGCGTTAAGAGCATGAAGGCCTTGTGTGCCTTTGCGCAGGTTTGGCGGATGTGCGTGGTCATTCTGAGGTCCTTATTTAGGTATACCCCCATGTATTTGGCGGCTGGTTTAATGTCGATAATAGTGCCTTCTACTTTCTCTTCTTCCCGCCAGGAGGACGATCTCTCTCTTTGCTGGAGCTATCTTGATCTCCATTTTCTTCAGCTGGTTTATTTATGCGAAGGCTACAAGCTTGGCTTCAGCTCCTATGTCCAGATGTAATATCTCATAATAGAAGATATTCCACAGTGTCGGTCCCAGGACTGAAGCCTGCAGAACCACTCTTGTGACTTCGATTTTATCCCCCTGTGGGGTCACTATGTATCTACCACTGAGATACGATTTTATTATCTGTGTAAGATATGCGCACGATTAATTTTGATAGAGAAACCGAGAAAAGATACAACCAAACCGGTGGCATACAGGCCAATATGCCTTTTAGACTCAGAAGCAAAATTACTAGAAGGCCTAGTAAAAAATCTGCTGGAAATCGAATTAGAAGACAAAAAGGCGATACATGAGAACCAGTTTGGCTTCCGAAAAGGGAGATCCACGCTAGAGGCCATAAAGAAAGTCATGGAAGGAAACACCTAACAACATAGCAAAATAGGCATACAAAAACAGAGAATTCTGCGTAGTAATACTTATAGACATAGAAAACGCATTTAACTCGGCTCCGTGGAAAAAAATAATACAAGCACTGGAAATTTTCAAGCATGATTTTTTACTTTGGCCTTTTCCAGTGCTTGTATTATTTTTTTCCACGGTTAAATGCGTTTTCTATATCTATAAGTATTACTACGCAGAATTCTCTGTTTTTGTATGCCTTTTTTGCTATGAGGTGTTTCCATGACTTTCTTTATGGCATCTAGCGTGGATCTCCCTTTTCGGAAGCCAAATTGGTTCTCATGTATCGCCTTTTTGTCTTCTAATTCGATTTCCAGCCGATTTTTTCTTAGGCCTTCTAGTAATTTTGCTCCTAAGTCTAAAAAGCATATTGGCCTGTATGCCACCGGTTTGGTTGTATCTTTTCTCGGTTTCTCTATCAAGATTAATCGTGCGATTTTCCATTTAGCTGAGAACGTGCCAGATGTCAGGCATTTATTTATTACTGTGGCTGCGATATCCGGGCAGGCGATTGCTACGTATTTCACGACCTCCGGTGGAATGTGGTCCATCCCTGGTGCCTTTTTTTCTTTCATTTTCTTGGCAATTGCTACTATTTCTTCTTCTGTGGCTTTTGGTACGTTTTCCAGTTTATTGGTAGGCCAGATGATTTTTTCGCTCTCTGGGAATAGTTTTATTATTTGCTTTAGTGTGTCCTCTTTGGTGAGATTAATCTGGAATTTTCCCTTGAGTTTACTCGTAACAATTTTATACGCTCGGCCCCATATATCATTGTCGAGTTCCGTGCATAGTCTTTTCCTTTGTTTTTTTGTGCCGAGATTGCTCCTTGGAGAGCCTTTTTTTAATTTTATATATTCTTCGTGCGTCTCTTTTTGCTCGTCACTGGCTATATTCTTTTTATTGATTCTTACCATTGTCCTTCTTTTTATGTTACACTCATTTCTCATGCTGGCAATTTCTTTTGTCCTCCAGTAGTAGGGGGTATGCCTTGGTCTTGAACTTATTCTTTGGTCGAAACATTTATTGCACAATGTTATGAGGCTCTTGGTGAATCTGTCTACTATGTTACCTTGGTGTTCATTATAGGCGCTTTCCATTACACTTTTGCCGCTTTCCTGCACTTCCTTCCAGCCTTTTTTGTTATTTGCCATCCCTTGCTCGAGTAATAAGATCTACACTTGTGAAAGGGCTTTCTAACCTACCAACTGGCATAATCGACCCAATAATTACTATGCGCCTCGAATTACAACGTTGAGGTCATTTGACAGTCATAGGAATATACGCACCAACTATATCAAATGAGGAATATGAGAAGGATACATTTTATGAGGAGCTAAGTACTACCCTGATAAGCGTTCCCAAAGGGGACAAAGTAGCCCTCTTAGCCCCTAGGCGATTTTAATGCGCGTGTGGGAACAGCTCGCGTACACCTAATCCGTCATCGGCGGAAGTTTGTTCGAGCGACGACGGCCGAACTCGGACGATTGAACCAAACACTTGTAACGGCTCGCGTACACCAAAACCGATTTTGTCGGCCGATTGCGGACAGAACTACCCGGACGAGTAACTCGGACATGTATGTGCTTACACTGCAACAGTGTTACAGCCCATAACCGTTTCGAAACATCTCGATTATTTAAATTTTTTGAATGTTTATCCCACAGGGTTGGTCTATTTTAAACACAACTAATTTCTATTATAAACACAATTCTATGGTCTATTATAAACACAATTAATTTTTCAATATCCATAGTCGTTTAGGTAGATAATAACAAAATTTTACCATAAATATTCTCAATTTGCACTGTAGACGCCGGCAGACTGACGAGAAATCCCAACAAGTTCGGACTCGACGGTTGATCGGCTGTTTTCGGGCGTCATCGGACCATGACGATCGTGTTTGTGTACGCGCTCTCTTTTTTTACAAGTGTTTGATTCAATCGTCCGAGTTAGGCCGTCGTCGCCCGAGCAAACTTCGGCCGATGACGGATTAGGTGTACGCGAGCCGTAAAAGAAAGAGAGCGTACACAAACACGACCGTCATTGTCCGTTGACGCCCGAAAACGGCCGATCAACCGTCGAGATCGGGATTTCTCGCCAGTCTGCCGGCGTCTACAGTGCAAATTGAGGGTATTTATAATTAAATTTTCTTGTTATCTACCTAAACGACTACCTAAATATTGAAAAATTAATTAGTTGTATTTATAATAGACCAACCTTGTGTGATAAACATTAAAAAAATTACAATAATCCAATGTCGGCACAAGTGGTAACACTGTTGCAGTGTAAGCACATACACGTCTGAGTTACTCGTCCGGGAAGTTCTGTCCGCCATCGGCCGACAAAATCGGTTTTCGTGTACGCGAGCCGATAGCGTTGTCCTCCTCGGTGGTGTAGTTAACAACATACCCACCTTTCAATACGGGAGACCCGGGTTCGAATCCTGGTCGGGGAGACAACAACTAGGGCGGTTTTCACTAACCGTCCGTCAGGGTGGGCAGCCCCACCCTGAATGAATGCAAAATATGCGATACCGGGGTGGCGCATACTAAAAAGCCAAGCCGGAATAGTGAGAGCCGTAATAACGTGGCATAATCGGAAGACACATGGGCTAGGAAAATGTAACTCAAAAGGATTAAGACTACTAACACTATGTGCCCAGCACAACCTATGCATTACCATTACGATATTTACGCAAAAAAATAAATACAATCCACGTGGCAACACCCCAGAACTAAGCAGTAGCACTTAATCGTCTAATTCGACAAAAAGGAACATCCGATGTTCAACAAACAAACAAAGTAAGGTAAAACGAGACGCAAATTCGTCGTAAAGCGGTCGGACCGCAAACTGCTAGTATCGAGCATGCAGGTTCAGCTAGCAAAACCCACAAGAAATCACAAAGGATTTCCTAGACAACTAGATATAGGAAAACTCCAGATCCCAGAAACTCACGAAATGTTTCAAGATAAAGTAAACACAATGTGAGAGGAGACAATATGGATTGAACTCCCCAATAGAATGGGGTGTGTTCCAGGAGACACTGTACAATATAGCCAAAGGGTGTCTAGGGCTCCAAATCAGAAAACACCAGGACTGGTTCGATGAAAATAATGATGATCTAATGCAACCATATAAAACCTATAGATTAGCACTGACAAAAAGAAGCAAATATTGGCAGACACACACCAGATTGGACGATTCTATGAAAAGATTATTAGATGTAAACCTGTACCAATAAACTCAGCAGACAGCTAGACACCTTACAGATAGGCAAGAGATACTGGAAAGGTGGATGGAATACTACAAGACTCTTTTAGATGCAAACAGCTCAGCAGACATGGAATACATAAACAACTTACCAGAATAGAGAAAATGGAAGAACTCGATGATCCCTCAATGATAAAAGAAGTGGAAAAATCCATTACTCAACTCATGAATGGAAAAGCAACTGGAAGTGATGGACTACCCTCGGAAGTTGAGACATGTTTGATGCCATCCACATAAAATACCGATATGATGAGGGACTCTTTAACATATCCAGACTAAGAACTTTGATAAAAACACAACTTACCCTAATCACCAAAATACTCTTTGCAGATGATGTCTGCAAAGTAGCCGACTCATTACCAGCCCTAGAAGAGAGTATCACTCTCTTGTAGGTCAATAACCTATGTGAACGTCATAAATTCCGATGTACTCTGCAGAGCCAGTATTTTTGGTATAGAAGCCCAATTAATTAAAATGCAGATGCGATGGTGTGGACATGTCCAAGAGCGTACCCAGGATATGAACTAGGTGGAGGGGTGTGTTGTGGCAGCTCATATTTGTTTTGAGGATTATGAAATGAATTAAGCATTATAAAATGAAGTATCCATCTGTCATACAATTTCAGAACTGCTTCGCCATGCTCTTTGCACCCGAAGACGTCAGGGTGAGGTTTTAATAATGATATAGATATTTCTATGTGGCGAGGTGGGTTCTAGAGGGGGGCAGCTGCCCGCCCCTGCCTCTCGCTGGGTACGCCCTTGGACATGTCCAAAGAATGGGAAATGAACGCCTACCTAAAAGGACAATGTTCTCTGGGCTGTTTCATGGTGAAAGAAAAGTAGCTGCCCAATGACAAGATACAAGGACTGGGCAAAAGCAAACATGCGGAAATGCAATATAATGCACAACACATGGGAAAGAAATGCAGAACACCATACTTATTGGAGACATCAAATAAATACAAAAATAAAGGATTTTGAAGAAACGCAACTATAAAACCTAGATATTAAAAGTGATCTATTGAAACAAAGGCATAAACGAATCCAGATATACCTATTTAATGAAAATGACGAATTCGTCTGCACACAATGCAATAGGATCTTCATCAGCAAACAGGCGCAAGTCACTTGAATGCACATGAGAAAAAAGCAAACCAATAGATACAAATCGCTGTAGCCACGTCGGCTAGGAGATCATCGTCATGTTCCAACATGGCTCAGTTTCTGTATTTATCAATTAAAAGTTAATGCAATATAATGCAATATAATGCAGAACACTATACGTTTATCTGGTTACTATTTGAAAATCGGAAAATACAGGGCAAAATATTAACACTAAGTTGTCTTCAAGAAAGGAAATACAGAACAAAAAGTGTGTCATTCAAAGCTCAAAAAATCATGAGGGAAATTTTAAAATTAATTTATCAATGAAATTCGCTAATAATTTATTTAAACAACTAAATTAAAAAAAAAATTATTATAAATTACCATCCACTTAACCACTTTTTCCTGGAGTCTCGTCTCAATGTATCTCCATCAATCTTCTTCGGATCTGTCTCAAATTCTTCAGTTGCTTTCAACCGTGCATCACAACCAACCCGCTTAGTCACAACCAATTCACCATTCTCCTTCAAAAACGTCCCATTGACGTCTTCCGGAAACCCATTTGGGAACGTAATTGGCGTAATCTGGATCAAATGTTTGACTTTCCACAACCGATTCCCATTCTCTGGAATATTTTTAACAATGTTTATATCACTGGCCTAGAACAGAACGAATATTCTTAACGAGCCTTTTCCAGGATATTTATTTATTACTTTTCCATCTATTCCTAATTGTTTTAGGGCTTCCCGTTCCCAGTATGATGTTCCTTTCATTGGCTTTATCCGCTTTACTCGAAACAGCTTTGTGGCTTCATACGGAGGATCTTTAAAGTCTGCATCCCTGAAACAAGGTGAGTTTGTTAATTGGGCCCCAAAGCTTCCAGATGATTTTTACCTAGGGTAATAAGTGAAGCCTGGATATTTAATGCCTTCGCCTTCCCAGTTATAAACACGTTTGCCTCGGTTTTTGCCTATTTGCCTGGTAATTGTTGATAAAATTTGCACGGGTTTTAGTAAATTGGACATTTTTGTTTAATATTAAGGTTAGATTTATATAACCTATAATATTATAATTTCTAACAAAACTTACGATACATCGAAAAAGCTTTGAAGAGAAACGTCAAAACTAAACTAACTGAAGTTGTTCAGTTTAAAATAAAAATTTTATTTAAGCAATTAAAACTAATTTATGAATTCTAATTATATTGTTGATGTATTTATAAAGTTCCTGGTATTTGAGATTTGATTTAACTATTTTTCATAAAATATTTTTTTTAAATTTAGTAAAAGTTTTGACAGTTCGCAAATCGATTCGCAAAAAAAAAGTAAATGTGACAACACCGTAACTTGAATAATTCCACTCACGTTTTTGAAGTTCTAGGCTAATTCTTACGTAGATTTAACGTTTAATTAATTTATTTATTATTAAAATGTCGAAGAAAAAGGGGAACAAGAAGGGAAAGAACGCCGACGACGATTGGGAGGATCCGCCGAAGGCCCCCGCTGTGGACAGCGAAAAGCCGGACGTAACCTCAAAAGCAGCCAAAGGAAAAACTGCCAAGAAGGCCAAAGGCAAGAAGAAGGACGACGATTGGAGCGACGACGATAAGAAAGTCGAGCTGAAGTTGGACGTCGAAGATGAGGATTTAGCCCCCGTGAAGAAGAGTCAAAAGAAAGGTTAGAAGGTTGTTGGACATATGGTTGGAGTTTTGACCTAATTATCAATGAATTGGTCTTTGGAAGTTTTTGGAACCTTAATGCTTCTACTATTTCTTCCACATTTCATATCATTTGATAAGGATATTAGGAGCCATTATATTATAATTATTGCAATATAATGCACTAATTGGTGCATTAGTATCAGTAGACAATAGAAGACTAGACCGTAAAATTGGAGAGTTGTGTATGTAAGTAGGGCATGCAAGTCACAAGGTAAATTATTTGAATTATTTTTTCTTACTTAGGATCGAGAAGTCACAGTACTGCACGATGTATGGTCTGGATTTTTTTGATCTAATATTACCCAATGTAACCTTTAACCCTAACCAAGGTTAAAGCCGTTAATATCAGTAAAACATTGTATTATTACATTAATTCTAATTTCTGCCTTGGTGATGCACAAAACTCCATTTTAGCTGACTAGACTTTAGCCGACAGACAAGACTACTCTTCTTAATTTATTTAATTCTCTTTATTTATTGTTGTTTAGGTAAAAACAAAAAGAAAAACTTTACAGAACTTGAAGATGAGGGGATTTCAAGTGATGAAGATTCTGTTAAGGAGGCTGTTCCAGAGTCAGCATCCAAGAAACAAGCAAAATCGGGCAAGAAGTCAAAGAACAAGAAAGGCGGTGATTGGTCAGATGATGATGATGATAGCAAAGAAATAAAACTGGAGGAGGAAGTTGAAGAAGTCAAACCTGTGAAGAAAAGTGGCAAAAAGAATAAAAAGACTGTTAAATTAGAAGACTTTGAAGTTGATGGGGAATATGAAGAAATTAAAACTGAGGAAGAGGAGGAAGTTAAACCTGTTAGAAAGGACAAAAATAAGAAGGCTGTGAAGGTAGAGGAAGATGAAGAAATTGTCGACGAGGATGAAGAAGAGATGAAATCTGTCAAGGAAGAAGAACCAATAAATGAGAAAGTCAAATTGCCATTGAAGAAATCTCCAAGTATTGAAGCTGGTGATGGTGACGTTGCCGAAGAGATTACAGAGAAGGTATCGGAGATGAAGATAGAAAGTGGTGAGAAGAAAATGACACACAAAGAGAAGAAGAAGATGAAGAAAATGCAGGAGTATGAGAAGCAAATGGAGACCATGCTGAAGAAGGGAGGGCAGGGACACTCCGAACTCGAATCGAACTTCACTGTGTCACAGAGTCAAAAATCCGCGAATCAAATGGCCGCTTTAGAAAACGCCGTCGATATTAAGGTGGAAAATTTCACGATTTCCGCCAAAGGAAACGATTTATTCGTCAACGCCAATTTGTTGATCGCTAATGGCAGACATTATGGTCTTGTTGGACCAAATGGGTAAATTTTTTAAACAAATAATTAACTTATAACTTCACAAACATTTTTCCAGGCATGGTAAAACCACTCTTCTCCGTCATATAGCGCAGCGTGCATTTGCGATCCCACCAAACATCGATATCCTCTACTGCGAGCAAGAAGTCGTTGCCGATGATCTAACAGCAGTCGAGTCAGTCCTTAAAGCCGACGTGAAGCGAACAACCCTCATGGCAGAATGCAAAAAATTGGAAGAGAGTTTCCAAAAGGGGAGCCTAGAAGCGCAAGAAAGGCTGAACGAGGTCTATGAAGAGTTGAAAGCGATAGGTGCTGATTCCGCCGAACCGCGAGCCAGAAGAATCCTAGCCGGTCTCGGTTTTACCAAACCCATGCAGGATCGAGCCACAAAGAACTTCTCTGGAGGTTGGAGGATGAGAGTTTCCCTGGCCAGAGCTTTATACATCGAACCCACACTACTCCTACTCGATGAACCCACAAATCATTTAGATCTTAACGCCGTCATCTGGCTTGACAAGTAAAAAATTCCGCCAATCTTTCCAATTTCATTGCATTTTATTTTCAGTTACTTGCAAACATGGAAGAAAACTCTTCTCATAGTTTCTCACGATCAATCGTTCTTGGACAACGTCTGCAATGAAATCATTCACCTGGATCAGCAGAAACTGTATTACTACAAGGGCAACTATTCCATGTTCAAGAAGATGTACGTGCAAAAACGGAAGGAAATGATCAAGGAGTATGAGAAGCAAGAGAAGAGGATCAAGGAACTCAAGGCACATGGATCATCAAAAAAACAAGCAGTAAATAATTATTATATTAGATTGTAATGTTGCTATAAATGATAATGTCAATATCATTCATAGATAAAAGTTACTCAATAGGGTTATGACAGCATGACAATTGTTTTAATGAAAGTGACAATGTATATTTGATAGTATGGCAATTGTTTTGATGGCAGTGACATTCTGACATGTATCTTTGGCAGGTTTTTTTCCCGCGAGCGGTAACCGCTATAACCGCGAAACCGCTCGAGAAACACACAGTACGCTATGGGAAAAATCAGTCGCGGGAAAAAAACCACAAGTGAGGCCGCTTATGACAATTGTATGGCCTAGGCCGCACTACGGCTAAACCGCCGCGGTTTTTAACCTCGTGATTTTATGACTCAAGTAAATTAATACAAGCCTCACTTGCGGTTTTTTGCCGCGACTGATTTTTCCCATAGCGTACTGTGTGTTTCTCGAGCGGTTTCGCGGTTGTATCGGTTACCGCTCGCGGGAAAAAAACCGTAGTGCGGCCTCGGCCTATTGGTGACAGTCAGATTGTTTGACATTATGACAATTGTATTGATGACAGTGACATAATATATCTTTGACATTATGACAAATGTATGTTATAGGAAAAGAAACAGAAGGAAGCATTGACGAGAAAACAAGAAAAGAATCGGAGCAAAATCCAAAAACAAGAAGAAGAAACTTCGATCACAGAACTCTTGCAACGACCCAAGGAATACATCGTCAAATTTTCCTTCCCAGAACCTCCACCATTGCAACCACCAATTCTTGGCCTACACAGTAACTTTAAACTGCTAATTCCTTTAGCAAATATTTAATGTAAAGTTTTTGAATTTTAGATGTTACGTTTGCGTATGAAGGGCAGAAACCTTTGTTTGTTGAAACTGATTTCGGTATTGATTTAAGCAGCAGAGTCGCTATCGTTGGTCCCAACGGAGTTGGAAAATCGACGTTCTTGAAACTGTTGGTCAGTGACTTGCAACCACTCCAAGGAGAAGTCAAAAAAAATCACAGATTGGTATAAAAAAATAACAATTAAATGTTTAATTTTTTAATAATTTTTGATTTAGAGGATTGGACGTTTTGATCAGCATTCTGGTGAACATTTAACAGCTGAAGAAAGCCCTTCAGAATATTTGATGAGGTTGTTTGATTTACCTTATGAAAAGGCTAGGAAGCAATTGGGGACTTTTGGACTGTCCAGTCACGCACACACCATTAGGATGAAGGATTTGTCAGGAGGGCAGAAGGCCAGGGTTGCCTTAGCGGAGCTGTGCCTAAACGCACCTGATGTTATTATTTTGGTAAAAATTGCTCCAAATTATGAAAAAACATAATTTATTTGTTTGCTTACAGGACGAACCTACAAATAATTTAGACATTGAATCCATTGATGCCTTAGCCGATGCCATTAACGAATACCAAGGCGGTGTTATTATCGTTTCTCACGATGAACGACTCATCAGGTAAACTTATCCGTGACATATTAATCGATATTTGACAAACATTTTGTGAATTGATTTAGGGACACGGAATGTTCGTTGTATGTAATAGAGGGTCAGACGATAAACGAAGTGGACGGAGACTTCGATGATTACAGGAAGGAGCTGCTGGACAGCCTCGGCGAAGTGATCAACAGCCCCAGCATAGCGGCCAACGCCGCCGTTGCTCAGTAATTCATTTTTACATTGAGTATTTTCTTTTTAAATAAATATTTTTATTTCATCACCGGGCACATCTAGATATACCTTCACAAACAAGACTGGGAGGTAAAAATCTACAAAAAGACACCACCAGACCCGTACCGAGTGGTAGTGTGTTTGCGTCCCACTAAAAAATCCCCCACCATTCATGTCCCCCGCCCGAAACCAGAGTGGTGGAATCCAAAATTGGCATTTCTTCATCGTGCTATGAAAGGGGGAGGCCCTTTCATTTCCAAAACAATCATCCACACTCAATCGTTTTACATGAAAGTTTACAATACATTTTTGCGCCCCATTAGCACTAAGGGGAGGGGGGGGGGTGTTGGGTATAATATACCCAATCATACCAGTTAGCACGCCCCATCCATAGTGGTTGCGGAGCATGAGCCTCACCATGCTCTCTTTGTTTACTTCTCTCCCACCCGGCGTTCTGCCTCGCTCCTCATTAATCTCTTACACTCAAAAATGGTTTGTTCCGATGTCTCTTCACGCGCTCCACAGTACCTATAGTGCGCTTCAACCAGTTTCCCAATGCGCACCAGGTATGACCCAAAGCATCCTGCCCCGTGAGCGCCTGGATGAGATGATAATTCCCCTCCCCGTGCCCACGGTTGACCCATTCGTCGATTGTCGGAATCAGTTGCCTGGTCCAGGCTCCCTTTTCCGACCCCTCCCATCGCTCTTGCCGTAGGCGCGTTGTTTTGTCCCTTTCAGTTTTAGGCTCATTATCTTCCCACACTCTCACTCTTTCATCCGCCAAAAGGTCTCGCGGGACGACTCCAGCAACGACCGCCACGGGGTCGCCAGAAACAGTACTGTATGCGCTGCACATACGCAGCAGCATACACCTTTGCACTCTTATCAGTCTCTGTATCTGTGACATTTAATCCAAAAGGCACTTATCCATGCCGGCATCCCATACAGGAGAATGGAGTGCACGACAGAACTTATAATCCTACTCTTGGAGGCCAACGGCCCGGCCCACCTATGTTGGGCATCAGCCGTCCAGGAGCTCTCGCACAAATTGTTGCCTTGCTCATCTCTCGGTTATCCTGTTCGGCCACCCTGAGGTTTCGTTGAAGCTCCACCCCAAGGTATTTCGCAGACTCCCGAGCCGGTACGTCAGCTGTCCCCATTCGCACGGTCAGTTCACGCAGCTTTCTTCTCCAAATCAGCAGCACCGACTCGGTTTTCTCAGAAAGACCGCCTGCTCTCTCGAGATCCTCCTTTCTCCTAACTCCGATCATGCTCTCAAACATCTTCGCTATCCCATTCCATAAGCAGATTGGCCTGTATTTGGCCTCCTCTCCTTCTTTCCGTTCAATCATCACCAGTCTCCCTTTCTTCTACTTCTTGGGGAAACTGCCATTCATCAACTCATCATTCTCAGGCACATATCCTCGCACGCATGCCCGAACACCTTGCACGCTTCGGGTGGGACGCCGTCTCGACCCAGCTCGGCCGATCACAGACAAGAACACTCAGAGAAGACTACAGACTAGACAAGATAAATTTGGCAGACAAGACTAGACTAGTAAAACAAGACTAGACAGACAAGACCAAACAGACTAGTTAAAACACTGGATAGACAAAACTAGGCAGAAAACAACTTTGTTTGATTTAGTATAAATTTTAGCAAATTACAGTTGAATATTTCGGTACTTACGTATTAACGCCACCACCGCTATATATTGGATCGAGAGTTCGCGCTACCGCGCGAATGTTGTCTTGATTTATCTGTTCGCTTCGCGGCGGGCAACCTAATCTAACCGGGGTTAAAAAATAAAGTATTTTGAGTTTTAAAAATGTTTGAATTTTAAATAAAATCTTTTATTTTATGATTTATCATAAAAATTTTAGGTTTAGATTGGCGGTATTTAAAAATGTAGCGGTGGTGGCGTTAATACGTAAGTACCAATATTTCTTATAACAAATCCACTTTATTTAGTCAAATTAAATCTATTGGGTTCCAAATTCAAGTAATATTTACCTTTATAAAACTAATTAGTAGAATGAGAAGTATTTAGTTTATTTAGATGATTTTGAAATTTAATTTGACTATTAAATCTAATTGGAAACTTAGGTTAATTAAATTTGAATTTATATTCGAGATTATGCATAAGAAATTGCCTATCTTATTAATTTTGTCCAAAAATCAGAAAATTTAGGATTAAGGAACAAAATACCAAAGAAATTATGTTTGAAATGATTTGGTTAACAAGTAAACTGTTGTAATTTGTTGTATTAAACAATATTTCGTTAAAAATCGGGTTAAATAAAATAACGCAATGAAGTTAGTAGCGCAATAAAATGTTCAAATTTATAATGGTGAAAATTGAGGTAGATTCAAAACCAAAGTCGAATAAGCGGTTTTAGTCGTGTAAAGAATTAAATTTGGTGGTGCAAACCGTGCGGGATGATTAAAATAAGTCTTTAGTTTGGATTTGACGCATTAAATGGGAATAAGATCACGTGTGCGTGCGGAGACGTGCGTACAGCCGGCAGACGTTGCCATTTCACATTGGCGCTCCACCGACTGCACAGCACGCCAGCGCTAGCCTAAAAAATAATAAATAATTTCCGTTCGGTCGAAGCAAATAAAAATAAACTTTTTTAAATAAAAAAAAAGCTTGAAGTTTAAGTTGGTTTAGGTGAATAACGGAGGAACTGTGTCGGTGTGGTTCAATGTGCGTTTAAGCTGTGAAATTTGACTCGACTGATTTTCCTTGTTGAAACAGATAAAAAATAGGATTTAATTTAATAATAAAAAAAAAAATCTTTTAACTAATTTTAGGTTAATAATTTTTGCTCGGTTCAGTTTTTGTTCGTTTGTTTTGTTTTCGTTTGTTTGTCGGTTGTAATGTTCGAGATGAGGGAGAAGATGATCGCCTGCAAATGCCTGAACGTGACAATAGAAACTGAATCGGACGACTATGTGAAGGTTAACGCAGACAGTTTTACGTTGGACCGAGATGAGGCTAAAGATATCTTTTTCAAACAGGTAACACTACCATTTTGATTATATGCTTTCTTTTGTTTATTTATGTGTTTGTTCAGCTTATCTCTAGATTATTTGATTGAGCTTTACTGTGGCCACTTTATCTATTTTTGACTTTCTTTGTTATTACAGATTACCTATACTAATTACACACAATACTTAAGACTAAACAGACAAGACTAGACACAAGATTACACAGTCAAGACTAGACCAATAAGACTACAGAGATAAAACTAGTCAATCAAACAAGATTAGACAGATAAGACTAAGCAGACAAGACTAGACAAATAAGACTACAGAGATAAAACTAGGCAGACAAGATTAGATGGACAAAACAAGAAGGACTAAACAATATATTTAACAAAACTAAGCAAGTCTATATTTAAGGCTAGTCTGTCAATATTTAAAACTAGTAACTCAATATGTGAGACTAAGCTGTCAATCAATAGTAGAGGCAAGTTTGTCTAAATTTGAGACTAGTCTGTCAATATTTGAGACTAGTCTGTTTATATTCAAGACTAATCAGCCAATGTTTGTCAATTAGTCTGTTAATATTTAAGTCTAGTCTGTCAATTTTTAAGACTAGGTTGTCAATTTTTGAGATTAACCTGTCAATCAATATTTGAGAAAAGTCTGTCAATATTTCAGACTAGTTTGTTTATATTGAAGACTAGGTTTTCATATTTTGAGATAAATCTGTCAGTTAATAGTTGAGAAAAGTCTGTCAATATATTAAGACTAGTCTGTCAGTATTTACGACTAGCCTGGTAATAAATGAGATTAGGTTGCTAGTTTATATTACTAGTCAGTCATTTTTTTTTTACTTTTGATTTTAAGACTAATCTGTTAATATTTGAGATTATTCTGTCAATTTTTAAGGCTAGATAACATTTTTTGAGATAAACCTGTCAGTTAATGTTTGGGAAGAGTCTTTCAATATTTAAGACGTCTCTCAATTCTTAAGGCTAGTCTGTGAATAAGTGAGATTAGGTCTCTCAATAATTAAGACTAGATTGTCAATTTCTTAAATAAACTTGTCATTCAATATTTGAGACTAGTCTGTTTATATTCATGACTAGTCAGTCAATTTTTTAAAGAAATCTGTTAATATTTGAGACTAGTCAGTCAATATTTAAGTCTGTCAATAGGTGAATTTAGGTTGTCAGTCAATATTTGAGATTAGGCTGCGCATATTTAAGCCTAGATTGTCAATTTTTGAGATACACTTTTTATTCAATGGGACTAGTCTGTTTATATTTAACCCTTTCCCTGTAAATTAATTTTTTGAACTGTTGTTATTGTGTGCTCAATATTCTGAACATTACATTAGAGCTCATATTATTTGCAATAATTTGCCAATATTGCGAAATTTTCAAAAACCAAAATTCTATCTATTCAAAGCAATTTTTTTGTTGGTTTGAATGGACAAACCTTGCACAATTATTCTGTTTTGTGTCAAAATTGGACGAGAACTTCAAAATAATTTGCAAAAAAAGAAGAGTCTTTCAATATTTAAGACTAGTCTCTCAATTCTTAAGACTAGTCTGTGAATAAGTGAGATTAGGTCTCTCAATAATTAAGACTAGATTGTCAATTTCTTAAATAAACTTGTCATTCAATATTTGAGACTAGTCTGTTTATATTCATGACTAGTCAGTCAATTTTTTAAAGAAATCTGTTAATATTTGAGACTAGTCAGTCAATACTTAAGTCTGTCAATAGGTGAATTTAGGTTGTCAGTCAATATTTGAGATTAGGCTGCGCATATTTAAGCCTAGATTGTCAATTTTTGAGATACACTTTTCATTCAATGGGACTAGTCTGTTTATATTTAACCCTTTCCCTGTAAATTAATTTTTTGAACTGTTGTGATTGTGTGCTCAATATTCTGAACATTACATTAGAGCTCATATTATTTGCAATAATTTGCCAATATTGCGAAATTTTCAAAAACCAAAATTCTATCTATTCAAAATTAAGCAAAATTTTTTTGTTGTTTTGAATGGGCAAACCTTGCACAATTATTCTGTTTTGTGTCAAAATTGGACGAAAACTTCAAAATAATTTGCAAAAATTGACAAATTTTCAAAAACCAAAATCTCTATTCGAAGTAAATTTTGTTTTTTTGTAGATTTGAGTAGACTAACTTTGCAAATTCTTTTGTTTTATATCAAAATTGGACGGAAATGTCAAAATAATTGGCAAATATTGCCAAAATTTTCAAAAACCAAAATCTCTATTTGAAACAAAATTTGTTTTTTTTTTTAATTTGAATGGACAAACCTGGCACAATTCTTTTGTTTTGTATCAAAATTGGACGAAAACGTCAAAATAATTTGCAAAAATTCACAAATTTTTAAACACTAAAATCTCTATTTGAAGCAAATTTTGTTTTTTTTTGTTGATTTGAGTGGACACACTTTGCAAAATTCTTTTGTTTTTGTCAAAATTAAACGAAAACGACAAAATAATTTACAAGTCTATCTAGTCTTGTTTGTGTTGTCTCGTTCGTTTAGCCTTGTCTGTCTAACATTATCTGTCTAGTATTGTGTGTCCAGCCTTGTCTGTCTAGTCCTATCTGTCCGGTCTTGTCTGTCTGGTCTTGTCTGTCTAATCTTGTCTGTCCAAGTTTTGTATGTTCTATTCTTATTTGGCCTAATCTTTTTTGTCATAGTCTTGTATGTCCTAGTCTTGTATGTCCTAGTCTTTTCTGTCCCAGTCTTTTATGTCCTGGTCTTGTATGTCCCAGTTTTGTCTGTCCTAGTCTTGTATATCCTAGTCTTGTCTGTCCTAGTCTTGTCTGTCCTGGCCTTGTCTATCCTAGACTTGTATGTCCCAGTTTTGTCTGTTCTAGCCTTGTATATCCTAGTCTTGTCTGTCCTAGTCTTGTCTGTCCTACTCTAGTATGTCCTTGCCTTGTCTGTCCTAGTCTTGTATATCCTAGTCTTGTTTGTCCTAGGTTTGTCTGTCCTGGCCTTGTCTGTCCTAGACTTGTATGTCACGGTTTTGTGTGTTCTAGTCTTGTATATCCTAGTCTTGTCTGTCCTAGTCTTGTATGCCCTGCCCCACCCTGTAGAACGTGCTATATGACGAAGTACTTACCATGAGGCTGCCACTGGGGGCCACCGTAATCGGCTTCGCCGACGATATCGCACTGGTTGTCACTGCAAAAACAGAGCAAGTCTTAATGCGAACGGCAAATCAAGCAACAGAAATGGTCAGCGCGTGGATGAAGTCGAAGAACCTAAGTCTAGCTCCAGAAAAAACCGAGGCTGTCCTTCTCACAGGCCTAAGACAACTTAGCCCAGTAAAGTTTAAAGTGGAAGAGGCAATTATAACATCAAAAGAAACACTCAAATACCTCGGAGTAGTGATCGATAAAAGGCTATCCTTCATGGCACACATTACCGAAGCGGCAGGAAAGGCAATGAGAACACTAGCAGGCATTCAGCAGCTCATGCCAAACGTAGGGGGACCTAAGAGCAGCTCTCGGAAAGTACTTAGTTCTGTAGTCCAGTCGACCATGCTGTACGGAGCTCCAATATGGGCCAAAGAGCTAGACAAGAAACGAAACCTTCACCAACTCGCAACCGTTCAGCGGAAAATGGCTCTACGTACATGCAGCGCTTACCGGACGGTCTCAGGAGAGGCCGCCCAAGTCATCTCGGGAATACCCCCCATAGACCTGCTCGTAAAAGAGCGAAAAAAGCTGCACGATGCAAACTACTGCACACAGAAAAAACAACTGGCCAGAGAAGAGCTTATCGAGGAATGGCAAAAAAGATGGCAGCTCAGCGACAAAGGACAGTGGACCCAAGTGCTAATCCCAAATATATCGACCTGGGTAAATAGAAAATTCGGCCAAACTAGCTACTACCTTACTCAAGTACTGACTGGCCACGGTAGCTTCAGGGATTATCTCTTCAATATTGGCAGAGCAACAGACGACCTATGTGTTTACTGCGGAGAAACAGATAGTGTAAATCACACTATCTTTGATTGCTGGAGGTGGGAAACTGAAAGAGAAGCAGTCGAAAAAGCCATGGAAGAACCCTTTAGCGCCAGAACAATAATCCCATACATGTTAAAGGGAAAAGCAAACTGGGACCATGTAAACGGATTAATTGTAACGATAATGACCGATAAAGAATACGACGAGATGCAGTTCAAAAAGGGAAAAAAGGAGGGAAAATAAACAACATGTAGACTAATTTAAATTATGCCATCCGTCACTCCGAGGTTATGCGATAAGCGGGTCCAGAGTGTACGGATGTGATTCCAGGGGGTCCACTTGTCTGGAGAAGTTATTTTATTAACACCAGCTACGCCCCCCATAATAAAAAAAAAGTCTTGTATGCCCTAGTCTTGTCTGTTCTAGTTTTGTCTGTCCCTGTCTTGTCTGTCCCTGTCTTGTCTGTCCTAGCCTTGTATGTCCTAGTCTTGTATATCCTAGTCTTGTCTGTTCTAGTCTAGTCAGTCCTAGTCTTGTTTGTCCTAGTCTTGTCTGTCCCAGTCTTGTATGTCATAGTCTTGTCTATCCAGTCTTGTCTGTCTAGTCTTGTCTTGTCCATCTATACTTGTCTATGTGGTCTAGTTTTGTCTGAAACAAATTCAAGTTGAAACTTCGTTTTGCGACAACTTCATGTTGCAACAACTTCATGTTGAACCGATTAGATCGAAACAATCTATCCAGTTTCAACTCCGTGAAGAGATTTTTTTAACCTCGAATCCTCATTTCATCTTCAAATTCACGTTGGAACAACTTCATATTGCGACAACCTCATGTTGAAATAACTTCATGTTGAAATAACTTCATGTTGAAACAACTCCATGTTGAAACAACTTCATGTTGCACCAACTTCATATTGAACTTGAATTAGACTACTAACTTATAATAATTAAGTGGAAAGCACAATCTAATCCATGTAGTCCAATTCAGTTAGCATTGTAGAGAATTGATTAAATTAAGTACATTTTAATCTAGTAGACTACATAGACAAGACTAGATACAGACAAGGAGACAAGACTAGACTAGACAAGACTAGACAAGACTAGACAAGACTAGACAAGACTAGACTAGACAAGACTAGACATAAAAAAATTAAAAAAATAAATATATGGCTATCCGCATATTGCCAAAATAAATATCCATATATTGCCAAATATTGCCAAAATTTTGAAAAACCAAAATCTCTATTTGAATCAAAATTTGTTTTTTTCTATTTGAATGGACAAACCTGGCACAATTCTTTTGTTTTGTATCAAAGTTGGACGAAAACGTCAAAATAATTTGCAAAAATTAAACACTAAAATCTCTATTCTCTAAAAAAAATCTCTATTTGAAGCAAATTTTGTTTTTTTGTTGATTTGAGTGGACACACTTTGCAAAATTCTTTTGTTTTTGTCAAAATTGAACGAAAACGACAAAATAATTTGCAAGTCTATCTAGTTTTGTCTGTGTAGTCTCGTTCGTTTAGCCTTGTCTGTCTAATCTTATCTGTCTAGTATTATGTGTCCAGCCATAGCTGTCTAGCCCTATCTGTCTAGTCTTGTCTGTCTGGTCTTGGCTGTCTAATCTTGTCTGTCCAAGTCTTGTATGTTCATGTCTTATTTGGCCTAATCTTTTTTGTCATAGTCTTGTATGTCCTAGTCTTGTATGTCCAAGTCTTTTCTGTCCCAGTCTTGTATGTCTTGGTCTTGTATGTCCCAGTTTTGTCTGTCCTAGTCTTGTATATCCCAGTCTTGTCTGTCCTAGTCTTATCTGTCCTGGCCTTGTCTATCCTAGACTTGTATGTCCCAGTTTTGTCTGTTCTAGCCTTGTATATCCTAGTCTTGTCTGTCCTAGTCTTGTATGCCCTAGTCTTGTCTGTTCTAGTCTTATCTGTCCTGGCCTTGTCTTTCCTAGTCTTGTATGTCCTAGTCTTGTCTGTCCTAGTCTTGTCTGTCCTAGTCTTGTATGTCCTTGCCTTGTCTGTCCTAGTCTTGTATATCCTAGTTTTGTTTGTCCTAGGTTTGTCTGTCCTGGCCTTGTCTGTCCTAGACTTGTATGTCACAGTTTTGTCTATTCTAGTCTTGTATATCCTAGTCTTGTCTGCCCTAGTCTTGTCTGTTCTAGTCTTGTCTGTCCTGGCCTTGCCTGTTCTAGCCTTGTATGTCCTAGTCTTGTCTGTCCTAGTCTTGTCTGTCCTAGTCTTGTATTTCCTTGCCTTGTCTGTCCTAGTCTTGTATATCCTAGTCTTGTCTGTTCTAGTCTAGTCAGTCCTAGTCTTGTTTGTCCTAGTCTTGTCTGTCCCAGTCTTGTATGTCATAGTCTTGCCTATCCAGTCTTGTCTGTCTAGTCTTGTCTTGTCCATCTATACTTGTCTATGTGGTCTAGTTTTGTCTGAAACAAATTCTTCGTTTTGCGACAACTTCATGTTGAACCGATTAGATCGAAACAATGTATCCAGTTTCAACTACGAGAAGAGATTTTTTAACCTCGAATCCTCATTTCATCTTCAAATTCACGTTGGAACAACTTCATGTTGCGACAACCTCATGTTGAAATAACTTCATGTTGAAACAACTCCATGTTGAAACAACTTCATGTTGCAACAACTTCATATTGAACTTGAATTAGACTACTAACTTATAATAATTAAGTGGAAAGCACAATCTAATCCATGTAGTCCAATTCAGTTAGCATTGTAGAGAATTGATTAAATTAAGTACATTTTAATCCAGTAGACTACATAGACAAGACTAGATACAGACAAGGAGACAAGACTGGACTAGACAAGACTAGACATAAAAAAATTAAAAAATAAATATATGGCTATCCGCATAGTTTCCAATTATTTTTTGGGATTTTTTTAAATATTCTTTCTTTCCAACGATAAGACTAACAATAAGATATGTGGAGTCCCGAATCTTTCACTCAAGGTAACGCAAGGCTCGAATGAGATTGTATATATTTATTAATGTTATGTTTAAAAAAGCCACAATGAATTCTTGAAATCTGTAGACTGCTATAGCAGTCCATATCATCTGTCACCTGGGCGTCAAATCAATTTAACTCTGCTATAGCAGTCTATAGCAGCGAAACGTTTAATACTAGTCAGTCTATTTTTGAAACTAATCTGTTAATATTTGAGTCTAGTCTGTCAATATTTAAGACTAGGTTTTCACATTTTGAAATAAACCTGTGAGTTATTAGTTCAGAAAAGTTTGTCAATATTTTAAGACTCGTCTGTCAGTATTTAAGACTAGTCTGTTAATAAGTGAGATTAGATTGTTAGTCAGTATTTGAGACTAGTATGTCAATATTTAAGACTAGATTGTCCATTTTTTAAGACTGTATATTTTGTCATTTTTTTGCGATAAAGCTGTCATTTAATGAGATTAGTCTGTTTATATTTAAGACACGTCAGGCAATTTTTAAACTAGTCTGTTAATATTTGAGTCCCTGAATATTTAAGACAAGGTTGTCAATTTTTGAGATGAACCTGTCAGTCAATAATTGATTTTAGATCTAATAAATAATAATAAGTGATATTAGATTTTCAATTATTATTATTAGTCTGTCAATATCTAATGGACTAAGTCTGTCAATTTTTGAGACTAGTCTGTCAATATTTAAAACTAGTCTGTCAATATTTGAGAAAAAAATGTGTATATTTGAGATTAGGTTCTGAATAGTGGAGACTGTCAATATTTAGTCTATCCATTTTTTAAAGTATTCTAGGTTGTCAATTTGTAAGATTAATCTCTCCGTCAATATTTTAGACAATGTCTAAGACTTAAGTTGTCAGCCAATATTTAAGTTTGTCTATATTTGAGACGTCTGTCAATTTGTGAAACCAAAGTGACAGTAAATATTTGGGGCAAGTTTGTCTATATTTGAGACTAGTCTATCAATATGTGAGCTGTCAGTCAATATTGTTAGTTTTTGAGACTAGACTGTCAATATTTGTCACTAGTCTATCTATATGTGTTATTAAGATGTCAGTCCATGTTATCTATATTTGAGACTAGTCTGTCAATATTTAAGACTAGTCAGTCAATATGTGATCTTATGCTATCAGTCAATATTTGGGACACGTCTGTCTATATTTGATCGGTCAAAAAGAATATTAGTCGGTCAATATTTGAGACTAGTCTGTCAACATTTGAGACTAGTCTGTCAATATTTAAGACGAGGTTGTTAATTTTTGGGACAAATCTGTTAGTTAATAGCAGACTACCTTGACAAGACTAGACAGACAAAACTTGTTTTTTATTTGGGGGAATCCACGTGGTTTTTCGCATTCCTACAAGGTGGGCAGCCCGGACGGTTAGTGTCGCCCTGGTTGAAAATGCCTAAGCCTCGGCGGGGAATCGAATCCCGGTCTTCCGCTTGTCAGGCGGGTATGTTGTCCACTACACTACCGAGGAGGATAGACAGACTAGACAGACAAGACTAGACAGATACGAGTAAACATAAAAGACTAGACAGACACGAGTAGACAGACAAGGCTAGACACACAAGACTAAACAGACATGGCTAAACAAGCAAGACAGGACTAGACAGAGGAGTTTAGGCAGACGAGACTAGATAGACAAGACTAGACAGACAAAACTAGACAGACAAGACTAGACAGACAAGACTAGATAGGCAAGACTAGAGAGACAAGACTAGACAGATAAGACTAGACAGACAAAACTAGACAGACAAAACTAAACAGACAAGACTAGCCAGACAAAACTAGACAGACAAGACTAGATAGACTAGACAGACTAGACTAGTTAGACAAGACTAGATAGACGAGACAGACAAGACTAGTTAGACTAGACAGACAAGACTAGAGAGACAATTGCAGACAGACAAAACTAGACAGATAAAACAAGACAGACATGAATAGACAGACAAGATTAGACAGACAAAATTAAACAGACAAGACTAGATAGACTAGACTTTTTTTGTGCTTCGGGGGAAGCTCTCACTAAACCCCCTAATCTACTTTGGCTTTTTAGTATGCGCCACCCCGGTATCGCATATTTTGCATTTATTCAGGGTGGACAGCCCGGTTGGATAGTGAAAACTGCCCTAGTTGTCGCCTCCCCGACCAGGATTGGAATCTAGGTCTCCCGCATTGAAAAGCGGGTATGTTGTCAACTACACTACCGAGGAGGACAGACAAGACAAGACTAGACAGACAAAACTAGACAGACAAGACTAGACAGACATGACTAGATACACTAGGCAGACAAGACTAGACAGGCAAGACTGGACAAACAAAACTAGACAGGTAAGACTAAATAGACAAGACTAATCCACTTTGGCTTTTAGTATGCGCCACCCCGATATGGCATATTTTGCTTTCATTCAGGGTTGGCAGCCCGGACGGTTAGTGAAAACCGCCCTAGTTGTAGCCTCCCCGACCAGGACTCGAACCAAGACAGGCAGGATTAGACAGAGAAGACCGTCCTCCTCGGTAATGTAGTTAACAACATACTCGCCTTTCAGTGCGGTAGACCCGGGTTCCAATCCTGGTCGGGGAGGCGACAACTAGGGCGGTTTTCACTAACCGTCCGGGCTGCCCACCCTGAATGAATGCAAAATATGCGATACCGGGTCTCTCTCTCTCTCTCTCTCTCTCTTCGTTCCTGTTTCCCCCAGTGGGTCATAGGGCTTTCGATACCGAGGTGGCGCATATTAAAAAAGCCAAAGTGCAATTAGGGGTTTAGTGAGAGCTTCCCTCGAACCACTTTTTAGACAGAAAGGAGTAGGCAGACAAGACTAGACAGATAAAACTGGACAGACAAGACTAGACGGATAAAACTGGACAGACAAGACTAGACAGACGAAACTGGTGTGTTTAAAGTGGTATGGCTGTTATACAGACGAGACTGGACAGACAAAATTTGACAGATAAGTTACGACAAAAAAGACTAGGTAGCGTAAACTACACAGATAAGGTTAGTCTACAATGAAAAACAATTTAACACTAATGTTACCTTAATCATAGTTAGACCATATTTATATTTAGACTTATACTTATGTAAGAGCTTTATAGTTTGTTAGCTAATTTAGGTTTTATATGAAATGGCAAACAAGAACATAAATGTAATCTGTATTAGCCTAATTATTCGCACCACTACTTATGGCTTTTATAACATTTGCATAATGAGCTAATAACAAGTTCTCCATTAAGAACACGTCAAAAAAGTAATAAAACAATTTTCTATTTTTAGATTGCGCATATCAATTGTTATTTATCTACATCATTTAATTGTCTTTTGCTGGACAAACAGAGGCTAGAAAGACAAAACTATATAGAAAAGACAAGAGTGATTTCTATGACTAGACAGACATCATGACTATAGAACAGGGGTCTCCAAACTACGGCCCGAAGGCCACATCCGGCCCGCGGACAGATTTTGTCCGGCCTGCGGAGAGCTAGCATACTTGAAAACTCCTTTTAGAGAACATATTTTTTATAGCAAATTAAATTTAGTTTACTGAAGTATTCTAATTTTATGTTGAATAATTATTAATATGACATCTACATTGATATGGTCATGGGCTAACTACTCATAACATTGTTGTAGGCTTATTGTTATTGTTTTTGTGATAAGTTGGATAAAGAAACACAGAATTGTAATGAGTAAAGACATGTATAATATGCAGAAAATTTAACTTCAGTATATAATAACTAACAAATTATTGAAATGAATCCAACTAACATTTTATACATTTTAAATAAAAACATAACTTATAACAAGCATATGAAGCATATGAGATGCATATGACACATGAAATACTAATGAGATTTATGTAATTGAGATTTTCCACTGACAATAGTTTGTAGTTGTGGACTAATTTTACTTGTACCAATTATTAAAAGAGATTTAAGATGCTCATCAGTTAATTTAGATCTGTAAACATTTTTTGTGTACTTCATTTTGGAGAAGGTCTTCTCACACAAATAAGTAGTACCAAAAACAGAAAACAGCCCACGAGAAAATTTATGCAAATTATCAAATTGTGTCAGTGGAAGACTCTTATAAAATTCCAACAAAGATGAGTTTTGATATTTGTTCTTAATTATATCACTGCACTGTAGATCAATAATTTCCATTTGAAGTTCCGGGGCTAGGGTTTCAATGTATCAAAAGGATTCTGAAAAATCTTAATTTGATTCGCAATGGCATCAAAGTCCGAGAAACGAGTATCAAAATTTATTTTCAAAGCACTCAAAGTTTCGATTGCAAAATCGATAGGAAACTCAGTCTCAGTGGTGTGGCTGAATATTTCACATGTTTTAAAATGTGAAAAACATTTACTTCGTAGTTGTGATTGAAACAGTATCAATTTCTTCCGGAATGATTTGATATTAGTGTATAAATCAGGAAGATGCTGGTTTACTCCTTGCAATCCCAAATTCAGTTCGTTCACATGTTTTGTCAAATCAACATAGAATGCTAACTTCCACAGCCATGCGTTGTTTTGTAATTCAGTAAGAGGGCGGTGCTTTTCATTCAAAAAAATTTCGATCACTGCTCGAAGTTCAAAAAAGCGCTGAAGTACTTTCCCACAACTAAGCCAACGTACGGCAGTATGATAAGGTAAGTCATTTTCTCGAATCTCTTCAATAAATTGTCGGAATTGTCGGTGATTCAGCCCAAAAGATCTGATAAAATTAACAGTTGATATGACTGGTTTCAGAACTTCAGACATATCCAAACATTTTCCGCACAAAGACTGTTGATGAATGATACAATGTAAGACTAATGGTTTTGAACCACCGTCATTTTCTACAGCCTTTGACACAAGAGCGACCACTCCTTTATCTTTCCCACTCATGTTTTTGCCTCCATCAGTTGTAATACATTTCAAGTTTTTCCATCGAAGGTTCTTTTGATTAATGGCCATTTCAACTCCTTTAAAAATATCTGTACCAGTAGTTGTGCCATGAATACTATACATATCAAGAAGTTCTTCATGCACTTCATAGCTTTTATCTACTCCTCGAATATAAATCAACACCTGAGCAGTATCTGACACATCCGTTGACTCATCTAAGGCCAAAGAAAACCACTCAACATGTCCATTTTTGTCGAACAGTTGAGAGGATATATTTTCAGCGATGTTTTCTACCCTTCGAGCCACAGTGTTTGCTGACATACTGACAGTTTTTAATAAATTTACCTTTTCCGGGTACATTTCTTCGGCTACTGCAATTATGCATTCTTTGATCACTTCTCCATCGGTGAATGGTTTTCCACGTTTTGCAATTTCAAGAGCCACACGAAAGCTGGCACGAGTTGCAGCCTCTTGTTCAGTTTTGAGTTTTGTAAATGAAGATTGCTGCGATTTCAATCCGCGCTTCATAGCTTCGAATTTTTCTGTCCGCAAACTTCCTGTATATTTTGAGTAATTTTGAAAATGTTTTGTTTCATAATTATAAATGTTTAATGTTATATTCCATGAGAACGGCTATGCTTTCATTGCAAATCAAACATAGCGCCTTGTTACTGGACTCAATTACGAAATACTGAATGTTCCACTGATCTTTGAATTTTCTGCATTCACTATCAATTTTTCGCTTCTTTTCCATACTACTAAATCACACACAAAAGCAACAATTCAAATCAAAATACTGTTACAAAGATGTCTTAAACTTAAACACGCACAAACACGTTTTAAGGAGGTACGCACTATTTTATTTCACAACAGTGTCATAGGAACTGACTTGTGGTTGCGCCACTAGCCTTCTTATATATTCCATTTACTGCCATCTAGAAGTGAGTGGAAGACACCTGAACTTTCTCGAACCAACAAGATTATTCTGTACGTGATATTAGCGCCATCTGTTAGCGATAGAAGGTACTACCTATTTCCGCTTGTGTCCACCAGATACCGTGTCACGTTACTCCTCATGGCTCGTACTCTACGACTAATCTATAAATTACAGATAATGACAGGAAAATTTATAATATGCAGTGTTGCCGTTTTGCGGACTTTAGTCCGATTTGCAGCCTTTTTTATACGTTGCGTACTTTTTCGGACTTTTCTTTTTCATCAGTGGACTATTTCACTTTTTACCACCGGCAACAATGATAATATGGTTTTGGCCCTCGGAACTTACTGGAGTAATCAGTATGGCCCTAAGGCTGGAAAGTTTGGAGACCCCTGCGCTAGAGCATTAATCGCGCCTGACTGTCCGTGAAAATGCGGATGTTTCTACTTTTGTAGTCCATTCTCAAATTTTTACGGGCACAGACCATGATAGCGTGTATTTCTGCTTGGAATTCTGTGGCATGTGTCCCCAGAGGTACAGATAGGCTGCAGCCCAGGGACAGTCCATACATTCCTGCGCCAGTACCACTGTCCTTCTTGGAGCCGTCTGTATACCAATCCAGTCCTCCTTGGCAAGTGGTTATTTTATTGCCTTCTGTCCATCGTAGATGTGTTTTGAAGGGTAGATCGAATGACAGCCTTTTGGCCATCGAATCCCCCTCTATATTGAGGTACGATTCTGATATGATATTCGTTATCATGGTGTGTCCTTACTTCGCCAGAGATTCCCATGTGCTATTGCATATGCATCTGAAAGCTCCCATCCTTGCCTCGCTCATGATAAAGATATCCAGGGGAGGAAGACCTAGGAGCACCTCCAGAGCTGCAGTTGGTGCGGTTTTCATCGCTCCAGTACTTGCTAAACAGGCCAGTTTTTGCTTCACTTTGGTCCACCATAATGTGGAGCCATATGTCAGAATGGGTCTAACTACCATAGTGTATAGCCAGTATACCATGCTTGGTTTCAGTCCCCATGATTTTCCAAGTGTTCTTTTGGTCATCATCAGTGCCATTTTACACTTGTTGGTAGCTTTCTTTAGGTGTTGGTTCCAAGTCAGTTTGGCATCCAGGATTACACCTAGATACTTGACTTCATCACTCACCTTTAGATGTTCGTTATAGAAAATTGGGGGCTTTAGCCCATCCGTTTTTCTCATTTTAGTGAATGGTACTAGAGTGGATTTTTGTGGATTGACCCGATGGTCGACCCCCCTGCACCAACTCTCCACCTCGTTCAGTGCTTCTTGCATAAGCGCTGCTATTATAGAGGGAAATTTACCCCAGATGAGGATGACTATGTCATCCGCATAGCCTTGGGTTTAAAATCCTTTATTATTTAGTGACACAAGCAGGCTATCAACAACCAAGTCCCAAAGGTGTGGAGATAGAACCCTACCATGAGGACACCCCTTGATGACAGCTACCCACATTGGGTCACCCGCTACTGTAGCCTCAACATTTCTACCCTGTAGCATGGGCTTCCTTATGGATCATCTCATGGATCCTTAGTCTTAGTAATGACTGTTAAATTATCAGCAAACGCTAAACATTTCACATTGACCTTGTTTCCAAAGTTTCTAATATTTACACCCTTCATGTCCTTTTCCCATTCTCTAATAACTTTGTCTAGAACTAAGATAAACAGGGTAGGGGAGAGGCCGTCACCTTGACAAACACCCGTAGATATTTCAAAAGGCTCAAAGACTTCCCCAAGAAATTTCACTTTAGACGTCGTATTCGAGAGAGTCAGCTGGATAATAGCTCTGGTCTTCTTGTCCACTTCAAGTTCTTCTAGAGCAGCTATTCTCAACCGCTGGTCCGGTTTTTACTAGTTAGCAATTTTTGGCACAGAGACTCATTGCGATTAAAACATTTAAACTTAGCAACTCATGCACAAAAGCCCTTCTTCACACACCTTCTTGTATCATATACTACTATTTTAATCTTGACAGGAAATGTTTACTTACACAGCAGCACCTCTTGATCTATAATGCAATGGAAGGTGAAAATGTCTTAAAACAGAAACGTACTTTTCTCATGTAACTTAAACATTCGAATCTAATTTTTGTAAATGTCTCAATCTCTATTTTAATAAATGGATGTGTGATTTGTTCCAACTTAAAATACATGTTATAGACGAGTTGAAGAGCCACAGAACTTAAGAAAGGAGCCGCATGCAGCTCGCGAGTCGCCCCCTGGACTGGACAAATAATTAGACAGACTAGAGAAATAATTAGACAGACTAGAGAAATAATTAGATAGACTAGATAAATAATTAGACAGACTAGAGAAATAATTATACAGACTACAGAGATAATTAGACACACTAGATAAATAATTAATATAGACTAGATAAATAATTAGACAGACTAGAGAGATAATTAGATAGACTAGCTAAATAATTAGACAGGCTAGAGAGATAATTAGATAGACTAGATAAATAATTAGACAGACTAGAGAAATAATTAATACAGACTAGAGAAATAATTAGACAGACTAGAGAAATAATTAGACAGACTAGAGAAATAATTAGACAGACTAGAGAGATAATTAGATGGACTAAACAAATAATTAGACAGACTAGAGAGATAATTAGACAGACTAGACAAATAATTAGCCAGACTAGAGAAATAATTAGACAGAGACTACAGAGATAATTAGACAGACTAGACAAGTAATTAATACAGACTAGAGAAACAATTAGACAGACTAGAGAGATAATTAGACAGACTAGATAAATAATTACCACAGACTAGAGAAATAATTAGACAGACTACAGAGATAATTAGCTGGACTAAACAAATAATTAGACAGACTAGAGAGATAATTAAACTAGAGAGATAATTCGATTAGAGTTCGTGTAGTCTGAACTAAACTATAAAAATAATTAGACCGACTAAACAAATCAGACTATAGCAATAAGTCTAGAGTTAGACTAATAAGACTAAGCTGCCTGTTAAAAAAAAACACATTTTCCGTTATTTTCTTTTATTGCTGCTATCTCTCACATAGTAATTACTTAATTATTTTCTATTGTTTATAGACAGAGAATTTGCATAAACAACGAAAAAACAACGCGTTTTTTCCCTTTCTCCTGCCCGCTGTTTTGTAACAAAATTATACAGTCTAATTAGTGCGCTTGAAATATTCGAGTTTCTTTGTGCACTCCAGCCTTCATAATTCACTCTTCGTCCTCCATTATCTCTACTTTAAACCATTAAAACTAATTTAACATTTTTATTTTCATTTAAAACCAAACTACACACACAGGATAAGACTAAACAAACAACATTAGACTAAGCAGACAACATTAGACTAAACATACAACATTAGACTAAACAGACACGACTAGATTAGACAGACAAAACTAGACTAGACAGACGAGACTAGACTAGACATACGAGATTAAATATACAAGACTGGACAGAAAACACTAGACAGACGAGACTACATAGACAGCACTAGACAGACTAGACCAGATGGACAATGCTAGATAGACAAGACTTGACAGACAAGACTAGACAGACAAGACTAGACAGACAAGACTAGACAGACAAGACTAGACAGACAAGACTAGACAGACAAGACTAGACGGACAAGACTAGACAGACAAGACTAGACAGACAAGACAAACAAGACTAGACAGACAAGACTAGACAGACAAGACTAGACAGACAAGACTAGACAGACAAGACTAGACAGACAAGACTAGACAGACAAGACTAGACAGACAAGACTAGACAGACAAGACTAGACAGACAAGACTAGACAGACAAGACTAGACAGACAAGACTAGACAGACAAGACTAGACAGACAAGACTAGACAGACAAGACTAGACAGACAAGACTAGACAGACAAGACTAGACAGACAAAACTAGACAGACAAGACTAGACAGGCAAGACTAGACAGACAAGACTAGACAGACAAGACTAGACAGACAAGACTAGACAGACAAGACTAGACAGACAAGACTAGACAGACAAGACTAAACAGACAAGACTAGACAGACAAGACTAGACAGACAAGACTAGACAGACAAGACTAGACAGACAAGACTAGACAGACAAGACTAGACAGACAAGACTAGACAGACAAGACTAGACAGACAAGACGACAGACAAGACTTCCAAATCCCCTATTCCACCTTGGCTTTTAGTATGCGCCACCCCGGTATCGCATATATTGCATTCATTCAGGGTGGGCAGCCCGGACGGTTAATGAAAACCGCCCTAGTTGTCAGACAGACAGTTGACTAGACAGACAAGACTAAACAGACAAGACTAGACAGACAAGACTAGACAGACAAGACTAGACAGACAAGACTAGACAGACAAGACTAGACAGACAAGACTAGACAGACAAGACTAGACAGACAAGACTAGACAGACAAGACTAGACAGACAAGACGACAGACAAGACTAGACAGACAAGACTTCCAAATCCCCTATTCCACCTTGGCTTTTAGTATGCGCCACCTCGGTATCGCATATATTGCATTCATTCAGGGTGGGCAGCCCGGACGGTTAATGAAAACCGCCCTAGTTGTCGCCTCCCCGACCAGGATTCGAACCCGGGTCTCCCGCATTGAAAGGCGGGTATGTTGTCAACTACACCACCGAGGAGGACAGACAGACAAGACTAGACAGACAAGACTAGACAGACAAGACTAGACAGACAAGACTAGACAGACAAGACTAGACAGACAAGACTAGACAGACAAGACTAGACAGACAAGACTAGACAGACAAGACTAGACAGACAAGACTAGACAGACAAGACTAGACAGACAAGACTAGACAGACAAGACTAGACAGACAAGACTAGACAGACAAGACTAGACAGACAAGACTAGACAGACAAGACTAGACAGACAAGACTAGACAGACAAGACTAAACAGACAAGACTAGACAGACAAGACTAGACAGACAAGACTAGACAGACAAGACTAGACAGACAAGACTAGACAGACAAGACTAGACAGACAAGACTAGACAGACAAGACTAGACAGACAAGACTAGACAGACAAGACTAGACAGACAAGACTGGACAGACAAGACTGGACAGACAAGACTAGACAGACAAGACTAGACAGACAAGACTAGACAGACAAGACTAGACGGACAAGACTAGACAGACAAGACTAGACAGACAAGACTAGACAGACAAGACTAGACAGACAAGACTAGACAGACAATACTAGACCGACAAGACTAGACAGACAAGACTAGACAGACAAGACTAGACATACAAGACTAGACAGACAAGACTAGACAGACAAGACTAGACAGACAACACTAGACAGACAAGACTAGACAGACAAGACTAGACAGACAAGACTAGACAGACAAGACTAGACAGACAAGACTAGACAGACAAGACTAGACAGACAAGACTAGACAGACAAGACTAGACAGACAAGAGTAGACAGACAAGACTAGACAGACAAGACTAGACAGACAAGACTCACCAAATCCCCTATTCCACCTTGGCTTTTTTGTTTGCGCCACCCCGGTATCGCATATATTGCATTCATTCAGGGTGGGCAGCCCGGACGGTTAATGAAAACCGCCCTAGTTGTCAGACAGACAGTTGACTAGACAGACAAGACTAAACAGACAAGACTAGACAGACAAGACTAGACAGACAAGACTAGACAGACAAGACTAGACAGACAAGACTAGACAGACAAGACTAGACAGACAAGACTAGACAGACAAGACTAGACAGACAAGACTAGACAGACAAGACTAGACAGACAAGACTAGACAGACAAGACGACAGACAAGACTAGACAGACAAGACTTCCAAATCCCCTATTCCACCTTGGCTTTTAGTATGCGCCACCTCGGTATCGCATATATTGCATTCATTCAGGGTGGGCAGCCCGGACGGTTAATGAAAACCGCCCTAGTTGTCGCCTCCCCGACCAGGATTCGAACCCGGGTCTCCCGCATTGAAAGGCGGGTATGTTGTCAACTACACCACCGAGGAGGACAGACAGACAAGACTAGACAGACAAGACTAGACAGACAAGACTAGACAGACAAGACTAGACAGACAAGACTAGACAGACAAGACTAGACAGACAAGACTAGACAGACAAGACTAGACAGACTAGACAGACAAGACTAGACAGACAAGACTAGACAGACAAGACTAGACAGACAAGACTAGACAGACAAGACTAGACAGACAAGACTAGACAGACAAGACTAGACAGACAAGACTAGACAGACAAGACTAGACAGACAAGACTAGACAGACAAGACTAAACAGACAAGACTAGACAGACAAGACTAGACAGACAAGACTAGACAGACAAGACTAGACAGACAAGACTAGACAGACAAGACTAGACAGACAAGACTAGACAGACAAGACTAGACAGACAAGACTAGACAGACAAGACTAGACATCTTATTTGTTTATTCACATAAGAAATGTTTTGCTTATGTGACCAGCACTCCATCTGGTTAGACATTATGCTGGTTTCATAGCTAGTTACATGGGTATTATTACATCGTATTATCACAACATATTGTTACATATTACACTATACTGCATTACTGTTACATATTTACACTATACGTTAGAATATTACATAAAAATTGTACAAATACTATAAGCGGGAGAAATTGAATGTCAGAATTTAGTCTAAGTGGTTAGATCGTGGTCCAGTTTTTTTAATTTTTTACAGTTTCTATTGAAGGTCATCCACCATTTGTTATTTTTCACGATTGTAGTCAAGTCCTCTTCGGTCCGTGGCCAGTGGCATCCTGCCTTAGCCATACTGGCTGCTGATTGTTCTCGCCAGTTCTCCGTGAGCGGACATCTAAAGAGAACATGGGCGGCGGTTTCCTCCTCACCGCATGCACAAAGCGGAGATTGTCTTTTACCAAATCTGTATAAATAGGCTTTAAAATTTCCGTGGCCAGTTATCAGCTGGACCATGTGATGTGTAGGTCTTATGTCTATGTTAATCCATGCCTCTATATTTGGTATGAATTTTTTGGTCCACAGACCGGTTGTGGCATTATTCCATCGCTCTTGCCATTCTCTCTTGATTTTTGCTGATATGCCGTTTTTTATAGCCTGTCCTGGAATTGTTTTAAATGTAATTGGTATAAGTTCGACTTCCTCGTTTGCTTTCTCCGTTCCAGAGGCCTGTCTTGCTAGGGAGTCCGCTCTTTCATTTCCTGCGTGACCCACATGAGCCTTTATCCAGTGCAGCTGGAGCTTCACTGTTTTTCGGACTTCCTGTATTAACTGCCATGTATCCAGAAGCAGTTCGGTTGGCGAGGTCATATGTTTTAAGGCTTCGAGAGCGGCTCTGCTATCCGAGAGGATGGAACATTCTGGGATTGATCTGTTGTTCGATAGAATGTGTCTTAGTGCCCTGTTAATTGCCAAGAGTTCTGCCTGAAATATGGAGCAATATTTTTCAAGCCTCATAGTCTCATTGTGAATCTCAACTTCTTTAACATACAAAACAAATGCAGCCCCTACGCCCGATTCTGATTTAGAACCATCTGTATATATAGTGATACTATAGGTGTTGCTATGTGTAAAGCAGTAATTTATTAGTGTTATGTCAGCTGGATGTTTAATTAGAGACATGTTGATTTTTCTTTCTATCATGTTCGGAGACGCGTTAACTCCGGTGAGTTCTCTTATTGTGTCCTCATCCATGGATTGCTTGGATCCGTATAAAGCAATCTCTTTTAGTCTAAGGTCAACCGGAAGAAACCCGGAGATAATGCACGCAGCTTCTGTTGAAACAGTGCGGTAAGCTCTCGCTGCAATTATAGTGCATTTCCTCTGTACTCCTAGGAGTTTTTGTTTTTCCCTAATCCCACATGCACTGTACCATACTGAAGCACCGTATAGCAGCCCTGGTTCTATAGCGCCACGATAAATTAGTGATATATTTGCTCTCCCCAGACCCCATTCCTTCCTGGATACGAGCCATAGTTTTGAGCAGCGCTGCTTTGTTGTAATGCATGCTTGTTTTATGTGTTCTTTGAAGTTGAGATTTCTGTCAATGATGACCCCTAAATATTTTATGTTCTCCTGGCATTTAAGTGTGATTCCTCCAAGGCTAAATTGTGGTCGTCTTTGATTAGGTGATTTGCCAAAAAACAATGCCTCCGTCTTCGAGGCGTTAAAATTTAGCTTGCAGTCGAGTGCCCATAATCGCAATGCATCCAAGGCCCGGTCTGTCTTTTCCTTCAGTCCAAATTTTGTGTTGCTTGATACCATTAACATCGTATCGTCAGCATATGCGATTATGCTGGTTCTTTCAGGCAGCTTTATGTCGAAGATCGTGTTGTACAATATTTTCCAATATGTGGGACCTGATATGGATCCCTGAGGGCAGCCTTTTTGAACGGACTTCCGGACTGAAATACCTGGTTCCGATATTATGGCACTACGCTCATGGAAATAGTCTCGTACTAGGTTGATTAGGTTGTTGGGGCATCTGTTGTTGATCAACTTGTGTATTATTAGAGGCCACCAGGCATTGTCAAATGCCCCAGTTATGTCAAGTGCGACTATGGCGCAGTACACCCTATTGGACCTGCATTCCTTAATGAAGCTTTTGACTCTATTTATAGCGTCTACTGTGCTCACGCCCTTCCGGAAACCATATTGGTTTTGGTGGAGGAGATCGTTGGTTTGTATGTGGTATTCAATTCTGGAGATAAGTAGAGAATCTAGGATTTTTCCAGCTACTGGGAGTAGACTAATAGGTCTAAAATCCTTAACCGAGTTTCCTGGTTTATTTGGTTTCGGAACTATCTTTACTAACTGTTCTTTCCAGCAGCTTGGAAATACTCCTATGTTAAGGCACTTGTTGTAAAGGCTCAGAAAAGTGGACGGTATGATGTTGAATGCTGCATTTATTATGTCAGACGTAATGCCGTCTGCCCCAGGTGCCTTCTTGGGATTCATTAATTTAATTACTCGTTCTATTTCCTGTACCGTAAAATCTCTGTCTTCTGGTCCTCCTTTTTCTGTTAATACTTCTTGTCTTAATAAAGCCTGTTTTTCTGTGTCGTCGCCGTCGTCTTCCGGGAAAAATGCATTAAGAAGCTCTCGTGTTGTATCCTCCAAATTTGTTGGGATGTTTTTCAGGGTGTTTAGGAATTTTGAATTTGAGTTCTTTCCTCTTATAACTCTATACACTGCTCCCCATGGATTGCTACGCGAGGAGCGTGTGCAGAATTCCTGCCATTTTCGTTTCTTGGTGTCTGTGATAGCTCGCTTGTACTCCTGGTGTTTGTTTCTGTAGGCCGCATATCTAGTTTCTCTGATAGCTCCTGTACTATGCTGATATTTGCGTCTTAGATGGTTATTTTCTTTCCTGAGGGCTGTCAGTTCTTTTGACCACCATGGAACTGAATTCTGGAAAGATTTTCGACCAGGAATTGCATCTTGAGCGGCTTTAAAGATTGCGTGATTTAATGCCTTTGCGAAATCCGATATTTCGTTTGTTGATTTACAATCGTCAATTTTGGGTATGATAGAATTTACTAGTCTTATTATTATTTCCTCAAATGTTTTCCAATTTGCGTATTTTGTGCAGAAGCCCCTAAGATGTTCGTGCGTTTCTGACTCGAGGCCTATTGACCAACTTATGTATCTATGGTCAGATAGGCTGTCATCTTCGGGTAGATGCCAGTTTAATATCAGATCGCTTAGCTTGCTACTGGCAAGGGTAACATCGATTAAGCTCATGCCATTATGACCAACGAAAGTAGGCTCTGAGCCACTATTTAATATAAGTAGGTGGCACTCATTAAACATGTTTTCTAGTTGCCTACCTCGTTTATCTTCTGTTGAGCTTCCCCAGGAATGCGATTTCGCATTCATATCTCCTGCAATGAGAATGTCACCTCTGGGACTAAGGTGCTTAATTGCTTTTTGCATTGCTTCTAGGTGGATCTCGAATGTGTCGCTTTCCACTGGTCTACCCTGTGGTGGTAAATATTGGGATATTGCGTAAAACTCAATATTCCCACAAATCACCTGGATAGCTGTAAGAAGATTGTCGCTGATCTCCGAGATAAAAAGCACACTTATGCAGGGGTCCGTAATAATGATGGCAGATTTTGTTGTGTGTTCGCCCGTGTCTTTTTGATATATGACTTTATAGTGGTTTGGGAAACCAAGGAGCTTTCCACGGAAGACGTGCGGTTCTTGTAAGAAAATAATTTGGATTTTGTCTCTGGATATTTTTTCTACCAAGGCGCCTGTTGCCGCTTTTGACTTACCAAGGTTTATTTGTAAACATCTTATCCGATATTTCTTGGGTTTGTTTTCAGTTGTTTTTGATGCCATTGTCGGTTAATGAATGTGTTAATATGAATGTGAATAAGTGATTTACTGTAAATCTGTATATAGACAAGTATAGAAGTAATAAGTGTTGTGTTTTAAATAAGTATGTAAAATGTGTGGATATAAATGTATATAAATGTAAATTGTGAGATTAGTTAAGAATTTTTGGTTTGATCCTTTGACACTATGGTTCCATGATTTCGAAGTCTCCCCTTCTCCCATCCTTTTGCATTCGTTTTTTCCCAAACTTTCTTAGGGTCCGGTTCTGATTCTGACATGTCATCAGAAATTGATGATGTTCTGGCAGGTGGGCCTCCTCGTTTTCGCTTATCTGGCTCCTCTATTGGTGCAGGGGGTTTGAAGATTTCCCTGTTTACATGTGCTGTGTTTGTCGCCTGTTGGAACAGTATGTCCACTGAGGAAATTGCGGTAGTGGAAGTTCGTTTTTCATTTGCCGCTGTTCCTTTGTTTACGTCTATTGGACTTTCCATTAAGCTATCGGCTACAGTTGTTGTGGATGCTTTTGTTTTGTTCATTTCTTCTTGGATTATTCTTCTTAGGGAAATCATAATGGACGGAATCAGTGCTTCGGCCAGTTCCTTCACGTCGTGCGCGGTAGGTCTTGCGGTAATTGATGCTGCTTTCGCGTAGGATATGTTGTTTATGGGAGCGGTTGCAGTGATTTTTCGCTTTGCATCGTAGTACGAAATTTTCTCTCTTATTTTGATTTCCTGTATGGCTAGTTCTTCTTTAAATTTTGGGCATGTTCGAGCATTGGCCGAGTGGTCTCCTCCGCAGTTAGTACAACTAGGTGAGATGCAACTACCTTCGTGTAGAGGTTTTCCACAAGGGCAGATTTGTGGGTTAGAGCATCTGATTGAACTGTGACCAAATTTTTGACAACGATAGCATCTCATTGGATTTGGGATGTACTCTCGTACCTCTAGTTTATAGAACGCGGCTTTTATATATTTTGGGAGTGTTGGCGAGTTAAATGTCAAAATGAGAGACGGAGTATTTTTGATTTCTCCGTCTCTTCTTGACTTAATTCGTCTCACTTCGCAAACTCCTGAACTCTTTAGTTCCTCCTGTATTTCGTCTTCCGGAACGGCTAGGAGATCTCTACAATACACAACACCTTTGCTGAAGTTTAAAGTTTTGTGTATTGAGACTTCAACCGGGTGTTCACAGAACGTATTTATTTTCATCAATCTCGTTGATTGTTTGTTGGATTTTGTCTCCACAAACAAACCCTCTCTTATTTTTTTAATGGACGCACATTCCCCAATAATACCATATATGTATTTACTTATTTTAAAAGGATTATCATTTTCAAAACTGTTCCCGTCTTTCTTCTTGATAATGAGAAACCGGGGCTGGGCCGCCGTCATCTCATAATCGGTCCCCTTTGTATTGGAGGGGGGATTCTCCTGATCTTTATTAAGTTTTTCCATATTGGTCCCACTGCATACGTAGAGAAGTGAAAAACTGTTGAGAACGAACGGATAAAGCGCAAAATTGAAGAAATTTTGCGAGAAATTATAAAAACGTGTCACGTTTGACAGTTTTTTGACAAGACTAGACAGACAAGACTAGACAGACTAGACTAGACAGACAAGACTAGACAGACAAGACTAGACAGACAAGACTAGACAGACAAGACTAGACAGACAAGACTAGACAGACAAGACTAGACAGACAACACTAGACAGACAAGAGTAGACAGACAAGACTAGACAGACAAGACTAGACAGACAAGACTCACCAAATCCCCTATTCCACCTTGGCTTTTTTGTTTGCGCCACCCCGGTATCGCATATATTGCATTCATTCAGGGTGGGCAGCCCGGACGGTTAATGAAAACCGCCCTAGTTGTCGCCTCCCCGACCAGGATTCGAACCCGGAGACAGACAAGACTAGACAGACAAGACTAGACAGACAAGACTAGACAGACAAGACTAGACAGACAAGACTAGACAGGCAAGACTAGACAGACAAGACTAGACAGACAAGACTAGACAGACAAGACTAGACAGACAAGACTACACAGACAAGACTACAAAGACAAGACTTGACAAGCTAGACTAGACAGACAAGATTAGACAGACAAGACTAGACAGACAAGACTAGACAGACAAGACTAGACAGACAAGACTAGACTGACAAGACTAGACAGGAAAGACTAGACAGAAAAGACTAGACAGACAACACTACACAGACAAGACTAGACAGACAAGACTAGACAGACAAGACTAGACAGACAAGACTAGACAGACAAGACTAGACAGACAAGATTAGACAGACAAGACTAGACAGACAAGACTAGACAGACAAGACTAGACAGACAAGACTAGACAGACAAGACTAGACAGACAAGACTAGACAGACAAGACTAGACAGACAAGACTAGACAGACAAGACTAGACAGACAAGACTAGACAGACAAGACTAGACAGACAAGACTAGACAGACAAGACTAGACAGACAAGACTAGACAGACAAGACTAGACAGACAAGACTAGACAGACAAGACTAGACAGACAATACTAGACAGACAAGACTAGACAGACAAGACTAGACAGACAAGACTAGACAGACAAGACTAGACAGACAAGACTAGACAGACAAGACTAGACAGACAAGACTAGACAGACAAGACTAGACAGACAAGACTAGACAGACAAGACTAGACAGACAAGACTAGACAGACAAGACTAGACAGACAAGACTAGACAGACAAGACTAGACAGACAAGACTAGACAGACAAGACTAGACAGACAAGACTAGACAGACATGACTAGACAGACAAGACTAGACAGACAAGACTAGACAGACAAGACTAGACAGACAAGACTAGACAGACAAGACTAGACAAACAAGACTAGACAGACAAGACTAGACAGACTAGACAGACTAGACAGACAAGACTAGACAGACAAGACTAGACAGACAAGACTAGACAGACAAGACTAGACATACAAGACTAGACATACAAGACTAGACAGACAAGACTAGACAGACAACACTAGACAGACAAGACTAGACAGACAAGACTAGACAGACAAGACTAGACATACAAGACTAGACATACAAGACTAGACAGACAAGACTAGACAGACTAGACAGACAACACTAGACAGACAAGAGTAGACAGACAAGACTAGACAGACAAGACTAGACAGACAAGACTAGACAGACAACACTACACAGACAAGACTACACAGACAAGACTTGACAAGCTAGACTAGACAGACAAGACTTGACTAGACAGACAAGACTAGACTGACAAGACTAGACAGGAAAGACTAGACAGAAAAGACTAGACAGACAACACTACACAGACAAGACTAGACAGACAAGACTAGACAGACAAGACTAGACAGACAAGACTAGACAGACAAGACTAGACAGACAAGACTAGACAGACAAGACTAGACAGACAAGACTAGACAGACAAGACTAGACAGACAAGATTAGACAGACAAGACTAGACAGACAAGACTAGACAGACAAGACTAGACAGACAAGACTAGACAGACAAGACTAGACAGACAAGACTAGACAGACAAGACTAGACAGACAAGACTAGACAGACAAGACTAGACAGACAAGACTAGACAGACAATACTAGACAGACAAGACTAGACAGACAAGACTAGACAGACAAGACTAGACAGACAAGACTAGACAGACAAGACTAGACAGACAAGACTAGACAGACAAGACTAGACAGACAAGACTAGACAGACAAGACTAGACTGACAAGACTAGGCAGACAAGACTAGACAGACAAGACTAGACAGACAAGACTAGACAGACAAGACTAGACAGACAAGACTAGACAGACAAGACTAGACAGACAAGACTAGACAGACAAGACTAGACAGACAATACTAGACCGACAAGACTAGACAGACAAGACTAGACAGACAAGACTAGACATACAAGACTAGACATACAAGACTAGACATACAAGACTAGACAGACAAGACTAGACAGACAACACTAGACAGACAAGAGTAGACAGACAAGACTAGACAGACAAGACTAGACAGACAAGACTAGACAGACAAGACTAGACAGACAAGACTAGACAGACAAGACTAGACAGACAAGACTAGACAGACAAGACTAGACAGACAACACTAGACAGACAAGACTAGACAGACAAGACTAGACAGACAAGACTCACCAAATCCCCTATTCCACCTTGGCTTTTTTGTTTGCGCCACCCCGGTATCGCATATATTGCATTCATTCAGGGTGGGCAGCCCGGACGGTTAATGAAAACCGCCCTAGTTGTCGCCTCCCCGACCAGGATTCGAACCCGGAGACAGACAAGACTAGACAGACAAGACTAGACAGACAAGACTAGACAGACAAGACTAGACAGACAAGACTAGACAGACAAGACTAGACAGACAAGACTAGACAGACAAGACTAGACAGACAAGACTAGACAGACAAGACTACACAGACAAGACTACACAGACAAGACTTGACAAGCTAGACTAGACAGACAAGATTAGACAGACAAGACTAGACAGACAAGACTAGACAGACAAGACTAGACTGACAAGACTAGACAGGAAAGACTAGACAGAAAAGACTAGACAGACAACACTACACAGACAAGACTAGACAGACAAGACTAGACAGACAAGACTAGACAGACAAGACTAGACAGACAAGACTAGACAGGCAAGACTAGACAGACAAGACTAGACAGACAAGACTAGACAGACAAGACTAGACAGACAAGACTACACAGACAAGACTACAAAGACAAGACTTGACAAGCTAGACTAGACAGACAAGATTAGACAGACAAGACTAGACAGACAAGACTAGACAGACAAGACTAGACAGACAAGACTAGACTGACAAGACTAGACAGGAAAGACTAGACAGAAAAGACTAGACAGACAACACTACACAGACAAGACTAGACAGACAAGACTAGACAGACAAGACTAGACAGACAAGACTAGACAGACAAGACTAGACAGACAAGACTAGACAGACAAGATTAGACAGACAAGACTAGACAGACAAGACTAGACAGACAAGACTAGACAGACAAGACTAGACAGACAAGACTAGACAGACAAGACTAGACAGACAAGACTAGACAGACAAGACTAGACAGACAAGACTAGACAGACAAGACTAGACAGACAAGACTAGACAGACAAGACTAGACAGACAAGACTAGACAGACAAGACTAGACAGACAAGACTAGACAGACAAGACTAGACAGACAATACTAGACAGACAAGACTAGACAGACAAGACTAGACAGACTAGACAGACAAGACTAGACAGACAAGACTAGACAGACAAGACTAGACAGACAAGACTAGACAGACAAGACTAGACAGACAAGACTAGACAGACAAGACTAGACAGACAAGACTAGACAGACAAGACTAGACAGACAAGACTAGACAGACAAGACTAGACAGACAAGACTAGACAGACAAGACTAGACAGACAAGACTAGACAGACAAGACTAGACAGACATGACTAGACAGACAAGACTAGACAGACAAGACTAGACAGACAAGACTAGACAGACAAGACTAGACAGACAAGACTAGACAAACAAGACTAGACAGACAAGACTAGACAGACTAGACAGACAAGACTAGACAGACAAGACTAGACAGACAAGACTAGACAGACAAGACTAGACAGACAAGACTAGACATACAAGACTAGACATACAAGACTAGACAGACAAGACTAGACAGACAACACTAGACAGACAAGACTAGACAGACAAGACTAGACAGACAAGACTAGACATACAAGACTAGACATACAAGACTAGACAGACAAGACTAGACAGACTAGACAGACAACACTAGACAGACAAGAGTAGACAGACAAGACTAGACAGACAAGACTAGACAGACAAGACTAGACAGACAACACTACACAGACAAGACTACACAGACAAGACTTGACAAGCTAGACTAGACAGACAAGACTTGACTAGACAGACAAGACTAGACTGACAAGACTAGACAGGAAAGACTAGACAGAAAAGACTAGACAGACAACACTACACAGACAAGACTAGACAGACAAGACTAGACAGACAAGACTAGACAGACAAGACTAGACAGACAAGACTAGACAGACAAGACTAGACAGACAAGACTAGACAGACAAGACTAGACAGACAAGACTAGACAGACAAGATTAGACAGACAAGACTAGACAGACAAGACTAGACAGACAAGACTAGACAGACAAGACTAGACAGACAAGACTAGACAGACAAGACTAGACAGACAAGACTAGACAGACAAGACTAGACAGACAAGACTAGACAGACAATACTAGACAGACAAGACTAGACAGACAAGACTAGACAGACAAGACTAGACAGACAAGACTAGACAGACAAGACTAGACAGACAAGACTAGACAGACAAGACTAGACTGACAAGACTAGGCAGACAAGACTAGACAGACAAGACTAGACAGACAAGACTAGACAGACAAGACTAGACGGACAAGACTAGACAGACAAGACTAGACAGACAAGACTAGACAGACAAGACTAGACAGACAAGACTAGACAGACAAGACTAGACAGACAATACTAGACCGACAAGACTAGACAGACAAGACTAGACAGACAAGACTAGACATACAAGACTAGACATACAAGACTAGACAGACAAGACTAGACAGACAAGACTAGACAGACAACACTAGACAGACAAGAGTAGACAGACAAGACTAGACAGACAAGACTAGACAGACAAGACTAGACAGACAAGACTAGACAGACAAGACTAGACAGACAAGACTAGACAGACAACACTAGACAGACAAGACTAGACAGACAAGACTAGACAGACAAGACTAGACAGACAAGACTCACCAAATCCCCTATTCCACCTTGGCTTTTTTGTTTGCGCCACCCCGGTATCGCATATATTGCATTCATTCAGGGTGGGCAGCCCGGACGGTTAATGAAAACCGCCCTAGTTGTCGCCTCCCCGACCAGGATTCGAACCCGGAGACAGACAAGACTAGACAGACAAGACTAGACAGACAAGACTAGACAGACAAGACTAGACAGACAAGACTAGACAGACAAGACTAGACAGACAAGACTAGACAGACAAGACTAGACAGACAAGACTAGACAGACAAGACTACACAGACAAGACTACACAGACAAGACTTGACAAGCTAGACTAGACAGACAAGATTAGACAGACAAGACTAGACAGACAAGACTAGACAGACAAGACTAGACTGACAAGACTAGACAGGAAAGACTAGACAGAAAAGACTAGACAGACAACACTACACAGACAAGACTAGACAGACAAGACTAGACAGACAAGACTAGACAGACAAGACTAGACAGACAAGACTAGACAGACAAGACTAGACAGACAAGACTAGACAGACAAGATTAGACAGACAAGACTAGACAGACAAGACTAGACAGACAAGACTAGACAGACAAGACTAGACAGACAAGACTAGACAGACAAGACTAGACAGACAAGACTAGACAGACAATACTAGACAGACAAGACTAGACAGACAAGACTAGACAGACAAGACTAGACAGACAAGACTAGACAGACAAGACTAGACAGACAAGACTAGACAGACAAGACTAGACAGACAAGACTAGACAGACAAGACTAGACAGACAAGACTAGACAGACAAGACTAGACAGACAAGACTAGACAGACAAGACTAGACAGACAAGACTAGACAGACAAGACTAGACAGACAAGACTAGACAGACATGACTAGACAGACAAGACTAGACAGACAAGACTAGACAGACAAGACTAGACAGACAAGACTAGACAGACAAGACTAGACAAACAAGACTAGACAGACAAGACTAGACAGACAAGACTAGACAGACAAGACTAGACAGACAAGACTAGACAGACAAGACTAGACAGACAAGACTAGACAGACAAGACTAGACAGACTAGACAGACAAGACTAGACAGACAAGACTAGACAGACAAGACTAGACAGACAAGACTAGACAGACAAGACTAGACATACAAGACTAGACATACAAGACTAGACAGACAAGACTAGACAGACTAGACAGACAACACTAGACAGACAAGAGTAGACAGACAAGACTAGACAGACAAGACTAGACAGACAAGACTAGACATACAAGACTAGACATACAAGACTAGACAGACAAGACTAGACAGACTAGACAGACAACACTAGACAGACAAGAGTAGACAGACAAGACTAGACAGACAAGACTAGACAGACAAGACTAGACAGACAACACTACACAGACAAGACTACACAGACAAGACTTGACAAGCTAGACTAGACAGACAAGACTTGACTAGACAGACAAGACTAGACTGACAAGACTAGACAGGAAAGACTAGACAGAAAAGACTAGACAGACAACACTACACAGACAAGACTAGACAGACAAGACTAGACAGACAAGACTAGACAGACAAGACTAGACAGACAAGACTAGACAGACAAGACTAGACAGACAAGACTAGACAGACAAGACTAGACAGACAAGACTAGACAGACAAGACTAGACAGACAAGATTAGACAGACAAGACTAGACAGACAAGACTAGACAGACAAGACTAGACAGACAAGACTAGACAGACAAGACTAGACAGACAAGACTAGACAGACAAGACTAGACAGACAAGACTAGACAGACAAGACTAGACAGACAAGACTAGACAGACAAGACTAGACAGACAAGACTAGACAGACAATACTAGACAGACAAGACTAGACAGACAAGACTAGACAGACAAGACTAGACAGACAAGACTAGACAGACAAGACTAGACAGACAAGACTAGACAGACAAGACTAGACAGACAAGACTAGACTGACAAGACTAGGCAGACAAGACTAGACAGACAAGACTAGACAGACAAGACTAGACAGACAAGACTAGACAGACAAGACTAGACAGACAAGACTAGACCGACAAGACTAGACAGACAAGACTAGACAGACAAGACTAGACATACAAGACTAGACAGACAAGACTAGACAGACAAGACTAGACAGACAAGACTAGACAGACAAGACTAGACAGACAACACTACACAGACAAGACTACACAGACAAGACTAGACAGACAAGACTTGACAAGCTAGACTAGACAGACAAGATTAGACAGACAAGACTAGACAGACAAGACTAGACTGACAAGACTAGACAGAAAAGACTAGACAGAAAAGACTAGACAGACAACACTACACAGACAAGACTAGACAGACAAGACTAGACAGACAAGACTAGACAGACAAGACTAGACAGACAAGACTAGACAGACAAGACTAGACAGACAAGACTAGACAGACAAGACTAGACAGACAAGACTAGACAGACAAGACTAGACAGACAAGACTAGACAGACAAGACTAGACAGACAAGACTAGACAGACAAGACTAGACAGACAAGACTAGACAGACAAGACTAGACAGACAAGACTAGACAGACAAGACTAGACAGACAAGACTAGACAGACAAGACTAGACAGACAAGACTAGACAGACAAGACTAGACAGACAAGACTAGACAGACAAGACTAGACAGACAAGACTAGACAGACAAGACTAGACAGACAAGACTAGACAGACAAGACTAGACAGACAAGACTAGACAGACAAGACTAGAGAGACAAGACTAGACAGACAAGACTAGACAGACAAGACTAGACAGACAAGACTAGACAGACAAGACTAGACAGACAAGACTAGACAGACAAGACTAGACAGACAAGACTAGACAGACAAGACTAGACAGACAAGACTAGACAGACAAGACTAGACAGACAAGACTAGACAGACAAGACTAGACAGACAAGACTAGACAGACAAGACTAGACAGACAAGACTAGACAGACAAGACTAGACAGACAAGACTAGACAGACAAGACTAGACAGACAAGACTAGACAGACAAGACTAGACAGACAAGACTAGACAGACAAGACTAGACAGACAAGACTAGACAGACAAGACTAGACAGACAAGACTAGACAGACAAGACTAGACAGACAAGACTAGACAGACAAGACTAGACAGACAAGACTAGACAGACAAGACTAGACAGACAAGACTAGACAGACAAGACTAGACAGACAAGACTAGACAGACAAGACTAGACAGACAAGACTAGACAGACAAGACTAGACAGACAAGACTAGACAGACAAGACTAGACAGACAAGACTAGACAGACAAGACTAGACAGACAAGACTAGACAGACAAGACTAGACAGACAAGACTAGACAGACAAGACTAGACAGACAAGACTAGACAGACAAGACTAGACAGACAAGACTAGACAGACAAGACTAGACAGACAAGACTAGACAGACAAGACTAGACAGACAAGACTAGACAGTCAAGACTAGACAGACAAGACTAGACAGACAAGACTAGACAGACAAGACTAGACAGACAAGACTAGACAGACAAGACTAGACAGACAAGACTAGACCGACAAGACTAAACAGACAAGACTAGACAGGCAAGACTAGACAGACAAGACTAGACAGACAAGACTAGACAGACAATACTAGACAGACAAGACTAGACAGACAAGACTAGACAGACAAGACTAGACAGACCAGAGTAGACAGACAAGGCTAGACAGACAAGACTAGTCACAAAAGACTAGACAGACAAGACTAGACAGACTAGACAGACAAGACTAGACAGACAAGACTAGACAGACAAGACAAGACAGACAAGACTAGACAGACAAGACTAGACAGACAAGACAAGACAGACAAGACTAGACAGACAAGACTAGACAGAGAAGACTAGACAGACAAGACTAGACAGACAAGACTAGACAGACAAGACTAGACAGACAAGACTAGACAGACAAGACTAGACAGACAAGACTAGACAGACAAGACTAGACAGACAAGACTAGACAGACAAGACTAGACAGACAAGACTAGACAGACAAGACTAGACAGACAAGACTAGACAGACAAGACTAGACAGACAAGACTAGACAGACAAGACTAGACCGACAAGACTAAACAGACAAGACTAGACAGGCAAGACTAGACAGACAAGACTAGACAGACAAGACTAGACAGACAAGACTAGACAGACAATACTAGACAGACAAGACTAGACAGACAAGACTAGACAGACAAGACTAGACAGACCAGAGTAGACAGACAAGGCTAGACAGACAAGACTAGTCAGAAAAGACTAGACAGACAAGACTAGACAGACAAGACTAGACAGACAAGACTAGACAGACAAGACTAGGCAGACAAGACTAGACAGACAAGACTAGACAGACAAGACTACACAGACAAGACCAGACTGACAAGACTAAACAGACTGGGTAGACATACAAGACTAAACAGACAAGACTAAACAGACAAGACCAGACAGACAAAACTTGACAGACAAGACTAGACCGACAAGACTAGGCAGACAAGTCTAGACAGACAAGTCTTAACAGACAAGACTTGACAGACAGGATTAGACAGGCAGTACTAGGCAGACAGAACTAGACATATAAGACTAAACATAGAAGTCTAGAATATTCAAGATAAGTTGAAAATACTTTGTTATTTTGTTTTTATCTTATCTGGACGGCAACAAGTTAATAATATCCATTAAAAAATCAAACAATCGTTGGATTATGCAACGCGTTTGTTTTGTTTGCGCGGAATATTTGCGATTCGAGGCGGTATTTCGAACGTGTTGGTTTAGTGTTTAGCTTGCCGTTTCCTAGTCGTTTATTGGGTTTTCTTCCCATTCGCCGTTTCGGCGATAAAATTTTTCGCGCGATAGAAATAGACACATCGCCGCACTTGAAACTAATTCAGTCCCAACAAAGACATCGCCGAAAATATATTTATACCTGTATACTGGTGAAACATACAAATAAGACTAAATGAATATTATACTAGAATACATACTATATTTCTTTTTGCCTAGTTTTGTCTTATTTTTGTCTTATCTAGACTTATTTCTATTAGTCTTGTATGGCTTAGTCTTGTCTATCTTAGTCCTGTCTATCTTTGCCTTGTGTATCTTAGTCTTTTCTATCTTATTCTTTTATATATTTGTCTTATTCTATCTTATAATTAGTCTTGTCTGTTTTAGTCTTATTTATATTAGTCTTGTATGTCTTAGTCTTGTCTATCCTAGTATTATCTACATTAGTCTATTTTAGTCTTGTCTATCTTAGCCTTGTCTACCTTGGTCTTGTCTATCTTACAATTAGTCCTATTCTATCTTAGTCTTGTCTATCTTGGTCTTATTTATATTAGTCTTGTATGTCTTAGTCTTGTCTATCTTAGTAGTATCCACATTAGTCTATTTTAGTCTTGTATATCTTAGCCTTGTCTACCTTAGTCTTGTCTATCTTAGTCCTATTCTATCTTAGTCTTGTCTATCTTGGTCTTATTTATATTAGTCTTGTATGTCTTAGTCTCGTCTATCTTAGTAATATCTACATTAGTCTATGTTAGTCTTGTCCATCTTAGTCCTATTCTATCTTAGACTTGTCTATCTTGGTCTATTTTATATTAGTCTTGTATGTCTTAATCTTGTCTATCTTAGTAATATCTACATTAGTCTATTTTAGTCTTGTCTATCTTAGCCTTGTCTACCTTAGTCTTGGCTATCTTAGTATTATTCTATCTTAGTCTTGTCTATCTTGGTCTTATTTATATTAGTCTTGTATGTCTTAGTCTTGTCTATCTTAGTCTTGTCTGTTTTACAATGAGTGTATTGCCTGTCTCCTTGATCTAGTTTTATTTGTTTAGCCGTATCTATCTGATCTTGTCTTGTTATATATTTTAATTAAACTGACGAAGTAAACTAGACTAGATAATATCAGTCAGTGTATGAGAAGGTGAGCTAGATAATCTAGTTTCGTCGTACAAGTTTGTTTTAGTCGAAATTAGATTCGAAGAGAATTTTATTTAACAGGTTTTTGGAAATAATCCAAGCGATTCAATGACTCCAATTTAATAACTCTCTCGCGCGCGGTTATTTAATAATAGCGCTTGCATGTAATATTTCTAATGAATAAAAACAATAACAGCGATGGAAAGTGGTTCGGTCGTAAGTGAATGCGTTTTCTAGGTTTAAATATGGAATATTTTTAGAGACCCGTATGTGGTCTCGAAATCGGACCTTTCTGTGAAGAGTTATTTCTATTTTTATCAGTAAAAAATAGGAAATTTAATAATAGATAAAGGTTTATTTATGGAAATATTTAAATGACAAGACTAGACATGTCTAGTCCTGTCCACCGAGTCTTATCCATTGTTTAGTGTTACTTATTCTTGACTAATTTTTAAAATGTGAGAAGTAATATTTGTTCATTTGTTACATCACAAGATTTTACAATATTTTTTATATATTTTCAAAATGACTTTTTGACAAATGTCAAAACAACTATAACAAATGATTTAAGCTATGACAGATCTTTGTCAAAATTTTGCTAAAGGGTCTTCCAATAAGAGGTTTCCTTTTCAAAAGCCAGTTATTATAACAGTTGTCATGAGTCAACCTGTAACTACTTGACATATGGCAAGTAAAAACTATGCCATTAATAAAAATGGAACGATATACGTTTCAACAACGCATTCAAATTATTAAAATTCACTACAAAAATTGTGAAAATTTCGTCACAGTTCGCAAAACTAAAGCATTTTTGGGTCGTCGTGAAGCAATTTCTTGGCCAGAAATTGTAAAACTGGTGGAAAAGTTTGAGCTGTTGGGACAAGTTAGTGTAGAATCGAACTCGTGCACGTCGCTCAAGAACAACTGAGAATATTGCTGTTGTAGGTCATAGTGTTGAGGAAAACCCAGGTTTGTCCATTTCTCGTCGATCTTTGGAATTGGGCCTTCCACAAACGACATTACACCGTATTTTGCTTAAAGACTTATGTCTTAAGCAGTGTTTCCCAACCTTTTTTGTGCCATGCCCCACCTAAGCCTTTCTAAAATTCTCCATTGTTTTCATCGGCGTACGAACTGGATTGCAGTTTTCCATCTCAAAGCATTGCAGCATTCTTCGGAGGTAATTCTTTTGATTCAAGCTAAAACCATCGTCAGTCCGTTCGATGTTGATTCCGACGAACGATATATACAGCTCCTCCTGAATTTCACCGTGTAGGAATGCATTTTTAACATCCATGTAGCTCCTCCTGAATTTCACCGTGTAGGAATGCATTTTTAACATCCATGTGGTAGACTTCGCAGTTCTTCATAATAGGATTTTCAGCATCGTAAGTCTTGCCAATGGGGCATATGTTTTTTCGTAGTCAAAACCATATTTCTACGCACAACCCTTGATTACAAGTCTAGTCTTGTAGCGCTCGATGTTCGCGCGCTTAACCTAGAAAACCCAGTTGCTGTTGAGTGTGTATTTTCCTTCGGGGAGTGGTTAATTCCCAGGTTTCGTTTTCCTCAAGTGCGCTTATTTCTTCGGCGACTCCTTCCATTAATTGATCTTTGTCTTGGACACACGAGTGACGATTTCCTCGTAGTTGCTCGGTACATCTTCCACGAAAACTTCGGCGTGCAGCGTCAGGATTACATAATTTTCTGTTTCATCGTCCAGGTAATAGTCCTGCAGATACGTGGCCTCTTTCCTCTTGTAGATCGAATAGATGTTTCTTCATTTTCCGGTTCTTTTGCCTTGTCCTGTTTCTCCTGTGAGCTTTCGTAAGTTCCCATTTTACCAAGTCTCACTTCCATAGGTTCGATTTTCTCGTTGCTGCGATCAAAGTCTTCTTTCTGATAGAGTTCTTCTTCGTTTTTAATGCTTCCGGCTTTTTCTTCTACAACATCTGGATCAATCCAGTCTTCATTTGACAGTCTTTTGAATGAAAATTTTGATTCGTTGAAGATAATATCGCATCCAACGATAACCTTGTGCTCTTCTGGATCTCAAAACGTGTAACCATTTGTGCAATATCCAATCATGAAACATTTCTTCGATCGAGATTCGAATTTTCCGCCTATAATTTGCGTTGGAATGCGTGGAAAGGCTACGCACCCAAAAATCTTTAGTTTCTTCAAGTTTGACTTTTTATTGAACCAAAACGACGCCGGAACTTTCCCAGACAACGCTGGCGTGGGACTTTGATTAATCAGATAAACTGCTGCTTGGACTGCTTCTGACTAAAAATGTTTTCCAGGTTTACATTGGAGGAGCATACATCTGGCCTTCTCTACTATAATTCTATTCATTCTCTCATCATCTGGCCTTCTCTACTATAATTCTATTCATTCTCTCTGCTACTCCCTTTTGCTCTGGCGTATAACGGATGGTAAACTCTAAAGTTTGAAAGTAATTAAAATCTGAATTAATATGAGCACTATGTTTCACCTTCAAATGCGCCTCAAGACGACCTTGTTTCTTTGATTCAAAATTCTCGTCAAAAGAAATTTATAATATTTATTATTTAAGAATTTGCTTTTTTCTTTCAATTTTGGCACCGAAACCTAGCATTGCATTTAAATGGCCCGGAGCAAAAGGGTTAAACTCGCGTCGGGTCCATTTTCGAATTGCCCCCCTTAACAATCAAATTGCCCCCTGTGGGGCGTGGGCCCCACGTTGGGAAACACCGGTCTTAAGGCTTCTTAATCTTAAGTTCAGTTAACACAAGAACTCACGCCTACCGACCTCAACCGACCTCAACGACATCAACAACATCGTGTCTTTGGGTCCTTGAAATGCATCAAACTGATCCGGAATTTCATCGAAAAATCAACTTGAGTGTTGCGGCCTATTTTCACCTCGGAGGCTACGTTAATAAACAGAATTGTCGTATTTGGAGCTCGGAAAAAACCCAAGAATTTTTGTTGAAAAGCCTCTGCATCCTCAACGTGTGACTAGTGTGTCACTGGTGTGACTGGTGTGTTTTGTGCGGTTTTTGGTCTGGTGGGGTCATTGGATCTTACTTTTTCGAAAATGAGGCTGGAGCAACTGATACATTGAATGGATTGCGCTATCGATGATTAACGATTTTGTATGGCCGGAATTGGAAGATATTGATGTGATGTGGACGTTTATTTTCAACAAGACGGCGCTACGTGCCACACAAGTAACCATACCATCGCTCTTTTGCTTGAAAAGTTTCCTGAACTTGTGATTTCTCGAGGAGGCGATCACAATTAGCCACCGAGATCTTGTGATTTCACTCCTCTATATTCTTTTCTTTGGGTCTATGTGAAAGAGAAGGTCTATGCCAATGGCCCACAATCGATTCAACACTTCAAAGATGGAATTCTTGAAGTTATCGAGGACATACAGCCGCAAATGTGCGAATTGGTGATGGGAAATTTAATGAAAAGAATATGGTCCAGCAAGCGTAGCTGTGGCGGCCATTTGGCTGACATTGTTTTCCATTATTAATGGCATACCCTCCTCTTTAAAATGAAATAAACATCCGATGATTTTGTTTAAAAATAATCGTTTGTTTTTTACATAACTAAATGAAACTTCTTATTGGAAGACCCTTTATAACAAACATATGGTCAGTTGACCAACATAATTGAAATAAAAAAATAACAAGTTAAAGAGGTTCGAGCGAATCTCAAGTTAAATATTTTTTATAAGCTTAAGCTTTGAAACTTTTTATACTTCCTTAAGTCATATCATTCTAATGCAATTAATGTCAAAGTTTTAAAACAATTTATGAGCAAATTCGTTAAAAACAAATAGATAAAAATTTGTATTTTAAACCGTTGTCATTGAAAGGATGTAAAAATTATTTAAATTAGAATTTAAACAACAAATTTGCAACAAAAACCGAACTAATTCCGCCGGTTGCATAATTGAAAGTATACAGGGCGAGTGCGAAAAGTGTTGCGCAAGAGATGGAAACGGTTTAGCCGCGTGAAGTTGCCGATGAATGTTTCAATGTTTGAGCCGGCCGTGGGCGTTGTTTATCTCAACACGTAAACAATTGTCGAGAGAGATTAAACTCCGGATAACTTGACCTATTTTCCTCCGCGAACTTTTCGATTTATTAATTAAGATTTATCACGTAGATTGTCATGAAATAAATAATGTATATAAATAACTGCGGAAAGTTTGATAACATGTGTCAGAGACGGCCTTGAACTTAGCTGCAAATGTCAATTTTTCGTCCTTGACAGCAGCTGTTAAACTCAATTAATCGCACACTTATTTTATTATTGATATTAACTAACTGTCAAATTACCACTTAAATTGTTCCATGTATGTCATTTCTTCTTGACATTTTCTTTAATTTTATGATAATGCTGTCATATTAACATATTGACAAAGGATTTAAAATTCTTATTGTTCTAACTATTATAAATATTTATTAAATAAAATAATTAAATCATAATTTGTTTTATTGAAATTGATAATTTGGGAATTATCAATTTCATATTTCGCTTGTACGAAAAATTTTAAAATTATCAAAATAAGTGTCATAAATCTTCCTAAAGTTTGCAATGAATGTTCAAGTGAGATAAGACTAGATCAAACAGACAAGACCAGACAGACAAAACTAGGCAGACAAGGCTGGACATAAAAAACTAGACTAGGCATACAAGACTGGGCAGACAAAATTAGTCAGACAAGACTAGATAGACTAGACACAAAGTCTTTTAGGTGGTCCATTTGCCTAAGTCTCGGATGAGTTTCTTGGTTCTTGCGACCGTTTCCTTTGCCATTTCTGAATTACGTTCACTTTGATGTCTTCTTTTTCTTTCATTGTTTTCCTGGTGGCCCTTTTCCTTTGTTCGACCATGAGTTCGATGGGCGTGATCGATGCGATGGTCATTATAGCTTCCGGATCATCGGGTGATATCCCGGAAAGCAGCGATTCCTTGGTCCGATCTCACATGCGACACTCGGTGCCGCATGATTTCTTGTTCCATTCACGATACGTTTCCACTCTTTCCGATCGATTTCGATGTCCTTGGCTTGATGGGTATTAAGTCTTTGGTTTCTCAGATCTTCTTCCACTTGTTTCAACCATGTCTTCTTTGGCGCGTTTCTTTGTATGCTCCAGTCTGGCGGTCGCTCCTGCCAAAGGAGTTTGCGTGGAAGCCGGGTATTATTCATCCGGGAGACGTGGCCAAACCAACGTAGTCTTCGTTTTTGTATTTCTTTTTCGATCGGTGTCTGTGTATCGCAGCTTTCTCTAATTGTCTTGTTTCGGAGACGGTCGCGAATAGAGACCCGGAGTATTTGTCTCATCGCATTTGGAAGACCTCGAGCTTGTTTATGTGCGGTTTGAGCAGTGTACACGTTTACGATCCATAAAGAAGAATAGGAAGGAATAACGTTCGGTATAGGCGAATTTTGGTTTTGATGGAGATATTCGTGCGTTTCCATATGCACCACTTGAGCGAGGCGAATGTTGTTGTTGCTTGACCGATCCTACTATGAACATCGGCCGTCAACGCCAATTTATTCTCTTTCACATGCGATTCCAAATACTTGAACTGCGGTACCTGTTCGATTTGGATTTCATCGAGGTAAACCCTCGCTTCCGATCCGTCTGTTTTGAGTACTTTGGTTTTATCCACATTGATCTTTAATCCGTATAACTGGGCGGTGCGGGAAATGTCGTATAAAATGTCTGTTGCTTCGGCATCCATGTCGGCGCAGACAGCGCTGTTGTCGGCGAACATTAGATCGGTTATGAAGTTGTCGTCGCCGTCGCCATATCGGACTCCGCTTCCTTCATCTAATGCTTTCCGCATAATCGCGTCAACCACAACGTTAAAAAGCAGTGGCAAGGCAACGTCTCCTTGTCGTATTCCAGTTCGAATCGGAAACTCCTCGGATAAGTCATATCGGGTACGAACACTGCTGGTTGATCCGTCGTATGATGCCTGTTGAATGATTGTTCAAGTTGAATGATTTTCAGCGCACGTGTTCGGTTTTCAGGACTCTCCACAAACTGGCCCAATCGATGCAATCAAAGGCGGATTTGAAGTCGATGAAGACGATGACGGTTCGTTTGCCACATCGAATTCTTTCTTCCGTTAACTGACGGAGAGCGAATATCTGATCGGTGCATTCTCGATGTGGTCTAAATCCAACTTGTTCTTCTCGGCTCGTTTGCTGTCGATGTTTCTTTAGCCTCGATTGTATGATTTTCATAAATACTTTACCGACGAACGAGAGGAGGTTAATACCACGGTAGTTCTTGCATTCTCGACTATCTCCTTTCTTCAGAATAGGCACAACGATCGCTTTCTTCCACGCCGACGGGATACGATCCGAATATTCGTTATGATGCATCAAGTTGTTGCAATGATGTCTTCTCCGGCTTTTATCATCTCGACCGTTACTTGATCTCCTCCTGGCGCTTTACCGTTTTTTAGCGATTTTGCTGTCTTCACCTCGGTTATTATTGGTTCGGTGTCTGGAACTGATTGGTAGGCTGCGGTGGTACATAAAATACTTCCGCCTCGTACTGAAGGCTTAAAGACTGAAGGCGGAATCCGTCACAAAATCGAAAGAATCCCTCATCAGATGCTCGTGCTCGTGATGTAATGACCAATTTTAGACATCGCCTGCCATCGTCCATCGAGATGGACGACACCTTAATAATTCTATTTATACCAAATGATTAATATTTCTTAAATGCTTTTTAACGTAGATTAACATGATATCAATGAAATTTAAAAAAATGCAACCGTTTCTTTCGTTCTAGCTATCCTTCTGTGTAGTTACATTGAATTGAAAAATTCATTATGTTTTTACCACACTTATAATATGTAACATACTAACTTATAAAATTCTATATAACTTATTATTCACAGTTATATAAATTTCTACACATATCACGACTCGAGTTTCGACGTTTGACGGTCATTTTCAATCGGTCATGTTCTTTGTAGTGCTTCCAGCACGTTTCTATAGATTATATGATGAAACGTATCGCCCCATATCTGAGCGCGATCTGTGAGGGGAAGAAGTGAGAAGAAGAAGTGAACCGACGCCATCAAGAGAATTGTCAACCTTAAATGGAATTGGGCGGGACACCTGGCCAGAGTCTGTGATGACAGATGGACGAGAAGGGTGACGGAGTGGAGACCACGTAACGATACATTCCGAAATAGAGGAAGACCTCCCACTCGATGGTCAGACGATCTTAAACGTATCCATCCCAATTGGATGAGAGCAGTACGGGACAGAGGGGGATGGAAGTTGTTACGGGAGGCTTATGTCCAGCAGTGGACAAGTATAGCTGGATGATGATGATGATACTCCTAGGTATTTTAGGGCCGCTTTAGTGTTTATTACTCGGTTTCCGATTTTCAGTGTGATGTTTTTTAACTTCTTGGCCCGTATAGTATTACCACTTCTGTCTTTCTCTCTTCAACCAATTTCAACAATCGTGATCGAATTGATAATGAGCCCAATAGCACGGTTTGTTAGTGCTATCAGTTCTGCTTCTTTTTAAGCCCATGCTGATATGACCGTATCATCCACGAAGCAGATTATTTTAACCCCTTGGGGTATTTTAATAGTTTCATAGTAATGGTCCGAGTATTGATCCCTGCGGTACCCCACAGGACAGCATTAATTCTTCCTTGTCACCTATATACTTTTACTTTTTCGTGTGGAGGTTCTCTTCTAGTGGAGTTTATGAAGCGCTTTCTTGATTTAAGTCTGCCTAGGTGTGCTTCATGGCCGAACAGTGGATAGCGCTCGTCGAGGGTCTGTCTGGTTCTCTCTGTAAATTCATGCGCTGTTCTACGTAGTCAGGGTCTGATAGACCTGAGGCTTTATACAGTTTGTCCAGTGGGGTTGGCCATGTTTTGTTCAGGCTGGTGCTTACTTTTTTGGCGTGGCTAGATCTGTTCCACACTGAATAGGCATACTTCGCAGTTGTAAAACATAACGCCTGCGCTGAAGTTCTCAACACTGTCGGTTTTGCGCCCCACTTGCTGTTGCTGAGTTTTCTCAGAAGGCTGTTTCGCGCTTCTACTATTCTTCTTCCACTATTCTATTCGGGGATTTTTCGCAATGGGACCTGAATGTTAGGAGCGATCCAGTATAACTCCGATGTATGTAGGTTTATCAGTGTGCTCTAGGGTGGTGTTATTCCAGGTAACGTTGAGTTTTCCTCGTGCCTCACGGGAGTGGAGATGGTAGGCGCTTGAGTCTTTGGATTTGCCTTCAGGGAGTTGTTTTTATAGTAGGTAGACTTCTTCAAAATTCGTCCCCTATATAAATTCTTCTATTCTGTAGGTAATTAGCTAATATTTTTATATGTTGCTTATTTTCATGCTTATTAGTGCTTCTATCAGCTCGTGCCATAGGACTGAGTTAAAAGCGTTCTGGATATCGATGGTGACTAGTGAGCAGAGTCTTCTTGTCTTCGGTGCATATTTTTTGGCATCTTTGACCGCTTTAACTCTTCCACAGTCTACCGTTGAACTTCCCTTCCTAAAACCGAATGGTTTAGATCCTCTAATTTAGCCTCTATCTCCGTTCTCAATCTCCTGGCAAGTAGTTGCTCATAGATCTTACCCAGTGGGTTAAGAAGGCAAATGGGTCTGTATTTCGGTTCTTTTCCTGTTTTGGGGGATTCTCTTTTAGAACGAGTCTCTCCTCTTTCCATACTGTTGGGAAATTGCCTTCCCTGTATTCATTGTGTATTGTTTGTAGCCATTTATCAGGGACGGCTTTGAACAATTCTTTAATTATCGACGCTGGTAACAAATCCGAGCCCGGTGCTTTATTGTCTTATCATATTCGTAAATGGACCTCCTTCCTCTGTTACAAGGGTCTCCCAGCGGTTTGGATTGTGTACAAGAGTAGACAGACAAGACTAGGCAGACGAGGCTAAACGGACGAGACTAGATGGACTAGAAGCTTTGAACAATTCTTTAATTATCGACGCTGGTAACAAATCCGAGCCCGGTGCTTTATGTCGAGTTGTCAGTTTATGTTATATACCATTTTTAATAATATGATTTAATAACTGTTTTTTTTTTAATAACTATCAACATTGTCACATAAAGTTTCAAGAATATATTGAAAAAAACTTTAAGTTTGACGTTAGTTGACAGAAAAAGTCCAAAGGAATTATTTTAATAAACTCTGCTAAGATTAAAGACATTTGCTGTCATTTTTTTTAATACTGTATTTTAAAGCAAAAATGTGTCAAAATTTGACATTTATATTTATCAAAATTTCAAGTTTTAACACGTTGATTCCCAAACAACGAGATAACTCGTAGTTTGTGACAGCAATCAACGTGTTAGCCTAGTCATCGACATTTAACATTGATAATGCATCTAAATCTCCAATTTTGTCACTCCTGCGTTGCTTCATTTATCAAATATAGACCTGTTTACTGTTATGTTTGAAAGGCTGTAGTATGAAAGTTTCGGGCACATTTTGTTATTTTCACTGGTTATACGTCAAAAAGTGCCCGAAAAACATTGACACATGCAACACATGTAAATTGACACATGCGCACCAAAAAATTTCAACTATGAAAAGTTGAGTTTATTCTCATTTTTTATATTATTTGTGATCCTGTATTGTTTTATGATTTCTCATTGTCGTTTTTGTGTTTGTAGAACCTGTTGCAAATTGGCAAATTGACGAAGATAAATAAGGCCCAGGCCGCTCTGATCGATACGCGGGAAATTGGAAGGTGGCTCGTACACGAGTGCCTAAACTGCAACATTTGCACTCACGCCGTTCACCGGGAGAAAGGCGCCGGATTAGTTTTAGTATCTTCCGAACTCTTGGTAAGTTCAAATCATGCTCATATGACAATCGAATGACACTGCCAAACTTCATCTCAGAATAATAATAATGTCAGATGTAATTTAGTAAACCATTGAAATTAGTTTATGAGATTGACAATACATTTAAACGTTTTAATGAGCGATATAATAAATGACAATAACAACAATGACATAGGTTATAGAAAGTGATGTCGAAAGTGACATTATTTACCGTCATTTTGCATATAGTTTACTATTATTTGTCATTTTGATATTGATGACACTGCCAAACTTCATATCAAAATTTCATTAGAATAATAATAATGTCAGATGTAATTTAGTGTGTTATAGACATTAGTTCATGACATTAACAATTCATCGTTAAACGTTTTAATGAGCGATATAATAAACGGCAATGACAACGATAACATAAGTTAAAGAAAGTGACATTATTTACCGTCATTTCGCATGTAGTTTACAATTATCTGTCATTTTGACATTGATGACACTGCCAAACTTCATTTAAAAATCTAATCAGAATAATAATAATGTTAGATGTAATTTAGTGTGCCATAGACATTAGTGCATGACATTAACAATTCATTGTTAAACGTTTTAATGAGCGATATAATAAACGGCAATGACAACGATGACATAGGTTATAGAAAGTGACATTATTTACCGTCAATTAGCATGTAGTTTACAATTATGTCATTTTTACATTGATGACACTGCCAAACTTCATATCAAAATCTCATCAGAATAATAATGTCAGGTGTAATTTAGTGTATCATTGACATTACTTTATGACATTAACAATACATTGTTATACATTTTAATGAGTGATATAATAAATGGCAATGGCAACAATAACAGGAGTTATAGAAAGTGACGTCGAAAGTGACATTATTTACCGTCATTAAGCATGTAGTTTACAATTATCTGTCATTTTGATATTGCTGACACTGGCAAACTTCTTATCAAAATCTCATCAGAATAATAATAATGTCAGATGTAATTTAGTGTGTTATAGACATTAGTTCCTGACATTAACAATTCATCGTTAAACGTTTTAATGAGCGATATAATAAATGTCCATGAAAACAGTTAATAGTAAGTGACATCGAAAGTGACATTATTTACCGTCATTTCGCATGTAGTTTACAGTAATTTTGATAGTGATGAAGAAGTAAACTAAATAATTGTCAACAAATTTTCAATATTGTTAAATAAATGTTAAACAACTCAGTGGGTAACGACTGGACACCAATGCTTACAAGCAATCATGACTCGTGCAAGTAATAACAGCAATACCCCAGGTGGTAACCAATCCACCCGTCAACAGGCGACAACCCGGCACTCGGATTCTAGAGGATCCGGACTTCCACGACTACAGAGAAAGTCGGAGTTCTCTGGCAAACTCCCACACATGACGCTAATGTACATAGGTACCTTCAACATCAACACTCTCATACAGCCTGGACAGCTGCACAACCTAGAGACAGAACTCGATAGGCTGATAAGATACTGATCCTCGCACTGCAAGAGACACGCATCACAATCATCACAGACTACAGCAAGTACCGCATCTTTAAGAGCAAAACTGATAGGCGAGTTGCCAAAGGCGCTCCACTGTTGGGGATGGCCTTCATGGTCCATAAGACCATACTCGAATCCATAAGGGAAGTCACACCAGTAAACAACCGACTGAACATGCGCGTTCAGTGCGCCAACAACACAATATACACAATATACACTGATGAACGCACACGCTCCCACTAACCAGAGCAACAAGAAAGACCCACAGTCCACCGATAAATTTTGGTCAATTCTCGAGAAAGTATTATCCAAAGTTCCCAAGGATGATATCAAACTTCTCCTGGGCGATTTCAATGCACAGATCGGCAGAGAAAAAATACACAGGAATACAGAAGGAAATTATCCCGCATATAAATTCACCAACAAATGGCACACGGCTCATAGAACTATGCCAGCAGTACAACCTTAAGCTCATGACGACATCTCTCAGGAAACACCCCAGAAAACCTGGCGTTCACCAGTCCAGCAGTTAGGCGAGTTCCAAATTGACCATCTGGCAATCTCGTACCCAGTACAGAAAGGGATCGATGAATGAGATACAGGTACGCGGGGGAGTCTTACATTGACTCTGACGACTACCTCACACGCGTCAAAATTAAGTTTAGCCCCCAAGAAAATTTTCTGTAAGAAAACTCCCTTACGGAAATCAACACGAAAATGATCGCTGACTCTGGAGCGAAAGAAGATTGAGAAAAAGCGTACATGCGTCTCAGCGTACATACTCTATTAGACACAGGACCAGCTGGAGCAGAAGATCGGCGAATACCAGGCAGGCTTCCGCCCTGGTCGCTCCTGTACAAAATACAAATCTTCAGTCTGAAGACTACCCTGAAATCAAAGCCCTCAGGAATACTCCAGTCATATGCACCTTCGTTGACTTCAAGAAGGCATATGATTTATTGTGCAACATCCTACACGAACAAGGTTGGACGACAAGGCACTGCGACTGATCAAGCATTCACAACATCTAAGTTAAAGTTGAAGGGGGAAATCTCTGAACCTTTTGAGATCAAGACAGACGTTCGCTAAGGTGATGCACTATCGCCGCTCCTCTTCAATTTATTGCTGGATAAGGTGATCATGGAATGGGAGAAGGATCTGAAAATAGAATTTCACTGGAAGCCAGTGCGACTTGGACGACCCAAGGACAAGCTAGAGGTCGGCTCTTTAGCTTTCGCGGACGATCTTGCACTACTCAAAATCAAGTTCAGCCCCCAAGAGAATTTTCTGTAAGAAAACTCCCTTACGGAAATCAACACGAAAATGATCGCTGACTCTGGAGTGAAAGAAGATTGAGAAAAAGAGCATCTAATTGTCTGGCAAAATTTCCGCCGAAAAATTACAGAAAAAGTATAAAATCAATGTCTGGCAAAATTTCCGCCGAAAAAATACAGAAAAAGCACAAGCCCTCATTACACGGAAGAAGAACACCAAGCACCCATGGTGGTACACTGATTGTGAGAATGCACTCGTCACCAGAAAATAGGCTTACCAGAAATACAACAGTAACAAGTCCCCAGAAAATTTACAGGTGTTCAAGGAAACACGACAGACAACAGCAAAAATTATCAGGCAATCCAAGAGGAAATACCTGAAGGAACAGCTGAACTCTATAGAGGACAAGTTCCGCAACTACAACGCTTCTATCTACGACTTCCACCGGACGTTTGCAGGGCACATTCGAGGATACACATCACCAAACCTCTGCTTCAGAAAAATTGATGGAAAGTTAGCACTGACGAATAAGGAGAACTGCAAGGTGCTGGCACAATACTTGTCAACTGCCAACACATCAGAACTTCTCAACTGCCCAGAACCGACAGAAAGATTCCTACACTAAGAACCTACAGATAGACACACCCCCGACACAAGAGAAAGTTCACAGGCACATCCTCAGACTCAAAAACTACAGGAAATCTGGCGAAGACGGCATTGTGGTCGAACTACTGAAAAACCTCGGACCGAACTCACTCGGAGAACTCACACAGATATATGGACATCAGAAAAGTTATCAGACGACTGGAAATGTGCACTGATCCTCCCTCTGCACAAAAAGGGCGATCCAACAGATGGAAACAATTACAGTGGCATCTCAATAATACAAGTCATATACACGATATTCTCAGCGTACATACTGGAAAACCTGGCGTTCACCAGTCCAGCAGTTAGGCGAGTTCCAAATTGACCATCTGGCAATCTCGTACCCAGTACAGAAAGGGATCGATGAATGAGATACAGGTACGCGGGGGAGTCTTACATTGACTCTGACGACTACCTCACACGCGTCAAAATTAAGTTTAGCCCCCAAGAAAATTTTCTAAAAATAATACAAGTCATATACACGATATTCTCAGCGTACATACTCTATTAGACACAGGACCAGCTGGAGCAGAAGATCGGCGAATACCAGGCAGGCTTCCGCCCTGGTCGCCCCTGTACAAAATACAAATCTTCAGTCTGAAGACTACCCTGAAAATCAAAGCCCTCAGGAATACTCCAGTCATATGCTTATTGTTCAACATCCTACACGAACAAGGTTGGACGACAAGGCACTGCGACTGATCAAACATTCACAACATCTAAGGTGATGTTAAAGGGGGAAATCTCCGAACCTTTTGAGATCAAGACAGACGTTCGATAAGGCGATGGACTCTCACCGCTCCTCTTCAATCTAGTGCTGGATAAGGTCATCAAGGAATGGGAGAAGGAGCTGAAAATACAAGGTCACTGGAAGCCAGTGCGACTTGGACGACCCAAGTACAATCTAGAGGTCGGCTGTCTAGCCTTCGCGGACGATCTGGCACTACTCACAGACAACGAAACCACGAAAATCAGACAGATAGAATTTCCCAAAGAGTGCGTAAAAAAAGTTGAACTGCAGATCTCCTTTCAAAACACTCTATTCTTCTGCACGAAAGTAAAATTACTAAATTTGAACACCAAATATTGCAAGATCAACAGGGTACACCCACTTCAAGTACCTAGATTTTTTAAGTCATCGAACCAACAGGAAAAGAGAAAATCGCCCAGAGGCCTAGGTTATTGAAAATGAAGAGAGCCTTAAGGTCGATTCCCATATGCGCGACACTCAGCTACGCGACGTCGTGCGACATCGCCTGTCAAATAATGATTACATTGGTTTAAATGGGCACGTCGCGTAGCTGTCGCGTAGCCGTAGTGAGAACGTTCCCATTTAAAACAATGTAATCATTATTTGACAGGCGATGTCGCGTAGCTGAGTGTTGCGTATATGAGAATCGGCCTTAATACAAAACACAGGGTTTCTACAACAAGAAATGTCTGTCCTCCTTCACCTCAATTCGTGACTACAACATAGTAATCAAACCTGAGGTGTTATACACCAGTGAAACAGTGATGTTACACACAAAGACCGACCTTGAGCACGCCAGGAGTTCCACAGAGAAGTTCACCAACATCGCAGTGGACATTAGAAAGAAGCGACTAAAATTTTATGGACGCATCATCAGACTTCCACAGACCAGACTCACCAACAGAATCCTCAAGTACATCCAGGGCATCAAGACCACTACACCCTGGATGACACAAATGAAAATTGATCTGGAAAGAGCACAGATAGACTCAGCGGATATAATAGACAAAGGCGTATTCAGGCACAAGGTATACAAGTAACATATGGCTGCAAAAGCAAAATAGATATCTTTGAGAGGAAAGTATTGCGTAGAATACTCAGCCCAATCCAAGACGAAAATGGGTACAGAATACGATACAATAATGAGCTGTACCAGGCCTTGCAGGACGCAAGTATCCGCATATATACACCAGTATCCGCATTATTTATCCGCATATATATACCAGTATCCGCAAATATCCGCATATTTTTTTATGGCCTTTTATTGGCATATATACAAAACATTTTAAATAAATACATTAGAATACTACATCATATATTACATATTACCGGAATAGGTTCTTCCTTGGTACCTTTTGCTCTTTACACTTTTTCACCCTCCTTAACAATTCCAAACCATTTTCCCTTTCATCCATACACTCCTTCCATTCTTGTCTTAGCCTTTTCTCCTGTTCCTTCCATTCATTCCTTGTACATTCTTCCATCAAATGTTCCCATCTATCCTCTCCTGTCCCACATACTCTACACTTCTTATATTCACTCATCCAATATTTCCTACCACGCTCTTCACTTCCACACCTAAACTTTGCTAGTATGACCTGCGCGTCTGACTCTACTTGAGTTTAAGTAGGTTGGTAAACGACCATGCCCCTGAATTCTTGCGTATTCTTTGAAAAATCTACTATTGGCAATTTTGCTTTGGCGTTTCTGTAATCGAGCATGTAATTCCTGTATCCGCATATGCAAAGAATACGATGGGCAGGCCATTTCACAAGTATGAGGAAGGACTGCCAAAACGGGCCCTCCATGGCAAAATGGTAGGGAAGAGACCCAGGAGGAGACCACGAAAACGATGGGAGGACGCGGTAGAAGAAGATGCCAAAGGGTTGCTAAGGATTAGCGGCTGGAAGACGGTAGCAATGGACAGAAGCGTCTGGAGGAATAAATTGAGAGAGGCCAAGGCCCAACCTTGGGCTGTAGAGCCTTAGGAGAGAGATACCAATGGGAAGCGATGTCAGAGAAAACAGCACCCAAAGGCCAAAGTGGACTGAAAAAAGGAAGGGAGCCTTTAGTGAAAGAATGAAGGAGTACTGGAAGAACATGAAGAACAAGTAATCATGAATGTTTCGTGTGGTTTGATAAAAGTAAGCCTGTAACGTCTGTAATAGTAATAATAAATGTTAAATATTTTCAGTTGAACTTGTTAAAAATGTCAAATATGACAAATAAAAAAAACAATTATGTTACTTATTTTTGTACAAAAAAATAGAAGTTGCCAATTGAAGGCTGTCAAAATGTCATCATAGGACTAGGCCGCACTACAGCTGAACCGCCGCGGTTTTTAATCGCGTGATTTTGTGACTAATACCGAGGCCGCACTACTGTTTTTTCTCTCGAGTGATAACCGCGAAACCGCTCGAGAAACACACTCAAGTAGGCTAATACAAGCTCTCATTTGCGGTTTTTTCCCGCGACTGATTTTTCCCATAGCGGACTGTGTGTTTCTTGAGCGGTTTCGCAGTTATAGCGGTTACCGCTCGAGGAAAAAATACGGCATCGGCCTTACTTTAGGCCGAGGCAGCACTACGGTTTTTTCCCGCGATCGGTAAACGCTATAATCGCGCAACCGCTCTAGAAACACACAGTACGCTATGAGAAAAATCAGTCGCGGTAAAAAACTGCAAATGGGGCCGCTTGTATTAGCTTACTTGATTCACAAAATCACGCGATAAAAAACCGCAGCGGTTTAGCCGTAGTGCGGCCTAGGCCTAAGCTAATACAAGCGGCCTCACTTGCTGTTTTTTCCGCGACTGATTTTTCCCATAGCGTACTGTGTGTTTCTCGAGCGGTTTCGCGGTTATAGCGGTTACTGCTCGAGGGAAGAAACCGTAGTGAGGCCTTGGCCTTGTTGATACGAAAAGTATTAATTTTGAGATGGATGACATATTATGTTATTGACAGTGTTTGTCAATATTGACAATTGCCACATTTGGGATTGTAATACTTCTGTTTATTTCTGTCGTGAAGAGTGATTTTTTTAGTCAAAAGAACGGCGCCAATAAGTCATAAAATTGATAGAAAAGGTATCACTTTGATGACATATGAGTGTTTGTCACAATTGTCAATTTTTCATTTGTGTTGTGCCTGTTGTGAAGAGTGATTTTTTGCAGCAAAGTGATAAATCTAAAAATAAGGTTTAGCTGCAAGCGACAGGCGTTTACTTTGATACACGATTTATTGATTAGATAATATTCAAATTCGCATTTGCCTAACACGATATTTATATCAAACAAATTACACACCTAAACATTCCCATTATGAATTGTCGCATAAAACTGTCCAATCACGCATAACGAACACAATTTGTCAAACCTGACAGATTCAAAATATCATTAATTTGACATGTGACATTCAATACGACAATCATGTTATTTTGTATGTTTATTCTCAAAATAAAAAATATGTTAGATTATTTGCAAATAAAAAATAACATGAAGTGACATAATTTGACGTATTTTGTTAAATTTATCATTTTTTTTTCGGATTTTAAAGTTCAGTCTATTCAAGCATCATTCAAGCTATTCAAGCAACAAATATTTATAAAATTTTTGACAAGCTTTTTTAAATGTCAAATGTGATCAATTAATATGATCTTTTCAATATAATACATGTAATGTAATTAAACGTGAACAGCAACAAGTTTTTCAAGTATTCCACGTTTTCTGTTTGTTGATATTTTGCACATTTATTCAATCGTTTTCACTGTTTTGTGCGAACAGAAAATGTAAATAAACGAACCGCTCTCTAATTTACAAAAAGGTGGAAAAAATCCATACGAAAAGGACAAAAAAAATCGTAGATGCAAATAGAAGCGAATTTGCATATTTATGTTTCAATAAAATATATATTAAAACGTGCGACTTTCTCGTCGTCTACTTTTTTTTTCACGTTTGACCTTATTTATTTATTTTCTAAAAGTTTTATATGTACACACATTATCTAATTTATTATATTTAGATTTCTTGAACTAATAAATGTTATTTAAGTTTTACGTTTCCTTTTTCACTGCATTATCTACATAAATAATAACAATGACTTGAATTATGTTTGAAAGAAACGTTTAATTAAAGTGGATAAATATTTATAGCATTCTTTAATAAATTATTTATAAAAGTTATGTAATTCATAGCTCGGGAACCGACAGTGTTGTCGAACAATTACTTGACATAAAAGAATTAAATCATTTTGACATCTATCAAATGTAATTGATTTGCTATTTTGACAACTTTTCAGTTTTCAAAATAGCATTTGATGACAGTTATAGGAATCACCGAATAAATATTTTGTTTATACCGACAATTAGTCTAAATAATGATTAATAGACCTTTTCATAGTTGGATTTTTTTGTGCGCATGTGTCAAATTCCGCCATGTTACGTCAAAAAGTGCCCGAACTTTTTGACGTATAACCAGTGAAAATAACAAAAAGTGCCCGAAAATTTCATATTCCCGCCTTTCAAACTTGGCGGATGCGCATGCGCTTAACTAACCGTAAAAAGGTCTTTTCCTTCAGAATTATTATAAATAACAAATATATTATTGATTTGTGGCTTTGATAATTTTATGTCGTTTATTGTTTCAGTTTGACACAAACTTGACATGAGTCAAATCTATTTTGATTCTGTCAAACTTCTGTGTATATACAGGGTGTTAGGTAAACATGCGGCAAAAAATCATGAAGTTATTCCTTGGTCTATTCTAAGAATATTTTGTCCTATGGTGATTTCTGAAAAACCCTTTTATTTCGATGATTTTTTGTTTCTCTAACCAATGTGGGTCCAGGGGGGTTAGCCCTTAAAACACTGCGGCCCATTGGCCTATTGTATTTCCCCACATTGTTTCGTTCATGCAAATAGATCCAGTCCCTCTATTAGGTCCAGGATTCTATGTGCCATGTTTTTTCACGGGGACTCTCTCAGCTGTAATATCAAGCTTGTGTCTCCTACTTGCAATTGCTTCACAGTGAAAGATTATATGGGCGGCGGTTTCGTTGTTTCGATGATACAGGGTGAACAAAATTTTCGACAACTATATTCGATATTTGTTGAAATCCTTAAAGTAAATAAAAGTATGACATACACCAATAAGTTTGTCAACTATAAAACATTGTTGACGATAACTTTTTTTCTTATTGAGAAAAGGGTTAGTTACAATGTAGATGCAGTATAACTAAACACATTTTACTCCTAATTTCCCCTGAAAACCACCATAGTTTTACTTCAGGGAAAAGCTGTGTCGCGTATTTTTTCCTGTCTATTTGTCCCATTCACCTCTTTTGTCGTTTTCTTTCGTTTTCATTATTTCTTATGTATGTTCCGCTGTATCGTCCTCCCCACAGTAGTAACAGTCCGTGGTTTCTGCTAGTTTGAACCTTTTAAAGTAGTGGCCAAAACATCCATGCCCCGTCAATACTTGTGTCAGTCTTCTTCTCGTCTTCTCTAATAGTCTTCTTAACCATACTCCCGATTTATCCAAGTTTTTACATTTGGTACGAGCCTTTGCGCCCATTCCGCCTTTCCCTTCACGTTCTCCCATCTCTTCTGCCACAGGTTAGTTATCTGTGTCCTGTTCTCTGATGCGGATGGTTTCTTGCTTGTGTCTTCCAGCCTTCTACATCTTCCTTCTATTGTTAGATCGATGGGTGGCCTTCCCGCCACCACTCGCAGTGGTGGCGGGAATACAGAATCGCTAGCCAATCGCTAGATACAGTCCGGTATGTGAACAGACTCTAATCAGTATAGATCCGTTCTAAAATTTGGTTATATTCTTTCTTTGCCATGACCTTTCGCCATATAGGTGCAACATAGAGTATGATGGAGTAAACTACCGATGCGATCAGCCACTGTTTGCTACATCGTGGTCTTCCGATGTTTGACATTAGTCGTTCTAGGTTGGCCGCCACGGTCTCAGGTTTCATAGCTTTGTATCACGTGCTATGTCATACTCTTATATCTGTTGAATTTGACTCCAAGATACCTCAATGTCTCTGATGTCGTTATTATTGCATCTTCTACTTTGATTTCAATTTTGAAGAGCTTTCTCCTTCCTGCTAATATTATAGCTTCTGTTTTAGTCGGTGCAAGTTTTAGGCTTTTGGAGTTCATCCACCGGCTCACTCTCTATATCGCTTTGTTTATTTTAATACACAGCTCCTCTTCTTCCTTGCCTTTTGTGATCACAGCCAAGTCATTCGCATAACCTATTAGGGTTACTCCTGCAGACATGCGTAGCCCTAGTACCCGATCGTAAAACATATTCCAAAGTAGTGGTCCTTGTATAGATCCCTGAGGGCCGATCTTGTTATATTTATCTTGGCACTCTTTCCTACCATTAGGTCTCGTTCACTAAGGTAACAACTGCATACCATCTGTACTAGGTACGGTGGTATCTTACACCTGAGTAGTTCTAGGACTATTTCTATCCATGGAACAGAGTTGAATGTATTTTGCACGTCGAGGGTCTCCATAACGCGGAAATCTCTGCGTTTATAGCTTCCCGTATTCGCCTTGGTTACTACCGTCTTTTCCCGAAAATTAGACATCCCCCGGAAATAAGCCCTAGCGTGATTTTCGGGACATTTTTGAATATAAGCCCTCCCCCAAAAATAAGCCCTAGTTAAAATAATGTGAAAAATATAATTCGTTAAAAACTGCTGTTGAATTAAGTAGGTTTTTTTTCTCTAATTTGCCTACTATTTCAGAAAAATGTTTGGAACAAAATATTCCGAGAAATTCTTTGTTTACCTCTACAGTTCGTTTCAAGCAATGCACAGACACGTGTCAAAATTAATTCCTGGAATTTATAAAGTAGAACTTATCTTAAAAATACAATACAAGGCAGCAGTCTACATAGAGTGACAGTGCTGGTACAAAGTTTGTGCATTTTAGTCTTGTAAGTCTGATTATTACCTAAGACATAATTTTATTATTAATAAAGTGAATAATTTTTAACCCAAGATAAAATGAGTACAAAAAGAAAGAGCTATTCCGCCGACTACAAAAAGGGAATCGCGGATGACTCCAGAGATGTATATCTTGTAGCCTTCTCTAAAGAGAAGATGTAGGATCTCAGTATGGTTCGAAAATGGCGTGCAGACTACGATAACCTGTGTCAACTGGTGAACCAAGGAAATAGGAAAAAACGCAGGGTTGGATCAGTTTTGCCCTTGAAATGGCATTTGAATTTGATATATTCGCAGAAGAATTTAAAGTATCGTCACACTGGATGGATAACTTCCTTCAAGGACATGAACTATCTCTTAGGAGATCAACAACAATGTTTAAGCTGGAAGATAATGAAGTTGTTAAACGTGCACTTGCATTTAATCGATTTGTTGATGGCATCGATTCTTCGATATACCAACTCTCCAACATCATCTAGGTATAACCCTGAACACCTTAATAAAACTACCAATAAGTGCGAAATGGCATTGATGATGGCCAAAAGAAAACTTGACAATGTTCAACTCTAATGTTCAAAGATTATAAGTCCTGCTCCCCTGTAGGTCCTGCTCCCCTGGATATCTTGATCATGAGTAGAACAGCCTTAAAATGGGAGCCTTAAAATGTAATGGAGGCTCTGGCGAGGTCAGGGCACACCACAACAACAAATGTAATATCAGAGCCAAACCTTAATATTGGAGAGACTCAATGCCAAAAAGGCTATCATTCTATCTACCCTTTAAAACACAAATGCGTTGGGCCGAAGGCATAAAACCAAACACATATTATGGTGGGCTGGACTGGTATACAGACGGCTCTAAAAAAATGAAAGTGGAACTGGCGCAAGAATCTATGGACCATCCCTGGATTATATTTTATTGTGGATCATATGTCACGACATTCCAAGCGGAAATACAAGCCATCATGATATGTGCCCGTGAAAATCTAAAGGACTACTAAAATAACACACTACTAAATGGACAACATTTTCACGGAGAGTCTGTCTGCTATTAATGCTTTTGGGTGCGATGAAATTAAATCTAAAACAACATGGAACTGCCTTCAGGACCTTAAGGCCCTGGCGAAACACAACAAGGCCACACTTGTTTTGGAAACGTAATGACGGACAAGCTAGCAAAAGATAAAGGTAACAAAGCAAATATCGGACGATTTAACTTTTGAAATCCTGCAACTCTCAAGGATGCGGATTACAATTGTTGTAGGCCTACTCACAGGACACTGCCTCTACGAGTATCTGGAAAGATAAACCATTAAGCAGACTATACTATGAGGAGGATGAAACTGCCTCTCATATAATTTTCCATTGCATAGCAATTGCACGTAGGAGACAAAAGCTTAACATTGCAGCAAAAGAGATCACAATTAAGAACATAGCATATAGACTCCTAAGACCTAATACAGGGGCTGGACCTATTTGCACGAATGGAAAAATTTGGGGAAATGCAATAGGTCAGTAGGCTACAGTATTTTAAGGGCTAACCCCCCTGGACCACGTTGGTTGATGTCAAAAAACGTCCAACACGCTGCTCGCGACCTTACTTTTTACAGCCCTCGGAGCGAACCTCTAAATTAAGTCTACCCAACAAATTTCCCACAATTTCGCAAATTTCCTGAAGTTTTCTCACAATTTCCGTAATCGTCTTCGATTCGTTGCTGCATTGCGGAAGTTTTAATACCGAAACGCGGTTGATAGTCTTATTGGTTCCAGAGTTATTGCGGAAAAAATTTTGCGATTCTTTTCAAACAAGGTTCTCCAAACCGCGTTTTCCGCGACCTTGAAACTCACGTAGATTAAATCTGTAGTGTCGATATCAAATCTCTTGTCCAGATATTAAGTCCCTACTGCAAGTATTAAGTCTGTAATCGAGGTATTAAGACCGTCCAACAAATTTGCTATGGATGAGACCAAGGAGCTAGGTATTTCTAGGCCAAGGAGCTCAAACGACGGTTCACCCCAAGGCTTCCTCGTCAATTTACGTTACTTCTACCGGTTACGATAGTGCACGTGTTAACTGTATTTTGGCGATTCGTCTAGATGGCAAGAAAGTATCACCATTTATCATCACTAAAGGTAAAAAAGACAAGATTGAACGCGTTTCAGGAATTTATGTCTTTGAAAGTTAAAAAGCCTGGTGTACCCAAGCAGTTATAAGAAAGTGGGACGATTTTATGCTGCCACCACTGTTGAGGAGTCGAAATAGAGGTTTACTAGTACTAGTATTATTCAGCCAGTACTAGCCGCGCTAAAGACATGAAAACCTTTATTGTTGAGAGGAAGATTGATCAAATAATGATTCCGGCAGGAATGACTGGCTACCTCCAGACACTTGTCAAACAAGTCATTCGAGAATCATTTGCGGATGGAAATGAATTAATATATTGAAAACAGAATGGTGAGAAATCAACGAGATAATTTTGTAAAGCCAGGCTTACAAGAATTTGTGAATTGGGTAAAAAATTTACGGAACAAAATAACACACTTGTGTTTCCAATGCACTGCGAACAGGTTACTTAGACAAGAAGTATTCATTTAACGATAGCTATATTGCAAGACATGAGAGATTCGGACCAATGATTCTACAAGAAAAGGAATTAAAAACAGGAAAATCGGGTAAATTAAAAAGAGGAAAAAATGATAAATTATGATGATGTTCCAAAAGAAGATGAAATAACTGTATTTGAATTTTAAACAAAAATATATAAATCTAGTTTTTGGAATATAAGCCCTCCCCCGAAAATAAGCCCTAGCACGTATTTTGGACCTAAAAAGAAAGTAAGACAGTGTCTTATTTTCGTAAAAAGACGGTATCTCTTGTATTGCGCGCATTGCACCGATTGTAAATCTTCCTTTCCAGAACCCGAATTGCCTTTCTGATAAATTCCCTGATTTTTCGATATTTTCCTTGATTCTGTTGCTCAGTAGTTGCTCGAGCATTTTCCACATTGTGTTTAGCATACATAGTGGCCTATATGTTACTTCGGCATTTTCTTGTTTCTTTCCCTTAGGTATTAGCACTAGTATCGCTGTTTTCCTTATCCTAGAGAATTTTCCTTATCCTAAAGATTGGGAGAAAACGAAAATTCTAAGTAATTGTTGTAATCCTGTCACTAACATTGAGTCCGAACTTTCAGATTTTGCATATAAAAAGTTGAAATTTTTGACCCAAAAGTGAAGTAAAATACAGAGATTTGAGTTTGATGCCATTTTGAGCAAGAGAACACCATTATTTTATGAAACACTAAAATATGATTCAAAAACCAAAGATGCTGATGACTAAATTTGACATTCCTTGTTTTTGTTTGTGACGCCAAGGACATTCCTTGTTTTGTACTTTTTGTAAGATGGTTGTCAATAATTGAAAACTCTTATTTTAACATAAATATGCTTAATAATAAGTCATTGTTATTTCTAAGTAAAAGTTACTGCATACTTTGATCTCAACAAAAAGATTATAACTTCTAAACTTTAAATTGCTTTTTTCTCAGAATCTACTCATAAGGACATTCCCTGTTCTTTGCCTGTACCCTTCATATCTCGGTCGCATGGAAATAGTTTCTCCGCTTGATTTAGCCTTTCTTTATCCAGCAGCTCTATTTTAGGACGCAGGTTTATTTTTTTCCGTAATATTTTATAGCCCAGACCCCACCTATCGTTATCAACTACTGCGTATACTTGTTTCCGTGCAATTTCTTTCGCTATTTTGATTGCCTTTCTGTATTCTTTCTCTTCCTTTAGCGTATTCCTCTCGAAGTTCTTGTTTCTCTTCAGTTGTTTTATTTTTCTTAGCGTTTGCTCTGTCCATTGCTCTTCTTTTCTTCAGACATATTCTCCTTTGTTCCGCCACTGCTCTCGTCCACCAATACACAGATGCTCGTTTGCTTCTTCCGCCATTTCTTTGAAATATTTGATCGCATGTTTGTGTAACTACTTTCATACATTCGCTTGGTTCAGCCTCTATATTAGGGTCGAATATATTTTCTTTTAATTTTTTAGAGAAAAGCTGCAATCGGTTCTGGTTTATTATCCATCCGTTCTCCGGTGCTTGTTTGGTTTGATTCCGTTTTCTTAGTGTCTCTTGTGTCTTGTAGGTTTATAATATATTCGATGTTTCGGTGATCGCTTAGGTTCTCATCATCCCTCGCCTCCCAGTTTCTGACCTGTCTCACTAGGTTTGTTGTACAGAATGTTATAGCGATGTACGATGAGGCTTATCCCCGCCGGAAAGTAGGCATATTTCCATTATTTAATATTTAAACATCTTGTTCCACTAGCCATTCGGTCAGAATTGCTCCCTAGCATCTTCAAGAGGTGAGTCGCATTCAGGCGATTTAGAGTTGAAGTCTCTTCCCACGATAATTTGTTTTCTAGTGTGACTCTTCATGCTGTTTCTCAGTTGACGATAACTTGGAACGGCTGTTTTATCTACTAACGTACAAGTGGATATCAATTGAATACGTCTCGTCAGTGATCATCACCTGTATCGGTCACAGTTGTTTACTATTAGTGACGTTTGGCTGTTTGACGTGTCTTTAATAGTTAGTTAAGTTCTCTACCATATATACGAACGCCGAGATCACTGACATGCAATTCATGTATGGATTTGCTGATGGCATTTCATTACAAGCTAGACGATTGTACATTTAACGGTTTCCTATCCCCGACCGAAAAATGTTCGAAAACATTCATCGACGTCTTTGTGAAACAGGCACATTGATACGAAATAGAGGGCCAGGAAGATTAATGATAGAGTAATAACGGTGCAATTGGACTTTTTTTTTTAATCGTTTCAACATGAAGAAAATACAGTAATTATTAAAACTAGTCTTAACTAAACTAACCATTAATTTTGCTCTAATCTAACTCTTAATTTTGCTCTAAACACTGGTGTCCAAAAGCTTTCACTAAACGTTCCAGGAACATCACACATCGCATACTTAGCTCCTCGCACTATACTAGTTCGTGAGGTTTATGTCTTCTTATTCCACGTGTATCCAGGAGTTGGGTCGCTTCGGCGTTGACGCGGTTTTGGAGCCTTAGTTCGTGGTTAGCAGCAAGTCTTTTAATCGCACTGGCAACATCTTCGATGCCAAGGTCCCGTTGAATGTCGCTATTTCGTACATACCTCGGTGCATTAACAATATTTCGTAGAACCTTGTTTTGGAATCGCTGAATTTTGTTTATGTGACATGATTTGGCAAACCCCCAGAGTTGAGTGCCATATGTCCACAGTGGTTTTAAAGTCTGGTTATATAATAACACTTTGTTGTATATTGACAATTTTGAGTTGCGACCTATTAGCCAATACATTTTACGATATTTTATACCTAATGCTTCCAATTTTTTTTCTATATGTTCTTTCCAATGAAGTTTTGTATCTAGGGTAATACCTAGGTACTTTGCTGTGTTTGAATATGGTATAATGTTATTGTAAAGTTGGTATGAGTAGATTTAATTTCGTGCAGCTTTATCTTCCAATTTTGCATCCATCTGGATATCTTATTTGAAGCTTGTTGAAGTTTTTCTGTAGCTTCAGTTGCATTATTAGCAACTGCCATAAGTGCAGTATCATCTGCAAATGTTGCTGTGGAGATGTTTTCAATTTCTGGTAGATCGCACGTATAAAGAAGATAAAGTATAGGTCCCAGCGCACTACCTTGTGGGACACCTAATTGTATTTCTTTTAGCTCGGTGTAATCATTTTCCTGTTTTATGCAAAACATTCTATCTGTAATGTATGACTTTAGCAGTTCATACATACTGTTTTGGAAGAAGTTGGTTTAATTTGTGAACAAGTCCCTGGTGCCAAACCTTATCGAATGCCGGCGCAACATCTAAGAAGATCGTTGTGCAGACTTTCTTTTCTTCTAAAGCCTTTTCGATAATGTCTGTTATTTGATGTACCTGATCTATTGTAGAATGTTTACATCTAAATCCAAATTGATGGTTGGGAATTGAAAAATGTTTTTATGTTTAAATGTTAGTATATCTTGTAACTAGGTTTTTGTGAATTTTTCGCGAGAGCGATATTGTGCATATTCGCTCGAGAGGGAAATTGACAATTTCGCCCGTGTTACAAACAATGTTTGGAAGAAGTTGGTTTAATTTGTGAACAAGTCCCTGGTGCCAAACCTTATCGAATGCCTGCGCAACATCTAAGAAGATCGTTGTGCAGACTTTCTTTTCTTCTAAAGCCTTTTCGATAATGTCTGTTATTTGATGTACCTGATCTATTGTAGAATATTTACATCTAAATCCAAATTGATGGTTGGGAATTAGGTTTTTCTTCTCAATGATTGGTTTTATTCTCTTAGCATTTTTTCAAAGAGTTTGGAGATTATCGTTAGTAAGAATATGGGTCTATATGATTTGATTTCATGTGGTGGCCTGCCAGGTTTTGGTATCATGACCACTTCAGCTATTTTCCAGATATTAGGAACATGTTTTAATCTAAGCGCTGCATTGAACAGGTAGGTTAATTTAACAATACCTTTTCGTGGGAGCTGTTTTAGGATTTCTCCTGTGATTAAGTCGAAGCCTGGTGCATTCTTTGAGCTTAGGTTTGTTTTTATCTCATTTGCAACTTCTTTCAGGGTTGTTAAGGGGATTCTCTCTTCGTCTCGGTTAACTATGTCTAGCAGCGTAATGTCTGCTTGTGTTTCATTAGGCATAAAAGTTTCTTCCAGATACTTGGCGAAAAGTTCTGCTTTTTGCATGTTTTCCCGTGCCCAGGAACCAATTTTCCATTCTTAATGGTGGGGCTTGGTTAATCAAATTTGTTTTTTTAGCTGCCTTCCATAGGGAGTATTCGGTATCACTATGCGCTGTTAGGCCTTCAAGGTAGCTACTAATTGAGTCTTCTTTAATTTTTTTGATAACTCTATTTAGCCACTGTGTTTTGTTATTTCAAATATTTTTATCTATTGGATCCGTAGTTTGTTGCCATACCCTTCTAGCTTTCCTCTTTTCCTTTATCAGTTCCCTTATTTCATTTGGGTAGTTATTTCGCACTGTTTTCCTGATGGAGGTTTTGGTATTATTCCATGCTTCCTTTTGTATGTCTTTCATAAAGTTTACTGCTTCAGTATCAAGGTGCTCTTTGCTTTTTAATTTAACCTTTAAGTTTATTAGATTTTCCAAGTCTATTCTAAAAATTTTTGGGTATGTCCATACCTTTGGTATTTTCTGCATTGTGGAATTAATTTGTTGCTCCGCAATGCTTCTATTTTTACCTTTAGGTTCATTAGGAATTCTATCGCAAATATTTTTTTGATGTCTTCATCATGTTCAAACGTTACCATGAATAGATGTAGCGGCTTTCTTATTGTTTGCCCATTTACTCTTGTTTTTCTTATCTTGTTGACGACATCAATTACTTTAAACTGTCTTTCTATTAGCTCAGCTTTGAATTCATCGGGTCGCATGTTGAATGCAAGTTTCGGGCCATAACTCTGATTGGCCTTGTTTGCTAGTTTTCGTAGGTGTGCCACTGTTGCTTTGTTTCATTGATAAGTTGAGTTAGTTCTCTGTGTTCTGTCTCTGTATCAACGTTGATTTTGATTTGGTCATTATTCAGCATATTTGCCTTATCTTAAAATATAATTCTTGTCGGTGAGCACTGCATCCAGTTGCTTGAAATCTTTGACATTGCTTACTATTACTGGAGCAGGTTTAAGCTGTTTTGATTCCGGTCGTTTTATTTCTGGCTGTTTTATTGTCAATGATTCTTGAGTTTTCTTTGGCTTACCATCTGGGGTAAGCCTGAGTTTCCTCTTTCATCTTTTTCATCTGCTGGACATGATAGAGGAAATTGCCAATACTGTGGATGTAAGTAATTGTACAATTTGGAAAATTCTTAAGGGCAATTTGTTGAATCCATACCACATTCCTGTTCAGGCACTACTACCTCCTGATTATCGTCCATGTATTGCGTTGCGTCAATGGCTTTTGCAAACATTAGTTCTAATCCCTCAATTCCTAACACAGATTCCTTTCACCGATGAAGCCAGTTTCTCATGAAATGCAATAAGGAAATTTCATAACAACCATGTGTGGGCAGATGAAAATCCGTATGAGCTATGTGAAGATCTATTTCAACATCAGTGCTCCTTGAATGTTTGGGTTGGAATTGTGGGTTACTATCTAATTGCACCGGTATTTCTACCAGCAAGACTTATTGGAGAAATGTATCACAACTTTTTGGAAGAAACACTGCACGAGTTTCTGAAGGATGTACCATTGGTGATAATAATTGCAGTGTGGTTTATGCACGCTGGTGCACTACCACATTTCAGTTTGGTTGCTCGTGATTTTTCAACAGCAACATACGGGGATCGCTGGATTGGTCGAGGTGGGCCACACGCATGGCCTGCTCGATTTCTAGACTTAAACCACCTGGATTTTTTTAATGGGGCTATCTGAAGTCATTAGTTTAGGTTACTCCAGTGGGGAATTTGGACGAATTGCGAAATCGGATAATTGCTGGGTGTAACTCAATTGAAACAACCCTGGTGACGATCTAACGAGAAGATTGATTGCTTGTATCCAGGCTGAAGGAAGTCATTTCGAACATTTATTATATATTGCGCAACTTTACATGTACGTCTTGTTAATAAAATTGTTGTTACTGTCGCAAATTTTGTTCACCCTGCATCTTCGAGACAAAGGGTTTTTTCAGAAATCATCATAAGACAAAATATTCATAGAATAGGCCAAGGAATAAACCCTTGAATTTTTGTCGCATGTTTGTCTAACACTGCATATTAGTGATATTGGTAACATTTTCCAATATTTTTAATATACAGAGTTGTCTAAAAAGATGTTAATAACAAGATGATGTTTATTTTATTAACAGAATAACATACACTAATGGGCTACTGCACTCTTGCAGCCTGTTCTCATTGGTTCTAAATGCATGTCTTTTCATCATACTGGCCATAGTCAGGGGCCATATCTAGTCTGCAAAGAAGAAAAATTTAAAATTATGTAGTACTATATTCGTGTAACATTTTTTTAACAACCCTGTATGAAATTTCTAAATACATAATTGTTGTTATCAACATAATAACAGAAAAATATGTGATTAATTCTTGACTGACTTCTAGACATTTTAATTTGTTTAAATGTTTTTATTACTACTGTCAAAACATGATTTTATCACAACTGTCAAAACATGTGTTTATCACAACTGTCAAAACATGTTTTTATCACTACTGTCAAAACATATGTTTATCATAACTGTCAAAACATGTTTTTATCACAACTGTCAAATCATGTGTTTATCACAACTGTCAATACATGTTTTTATCACAACTGTCAAAACATGTGTTTATCATAACTGTCAAAACATGTTTAAAACCACAACTATCAAAACATGTGTTTATCACAACTGTCAAAACATGTTTTTATCACTATTGTCAAAACATGTGTTTATCATAACTGTCAAAACATGTTTTTATCACAACTGTCAAATCATGTGTTTATCACAACTGTCAATACATGTTTTTATCACAACTGTCAAAACATGTGTTTATCATAACTGTCAAAACATGTTTTTATCACAACTGTCAAAACATGTGTTTATCACAACTGTCAAAACATGTTTTTATCACTACTGTCAAAACATGTGTTTATCATTACTGTCAATACATGTTTTTATCACAACTGTCAAAACATGTGTTTATCATAACTGTCAAAACATGTTTTTATCACAACTGTCAAATCATGTGTTTATCACAACTGTCAGAACATGTTTTTATCACAACTGTCAAAAATGTTTTTATGTTTAAATGTTAGTATATCTTGTAACTAGGTTTTTGTCAATTTTTCGCGAGAGCGATATTGTGCATATTCGCTCGAGAGGGAAATTGACAATTTCGCCCGTGTTACAAACAATGTTTTTAATTACTCATGCGAAAGGATGTACCTACTTGCAAGTTTGGGATCCAGGGACCATCAAATAAATGGAATCAAAATTGAAGAATTTGCTTTTTCAATTGTCTCCGATGATGTGAATTCGTCATGATGTGAATTCGTCATAAGAACTCTCCTCAGTCTCCGGTATCACCATAGATTTTACACTCATTTTAAAACGTTTTCTTTAATTTTTATTATTATTTTGTAATGAAAAAAATTCTGACATTTCACGTCACTTTTTTATTATCGCGGTCTTGATTGTGTTCATTTTATTTTAATTTTTTTTAAAAAAAAAATTTAATGTAACCTAGAAATATTGAATATTTGCGTGCGTTACCCAGGTTATGCTGAAATACAACGAGATGTGACATTTCATTATTTAATCTACGTCAAGATGTACTTTTCGCGAATGAGTACTAAAATATAATTTTTTAGGCAGAAAATTTATAAAACATTTTTGTCCAGCAAACTAAAAGTTTTCGAAATGACCCGTGTGCATCAACACACCAGCGCGTTTTCCATTGTTCATAGGCTCCCTGGAACTACTCTTCGCACGGAAGGCTGTCAAAGCCACTTCGTCGAATCTGCCTGGACCACTGAAATATATACCGCTTGTATCGCTAGTGAATCGCTTCCCTTTCAGGTCTCTTGATTCGCGAGTACAAAAAGAAGAAGTCTCGGAGCTGTAGGGAAGCCGTAGCTTTATCACAGCACTTGGCCAAAGCTTCGAGCGAGCGACTTGTGAGTGGTAGCATTGTCGTGGTCAGGGCCGTCTTTAACCTATTGGAGGCCCTGTCACATTAGGATAATGGGGCCCCACAGAGCACTATTTTGTTAGTATAGACTAAGAAAGTAACAATTCATAAATGTAACTCTTTTAGCATTCACAGGTTAGTGCTTAAAATCTATGTTGATTGAAGAGGTACCCTTCTAGATTTGAGGTGGGCAAAATCGTTATTCACCTCTTCAAAATCTATGTTTTTGAGCATATCACATTCTATGGACATCAGCTACAAACTGGTTAATGCTTCTTGAAGCATTGTACTTTTTAATTCATTTTTTATTCTTTTCAATTTGAAGGAGACTTCCCCACTGCAGTTAGTTACCATCATGCTTAAATAGATTCTCAATGCGATTTCTACATTTGGAAATGTGGCTTCAATTTAGTTTTCATTATACATTTCCTATATACTATTAGTTGCTTCATTGACACTATGAACAATTTTCAAGTAGTCTATTAAATGCAGACATTCCATTTCCAACTCTTTCTCGTTAACGTCTTCAGTTTTCAAGCGAAAAAATGAACTAAAATGTTGACTAATGTTCTTATACGAAATTAATCGCTGTTTTAGATGAACGCTCAGGGATCAATTATGGGAAGAAAGGTTTCTACTTTGCTTTTTCTAATTTCACTTTTCCATTCAATTGGACTGACGATGCAGAGCCTTAAAAAAACTCTGTTGTGAGCTTCTAGGTCTTGTTTTTTTGAGATAGGTTCTTTTAGTGAGATTCCGGGTTTCTTTCTTTGGCGGACGATTCGAAGTAAATACATTTATTTATCCCTGAGGTTAATAATAAAATCACTAAGTGGTGAAGTAAACTAATTTGTGCTGGGTTCAGTGTTATTGTCTTCTTCTTCTTCTTAATGGCACTACAACCGATTGCCGGTCTGGGCCTCCTTCAGCATGTTTCTCCAAGCGGACCTATCACTCGCCAACGTTCTCCAGTCCCGTACTTGAAGTTTTTGTAGGTCAGTTGTTACCGCATCCTTCCATCTCCCTCTTGGCCTTCCGGCCCTTCTCCTTCCCTCTGGTTGACCATTGAACAACTTTTTCGGAACCCTATGATCACCCATTCTCTGCATGTGTCCGAGCCATCTCAATCTTGCCACCTTGATGAATTTCACAATATCTGGTTGATTGTAGAGCTGATATAGTTCGTGATTATATCTTCGGCGCCAGATTCCTCGTTCTTGGGTCGCTCCAAATATTGCACGTAGCATTCTTCTCTCAAATACACTTAAAGCCTGTTCTTCGCTCTGTGTTAAGCTCCATGCTTCTGCACCATAGGTTACCACCGGTCTTATCAGTGGCCTGTACAGTGTGCACTTATGCTTGGGGTGGATTGTTTTGGACCTAAAAAGTTTAAGTAGCCCATAATAGCACCTGTTACCAAGAGTTATCCGCCTTCTAATCTCCTCGCCCATCCGGTTTACGCTGTTCAGTTGCGAGCCCAAGTACACAAATGTATCTACTGTGTCAAAGTACTTTCCTTCTAGTTCTAGCGTTGGTCCTACCTTCCGATGAGTTTCATTAGTTATTGTCTATTCTTTCCTATATAGAGCTCCAAATTTCCGTTCTTATATTAAATTCTAGGTTTACCATCTTTCTTCGTCTCTAGTTTTTGTGCCTGTTCTGTATCTTTTGCTATGGACATCGAAGATATAATCTATAATTTGCTTATGACCTTCATGCAAGGCGTTTATTGCAGCAGCTCGGGCTGACCATCTGGTTTGTGAAAGACATTTAACAACTTTTCTTGAACCTTAATGTTCTGTCAATATATTCCATCGGTGGGTAGAGCCCGAAAGAGGGACCTGGTCGTGGTGAAGAACCCAATCGTCGCTAATCTCCGGGCGAACGTAGCATTAACATAACCGAAAAAGCGTAAAACCGACCTATAACAGTCTGTCCGGCAGGAACAAACTCTCTGTGGATCACTCCTTTGGCATTAAAGAAAACAATGCTTTTCACACGTGACTTGCTCATGTGAAGTTTCTGGGGCTTTTCTCCGCGCTTTGCCACTTTGTTTCAGGATCGTACTCGTAGACCCAGGTTGCACCGGTAACCACTTTTTCTAAAAAATTGGTATCGACTTGCAAACGTTCAAGCATTTCTTCGCATACAACCTGGCGACGTGCCTTCTGTTCATCCGCCAGAAATTGGGGAATAAGTTTGGCACACAGTTTTCTCATCTTCAAAATCTTCTCTCACTAGCTTGAACACTGAATATAATAAAAATAAAAATCTAACCTAACCTAATCCCAGTTCATCGACAAGTAATCGTAACACTAGATTGTAGATATGGTGGTGACGACTTGTACTGCGACCTTTATAGATCTATTGTACCCCACCCTCCTCCTCCAAGTGTTGGTGTACTTACCCATTTAGAGCGCCTCCTCTAATCCTGATTCCTTTAGGAATCTCAGGATCTGGGTGGGATTCAAGGCCTGCAGCTCCTCTGTGTTCAAGCAGTGAGCCCCAAGGTACATCTGTCTCTTGCGGAGTAGTGCTCCGCAGTCTTGGAACAGATGTATGGGGGTTTCCTCTGCTGAGCCACAGAATCTGCATCCATCATCCTCCTCTTGGCCTAGGGCCTTGAGATGTTTCCTAAGTCTGTAGTGTCCCGTCAGGGCTCCTGTCAGAATTCTGAGCTTGTTCCTGCTTAGTTTCAGGCAAGCTTTTGTTCTCTTCTGGTTAAAAGATCCCAGCATCACTTTGGATTGCCTTAGCCCTGGAAGTTCTTTCCAGGTTTTCATCCATTTTCCTCTTATTTCTTCATCTAAACTTTTGCGGATGGTGTTCACGGTCATACCGCAAAAGGGTTCCGGACCTATAAAGAGGCTACTGGATCCCTTGTTTGCTAGGTGATCGGCTTCTTCGTTTCCGTCTATACCAGTGTGTCCTGGTACCCAGTATAGCGTTACTTTATTATCCCTGCCAAGCTTGATCAGCTTCCCCACACAGTCCCATACCAGTTTGGATCTGATGGTGTATGAGCTAATGGCCTTGATGGCTGCTTGGCTATCTGACAGGATAGCAATTCGTTTTTTGCGGTAATTCCTATCGAGGTTAAACTGTGCACATCTTTCGATTGCGTGTACCTCTGCTTGGAAGATACTTGGGGATGTTCCCATGGATTCGAAGTATCTGGTACGAGGTCCAAACACTCCTGCACCAGTGCCTTCCTTTGTCTTCGAACCATCTGTATACCACTTGATGGCATTTTGCTCTATGTGGTATGCTGAGGATTCGTCGCTCCAATCGGCTTTACTACTACACATTGCTGTGTAGTTTTTCTCGAAGTGGTATTTGCATACCATTTCGTCCTTTGGATCGTAACACTAAGACGACGGTCAGTGTTTAAAAGTTTCACGTACTTTCACCAAATTTTTCAGTTTGGCTCAGTTGAAAGTCTCCCAGCACGGTCGTCGTCTTTAACATCCTCGCGGTCATCTTTGAAACTCTTGTTCCACATGAAAATCATTGCACGTGACATGGCTTCTTCTTTAAGGTAGACTTTCGAGCAAAGCGGCTCTGGCGTTACTAACGCAGCGATGCTGACGCGGCGACATAGCGATAGTATTATGCAGTATGAAAACCATTGAGGCGCCATTCGAGCGCAGCGACACTGACGTACTGACGCTGAGCGCGTCAATGTCGCTGCGCTCGAATGGCGCCTCATACATTTCCATAGTGTATAATACTATCGCTATGTCGCGGCGGCTTTGACGCTGCGTTGAACTGCGGAAGACTACATTTATAGGCGTCTAGAATTATACCAAAAGTCTCTCTAGCGGTTTTGTTTAATTTCGCACAGAACTCTATCAAATAACGATGTTACAAATGGCTCTGTATTCTCGACTCTCCAGGTTTTCGAAAGGGGTCATTAACATGCACTTTCGCCACTAGGCATCTACTGACACCAACGTCTAGGAGACAACGGCCGCTGGTGCGGTCGGTTAGCTGATAGCCTCTACTAATCTACTACTTTATCCTATCGGTGCAACTGCTTTACGCACCCTTCCCTACTCAGGTTATATTATTATTATATATATATATATATATATATATATATATATATATATATATATATATATATATATATATATATATATATATATATTATATATATATATATATATATATATATATATTATATATATATATATATTATATATATATATATATATATATATATATATATAAAATGTTATAAAATGTGTTTATCTTGACAGTTATTATAAATTGTTCTAATGTGGACAACTGAACTCATTTATAATTTTTATAAGTATTTTTATCTGTAAAGCTACATAAACAATTTTAAAAGAATGTTTACATGTTTTTAAAATATGATCCATATTAATGTTTATACAATGCTTGCCAACTGACATAAAAAGTTACTAAAATAGCGTTGATTTTAATCTTCATATAAGTTTGGCCAACTGTCATAAAAAATAACTACACTTTTATTGGTACCAATGTCTAGTTTAGCCAATTGTCACAGTGACATTTTCAATTTTCAGGAAACAAATATTACCGAATTGAAGAAAAGTGCCCTATTTTCACCAGTCTACAACATAATAGTCAATAGCACAATAGAAGACGAAGAGTACAATAACGATAAATGTAAGTAAACCTTTAATTATTAACAATAATTTCACACATTTTATTAACGCTCTGTAATACAAATTTCGTTTATTTCTCTTAATTCAATGCGGACAATGTTTTAATTTCAGTTTGAAATGCATGTGTGATAAAGCTCTGTCTTGTCCTAGATTTGCCCGCGGAAGTCGAGCAGCTGGTTGCCAGTCTGAAGCAGGAGGCCAACGAACGGGTCAAGAGGGAAGTCGCGGCGACCGAAGAGCGCGTTCGGAAGTTCACCGAACAGCAGTATGCAGCTTTAAAAGATTTCAGAGACAGTGCACACAAAGAGCACAGAGCTTTAATAAGGTGCATATAAATCTTTTAGTATCTTTAGATTATAGAAGTTGGTAACAACAGTTATCAACTGTCTAAAAGTCACTAATATGTTGGTAAGAATATTTCATTGGCGTATAAATACTATTCATAGATCCATGGAATATTCGGTTCTATAACATAACAGCACGCGACTAAACAACGCGTCCAAAATATTACAGCGATATAACAAAACGTTAAATATTGTGTTGAAACATTGAAAACATAAATATGTAATTATTATGTACCACGATAGTCAAGCGTACTCAGCGAAGGGCAGGGGGGGCTACCCCCCAGAACCCACCTCGCCGCACAGAAATATCTATAACATTATTAAAACCTCACCCTGACGTCTTCGGGTGCAAAGAGTCGCCATGCTCTTCTGAAATTGTACAGTTCTGAAATTGTACGACAGATGGATACTTCATTTCATAATCCTCGAAACAAATATGAGCTGCCCCCCCTAGATCATATCCTGGCTACGCTCTTGACCATAGTGTCCTCGCTGAGTGCTGGCGGCAAAGAGTCGAACAAATAAATAAGCTGTACCAATGTGACCAACTGACGCTACAGGCAAGTTTTGTCAAGTTGGTAACAAAATAAAAACAAATAGACCTCTTCATAGCTGAATTTTTTTTGTGCTCATGCGTCAATTTCAGCCATGTTTTTTGGGCACTTTTTGACGTATAACCAATGACAATATCAAAATGCGCCCGAAACTTTCATATTCCCGCCTATTAAATTAAATATGGCGGACGCGTCATTTATTTATTTTTTTAGCTGTTGTATGCCCGTTGGGCATAAGCCTCCCTCTTGCTCTTCCACGTAGTCCTATTCTGGGCCGCTTGGTACCAGTATGCCTTCCGTTCCTTTCAGGTCGTCGTTCCATCGCACATGTGGTCTTCCTACGCTTCTTCTGTTGTCTCTGTCTCCTGATTTTTATGATACTGATTTTTCCGCTCCATTTTTCTTCATTTCTTGCGACATGGGCGGCCCAACTCCATTTCTGTTGTAATATTTAATTTGTTACATCCCTTACTTTTGTCTTCTCACAGATCTAATCGTTTCTTTTCTTGTCTCTCAGTGATATTTCTAGTATAATATTTCTAGTATGTGTCTTTCGATTGCTCTTGGATTGACCCTTCGCTTTTCCATTATTGTTTCGGTAATTGCCCAGGTTTGCGATTCATAAGTGGTCACCGGTAGTATGCACCGATTGTATAGGGCAGGGCACTTTTTAACTCGAGGGGGATGTCCAGCACTAGTATATCTTTTATCTTGCTGTAAGCGGCCCAGGTTTGTCTGATCCTCTCTTTTGCCTCTAGTTCTTGATTTGCCTTACCAATTATTAGTGTTTGCCCAAGATACTTATATGTTTGTACTTTCTCAATTAAGTTGCCTTCGATGGTAATTTGTTCTTCATCTATCTGACGTCATGGTCTTGGGTTTTTCCAAAGTTAATTTCCAATCCTATGCGTTTCGTGGCTTTGTAGATATCGTCGATGAATGTGATCTTGTTTGTTGCTGGCTATCAGTGCTATATCGTCGGCAAACATTAGTCGGCTGAGTTTCTCACCCGTTATGTTAGTTAATACCTCGGTTACTGAAATCAATTGTTTTTAGTGCATCTTCCAAGACCAGGGTAAATAGTTTCGGCGACAAAGGATCTCCATGTCCTACACCTCTCCTGTACATTATCACTTTTTCGGATAGTTCGTCCAGTTGGATTTTTAGTGTGGCGTTGCGGTAGTGATTGTTGATCAAGTTAGCGTACCTATGGTCAATTCTGCCAAATTTTAGAGATTGCTGGAGTGCCCAGATTTCTACTGTGTCAAAGGCTTTTCGGAAATCTATGAACGCTAGCCATAGCGGCACATTGTATTATGTGGTCTTCTCAATGAATAGTCTCATTGTTGGTACGTGCTCGGTTGTACTGAACCCTTTGCGAAATCCTGCCTGTTCGCTGGCTTGGTAGTAGTCCAGTTTTGAGGTAATCCGTGTGGATATTATTTTTGTTTATAATTTTATATTTTAACGGTTTATAAGTTAGGGACAGTAATCTGATCGGCCTGTAGTTCTCCGGGGTTTCTGTGTCTCCCTTTTTGTGAATCAGTACCACTAACGCGTTTGTATAATCTTCATGAATGTACTCTTCGGGTAATCCACTCGCCAAATTGTTGCAGATGTATTCGCAATTATCCTGATTTTTTGGTAATGCAAAGTACTCGGAGAAAATACAAGCGTAATGCGTAATAATGTCAGATAATTTTTAAAATTCTTAGGTTCTGCAAAGAAATGTAACGTAAAGGAGGGGAATTTGAAATAATTCCCCTGAAGGATGCCCTGAACGTTAAGCTACGTACACACAGTATAGAAAACTAGCGTATCGTGCTATAGTTTGACTAACTGTGTGACCATTTCGTATAGTCCAAAACTATTCATATAGTTGAACTATACGAAGCAGACACACAGCTATAGTCAAACTATAGCGGGACTATACGCTTGTTTTCTAAACCGTGTGTTGTTACTACCTTACGCGCAGCTTAGTTTGAGTTAAGAAATATGCGTCAGTTTCTGAAACACGGACAACTAAAATCCGCGCACTCGAAATAATATAGGGGTATGCGCAGAACAATGCTAAACTCGTCGAGACGAGATTCATTCTCTCGCCGGTACGACTATAGTTTAGATTTATTTTTTTAAATAATAATATTTATAATATTTTTCTTCTCTAATTTTATCTCGAATTTTATATTCTTGTGCTGAGAGTCTTCAACAACTGTCTTCGCCTTCAGAAGTACAAATTTTTTCATTGATCATCATTTACCTTTTTATTTTCTTTTTGATATCAAATTCCTTTTACGCGATGAAGCTTCTGATGATTTCTGATCTGATGATGATAGTTTTCCAGATTTAGTACTGAACAACCAACTTAGGATTGATTTTAGGACTGTCTTGGAAAAATTGCCCAAAGTTCTGTATAAGTTGTATAAGTTCATATTTGTCATCAAAGTTTCATATGCCAATCGACCAGCAGAAATGAAATGGTGCAAAGTAGAGATGAGCATGGGACAAGCTTCTCGTTCCAAATCCCAACCCGTGGAACGGATCCCTGTCACTGTGCCATCCCATCACATTTTCGTCCCACTGTCCCATTCCATAAACTTTAAATTTTCGTCCCATCCCATCCTGGTCGCGCCCGTCCCATTCATCCCATTTTCCCATACAACAAACTTTCTTTTCGGTTCAGACTCTCTAAACGATAATTCGTTCGAATTTAATTTTTCAGTAATTTCTTTATCTGACAACGAGTTAAGCAATCGGATCGCAAGACTTTTCAGGAACAACATCGTTATCACAGAAATCTCCTTGGCTGGACATATTATGGAAAATTTGCGTATTGGCACGATAAGCAATTAATTATGCACGAACTATATTCGGGCCGGCGAGAGAATGCTGATGTACTGCGCTGAGGTATGCGCGCTAAATTCAGTCCTTTCAAGTCCTTTATTGACTGCATTTCTACTTACGTTTTTACTTTTTACTGACCGAATAGATTATTTTCAAACAGAAACACTTGTCTTATTATATAGTTTGAAACATGCGCTTGTTACGTTTTTCAAACACGTGCGGACAAATAAACACCGCACGCTCGGAATAATGTGGGGGTATGCGCAGAACAATGCCAAACTCGTCGAGATAAGATGCATGCTCTCGCCGGCCCGAGTATAGATTTACTAGATTATCAAAACTCATCCCACTCCGTCCCCTACAAAATTGTCGTTCCATCCCACGCGACGTTCATTTATACCACTCATCCCATCCCACGCGACGCTCATACCATCCATCCCATGGGACGATGGGATGGGTCGATGTGATCCAATGCCCATCTCTAGTGCAATGCCATTTTTTTTTCAGTTGATCCGTATATCGATTTCCTGCTTTTGATTTTTCCCTCGAGTTTCTTGTGACGGAGTTCTTCAACATTCAAAAAAATCGAGAGAAAAACTGAATCGAAAACTGAGAGCTTCTCTCAGAGCTTCCCCAGTAAGAGTTTAGTGAGGACGTAATATGGGCGTAATGCGAATATAATGTGAACGTAATTCAGGGAATGCAAGAATAAAGGTACAGAGACACACTGGTCCCACGTACGCAGCGTATGCGATGCAACGTGGGAGAATTGGTGTGCACACTTGTCCCACGTATGAAACGTAAATTTTGCATCAGACGCTGTTGTAATTTCTCAGAAGGTGCACTAGTGCGTCTATAAGTCATGTTGTCTGATTCTGATGGCGAGTTTGAGGATGATTTATTGAGTTTACTATTTTTAAATGAATATTTCCGCGCCACAAAAACAAAAACTAAAGTTTGGAAGAGAAGATATTGGGTTCATGAGATAAATAAACAAAGAGAAAATGTTGCAGAATGCCATACATTAATGCAGAAACTGGAACCTGATGAACGGTTCTTTATGTACTTTCGCATGTCTAAAATACAGTTTGAGAAGAACGCTTGCATCATAGGTCTATTTGTTTATGACGTGCTACGCGTAAGTTCTAGAAACACACTGATCACACGCGTGGATATCGTACGAACACCTCTCCCACGTCGATTTGGATATCCAGATCGACGTTGCGTGTGAGGCATGTGATTGCGTTGCATACGATAAGTGAGTTTCCATGGCATAGTTTTTCATCTAGAAACAAGAGTCCAGATATCGTAATTTGTTGCATACGTGGGACCAGTGTGTCTCTACCTTAATTCAAGGAATCCAAGAGGACTTTGTATAATGTGGTGTAATACTTACGTACTGCTAAGGAATGCAAAGTAATGTGCAGTAATGTATCTAAATATTAACATGTATTGCAAGAGTGGATGACCCCTCGGTTCTCTTCTTCCAGGCATATGTTAAACAGCAATAGCAGTTGTGTGGTTAACTTGTCTCCCCCTTGTTTCGGCATCTCCTCTATTATCCCGTCGTCGCCGGGCGTTCTCCCGTTCTTTGTGTGTTGTAGTGAAGCTCTAATTTCGGCCTGTGTAATTTCTGGCATGTCCTCGGAGTTTACGTTAATGATTTTCTTCCGTCTATCTTGTTCTGATATGTCGCTCTCTACTTTTGATTCTTGGCTTTCCATACCTGTTCTTGATTTTTGCTATTTCCTTTTTTGTGTCTGTTGCCAGCCTCCTAAATACCTTCGGGCCTTTGTGTTGTTCTAAGACTTTTTGTGCTATTTGGATTTTATGCTTCCTGATGTCTTCCTTTGCCATTCGCCTGGCTGCTTTGTTTGTCTCGGTGTATTCTGTTGTTGCTCTTTTTCAGCATACAATCAAATCCCGTCTACGCTCCAGCATTGCGAGGGTTTGGGCGCTCAGTTTGTTTGTCCTTTTGGATTTCTTTGCAGCGTAACTTTCAGCTGATGATTCAGGGAGTATGTGGTCTGTTTGTTAAAGTCTTTTATGTCAGTTATTGCAGTTGTATGGTTGTTTATGAAGATGTTTTCTAGTCGGAATTGGAATTCCTCTGGGTTTTGTTTTAGTGCTTCTCTACCATCTTGCTTTAGTGTGGTTTTCTTCATTCTCCTGTTTCTTTCTAGCTTTTGGTTAATGTGAATTCTTGCTCTTACAAGGCGGAGATAGCTTCCGGTGGGAAACCGGTTAAGTACCTCCACCTTCTGTACTACCCGAATATCCATTGTCAGAATGTAGTCTATTTGGTTCTGCCGTCCGAGCTTGCCCAAGTCCATTTCCGGTTTTGGTTTTGTTGGAAAAAAGTGTTTGAGTTATATAGGTGTTCTTCCTGGAGGAAGTTTGCCATCATTGAGCCCCGGTGATTTCTTTCTCCTAGTCCATGCTTTCCAACGTACGCTTCTTCCTGGCTTGCCCGCTTCCGGATCTTGCAGTTGAAATCTCCAATAACTAAAGTTTTTGATGATGTATTTTCGCGCATTGCTTTGGAGATATCCTCGTCGAATTTGTCAATCTCCTCCTCTTCGGCTTTACTAAAAAGTCTATTTGCCTCCATATTTACCTCCATACGACATTGACTTGTCGTCAGTGTGACCAACTCTACTAAAGACCGATTCTCATATACACGTCACTCAGCTACGCGACGTCACGCGACATCGCCTGTCAAATAATGATTACATTGTTTTACATGGTCATGTTCCCACGACGCGACAGCTACGCGACGTGCCCATTTAAAGGTCGATTCCCATATGCGCGACACTCAGCTACGCGACGTCGTGCGACATCGCCTGTCAAATAATGATTACATTGTTTTAAATGGGCACGTCGCGTAGCCATACTGAGAACGTGCTCATGTAAAACAATGTAATCATTATTTGACAGGCGATGTCGCGTGACGTCGCGTAGCTGAGAGTCGCGTATATGAAAATCGGCCTTTAATCAATGTAATCATTATTTGACAGGCGATGTCGCACGACGTCGAGTAGGTGAGTGTCGCGCATATGGGAATCGAATTTAAAGGCCGATTCTCATATACGCGACAGTCAGCTACGCGACATCGCTTGTCAAATAATGATTATATTGTTTTAAATGGGCACGTTCTCACTATGGCTACGCGACGTGCCCTTTTAAAACAATGTAATCATTATTTGACAGGCGATGTCGCACCGCACGACGTCGCATAGTTGAGTGTCGCGCATATGGGAATCGGCCTTTAAGGTCGATTCCCATATGCGCGACACTCACCTACTCGACGTCGTGCGACATCGCCTGTCAAATAATGATTACATTGATTAAAGGCCGATTTTCATATACGCGACACAACGAAGTTTTGACAAGATTGAGACAAAATAAAATTAATGTTAATTACCTCAGATTAGTTTTGATTGATTTTAAGTTCAACATAAGTTGATTATTAAATTTTTACAAACTACAAACTAATTATGCAAAAATGAATTTTTGTCTTGCTTTAATTTGTAATGAAACGTAATTGAAATTCTGACCGTGCAAATTGCCGTCATTCAAGGAAATATCGGTAGGAATATAAAACAGATGACTTCACGCTTATTTATCTAAACTTGGAAGATATCTTTGGCGCTTGCTGTATATACAAAAAAAATGATCCTAATTGGATGTTTTGCGCGTCTTCTTCCGTCCCTGAATCACTATTTTTGTCTCCTTTGCATAAACATTTAACGCGATAATGTTGTAATCAAATATTTTTGCAATCGCATTTCTCAATATTTGACTAGTGCTCGTTTGATAAGTTCTTTGCAAGCAACAAAGTAAGAATGCAAGATTTCGTCCTTTTTTATTTTGTTTTTCAAGGCTGAGTGCATCTAGTTTTGTGTATCAAGGTGTCGACACTCAAAGAAACTGTAACTGTAATTTTATTTTTGTTTGTTTACAGGATAATATTGAATCGATATTACATAATAAGTACAAAACCGAAACTGTCCGCGCCCGTGACGGTTTCCAAGGTGCCCGTCACCGCTAACGTACCTGACAAGAACACGTTCAACATGAAGCCCATCATCGACGATCCAGAACGCCCTAAAGTAATAACAGTAAGTATCCACAGTCACAAAAATCACGAGACATTAACAAAACAAAAATCTTGCTTTTGCCTTTTGTATTTTGAAGTTAAAACTAATAGATCTGTTATTGTTTTTTTTATTGTAGTAGTAGCTTATTCTGCCTTTTTAGATAATGAACAAGATCCAGAGTCCTGAGAAGATCCCGAACAATCGGCTCTCCGCCAAGGCCGACTCAGTAGACACCGAGTGCATGTTCTCCTTGGAGGACATGGATGAATCTAGCGCCTACCTCAACTCGGACGGAGACCTCACCGACAGCGAAGGTACTAAAATAATCAGTTTAATCATTTTTGTTTTCTTACAGAAATATTCGCGCTAACATAAGTTTTCTATAAAAAATATTGCTTGTATAACAGTTAACCATTTCCGCTATAGTTACAATTTTAAAAAAATTAGTAATATTCTAGAATTAACAACTGTTACTTGAATAAGATTTTTTCAAGATTTCGTTATTCTAGTAACATGTTTTTTAAGCTTTACCGAAGTCTTTATCAAGATTTGCGAAGAAAACAGCAGCCGCACTCAGTTTGGTTTCAGAAACACTCTAGGAACGAGGGAGGCACTCTTCAGTGCCCAGGTTTTGATGCAGAGATGTAGGGATATGGATAGTGTTGTACATATATGCTTCATTGATTACCAGAAAGCTTTTGACAGAGTACAACATAATAAACTCATAGGTATCCTTAAAGGGATAGTATTAGAACACACGGACATAAAGATAATGAGCAACCTATTCTGGAAACAAACTGCCTCAATACGAATTCAAGGAGAAAGATCGGACCACATCGAAATCATGAGAGGCGTGCGCCAGGGATGTATACTAACACCGACTTTGTTTAATATAAACTCAGAACGCATATTTCAGGAATCGCTGGAAGAAATAAGATGTGGTATTAAAATAAATGGCGAGTATATAAACAATCTGAGAAACGCGGACGACACGATAGTATGCGCAGACAGCCTAGAAAACCTGCAAGAGCTGATGAACAGAATATCAGAAGTCAGTCAAAGGTATGGTCAGTCCAACGCTTTTATAGCATCAATAACGAAACTGGTGAACTGCTGGTCGACTGGGAGAAGGCGAGAGAACGCTGGCGGAGCTACTTCGAGAAAATGTCGACCGAGGAATTTCCCCATCCAGCAATTCCACCCACCTCTCCTGTTGAAGGACCAATCAAGAAGTTGAGGCTGTTCTGAAAGAGATGAAACTGGGGAAAGCCACTGGCCCTGATAAAATTCCAGCAGAGTTTTGGCGCTCTCAACAAAGGGATGCAGCAAGATGATTAACGCAGTTCTTCAACCAGATCATCAAAGAAGGTCGGATACCAACAGACTCGCAGTGGAGCATCGCTGTCCCAATCTTCAAGAAGAAAGGAAGCCCTGCTGAGTGTTCAAACTATCGCCCAATCAGACTTCTGAGCCACGCAATGAAAATCTTCGAACGCATTCTCGTCAAAAGGATTCGCAAGACAGCAAAACTCACAAAGAACCATGCTGGGTTTGTGAAAAACTGATGGTACAACGGATGCAATTTACGCAGCAAGGTTGCTGGTCGAGAAGGATCGTGAAAAGAATAAGCCACTGCATCTCGCTTTTCTAGACCTAGAGAAGGCCTTCGATCGGGTGCCTCATGATGTAATCTGGTTGGCGCTCCGAGAGCACGGAATTCCAGAATATCTTGTTAACTGGGTGCAGCTTCTTTACAAAGAACCGACGAGTTATGTTCAAGCTGCTGCAGGAGCAACGAATGATTTCAACATCATGGTAGGGGTCCACCAGGGCTCTGTCTTGTCGCCTATGCTGTTCATTCTTGTAATGGATACTGTCACATCAGACCTGCACAAGCCAATCCCATGGACGCTTATGTATGCTGATGATGTTATGTTAGCTGCAAACAGCAAACTTGAACTCCAGCACCAAACACAAATGTGGAGTGACCGATTAGCTGAATATGGCCTGCGACTCAATAAAAGGAAGACGGAGTATATGACTTTGGATCCCCAAGAAGTTGGGACCATCAGCGTCGATGGAGAAGATCTCCCTCGTGTAACAAAATTCAAATATCTTGGATCTACTGTCTCTGACAATGGAAGAATCATTGACGAGGTCAACGCAAGGACGCAGACATCTTAGTTGAAATGGCGTGCGACGACAGGTGTCACATGCGACCGCCGGATGAAAGACCACCTTAAATGCAAGATCTACCGCACTGTTATCCGTCCAATCGCACTTTATGGTACCGAGTGTTGGCCCACTACAAAATAGGCGGAACGTCGGCTAAGCGTCATGGAGACGAGGATGCTTAGGTGGACAGGCAGCGTCACTAGAATGGACCATGTTACCAATGTTGATATACGCAAACGTTTCGGAGTGGCGCCGATCCATCAGAAAATGTGGGAAGGTCGTTTACGCTGGTTTGTACATGTGCTGCGTGCAGTAGAAGACACTATAGCTAAGTCAGCATATACCCTGGAAGTCACGGGAAAGAGGCCCAAGGGACGACCAAGGCAGAGGTGTATTGATACGATCCATAATGACCTGAAGACTGCACATCTACACCCAGATATGGCTCAAGACCGAAAGAAATGGAGACTGCGAATTCTCACAGCGGACCCTGCGACCAGGCGGGACAAACGCTAAGAAGAAGAAGTCAAAGGTAAGGTCTCACGCTAAATGTAAAAAAAAACGTACATGATAGACATAAAGTACATGATAGTATCCAAAAACAACAACCATGTCGGACTGCTTTGAGTTAACAACGAACTGATTGAGAGAGTGCAAAAATACCCGCATCTAGGGACAACACTAAATGAAAAGTGGGACCACTCAATTGATATCAAATATCGGATAGAAAAAGCGAGGTCCGCATTCCTGAAAATGGCAAAGATATTCCAAAAAATCACCAAAATATACAAACGAAGATGAGGTTACTGAGATGTTACATCTTTACAGTACTTCTATATGGAGTGGAGTCCTGGACTCAGACAGAAGGTATCGAACGGAGACTCGAGGCATTTGAGATTTGGCTATACCACCGCATACCCAAATTTTTCTGGGCGCCTCACGTCACTAACCAGCAGGTCTACAGAGAATGGGAAACGAGAGGTTTTACTAGCAATAAAGACAAGGAAACTGGAATACTTCGGCCATATACTGAGGAACAGTCACAGTACGGTCTGTTGCAACTTATACTACAAGGAAGAGTAGATGGAAGAAGAGGTCCCCAAAGAAGTAGAATATCATGGCTAAAAGCCTTTGAACCTGGTTCAACACAACAACAAGAAATCTCTTGCAAGGCTGCAACAAACAAAGTCTGAATTTCCATGATGATCGCCAACATGCGAAACGGATAGGCACCAGAAGAAGAATCAAGGTCTGGCCATAACTTAATAACGAATATAATAAAAGAGCCAATCCTTAACAAGGAAGGATGCCTCAAAGGCTTTCATTTGAAATACCCTTCAAAACACAGCTACAGTGGGCAGAAGGGTATTACCATAAGAAAAACCAAGGAGACCTATTCTCGTACACGTGTGACGCGAGTATCTGTGGTCTGTCTCCTTGGTGCAGCATAACTATGCCACTGGAGAGACACACCACAGTCTTCCAAGCGGAAATTCTCGCAATCGAGACATGTGTCCGGGAAAATTTAAGAATAGAGTACAGATGTAGAAACATCTATATTTTCACGGACAGCCAGGCTGCGATAAACGCCCTAACATGTCATAGAATAAAGTCTAGTACAGTTTGGGAGTGCCTTCAGAACTTAAAACGTCTGGCATAGCACAAAAGCGATACGTCTGCGTTGGTGCCAGGCTACATAGGTCTGGAGGGGAACGAAAAGGCGGATGCTCTTGAGGGGTGCCGCTGCAGCGCTCACGATTGCAAGGGAGGAACAGGTCTACGTCACCAAAACCATAGCCCGTAAAATAATAACAGAGTTGACCAGGAAAAGTCACGAATTACAATGGGTCCGCATAAGTGGCCAGCAACACAGCAAACGGATGATAGATACCATATCTAACACATTAAAGGCTGAAATTTTGCAGCTGTCCAGGATGCAGATTGCAACTGTGGCAGGTCTATTAACGCGACAATGCGCACTAAGAGGACACCTGCAGAAGATGGGCATCTGGACAGATGAACAACTATGCAGACTCTGCACCGAAGAGGACGAAACTCGAAGAGGACGACTGCAACGAAGAGGACTCGCATATAATCTTCTATTGCGAGGCAATCACGCACAGGAAAATAAAACTCAATATTACAGCCGAGGAACTTCCGCCGAACCACGAGTCACGTTCAGAACCGAATACATGGTTTGCAAAAAAACCTTTTCTGAAACTATTTCCTGAAAGATCAAGACCGAATACATGGTTTGTATTTATTTGCTTGAATGGAAGAATGTGGGGGAATACAATTGGGCTATAAGGCCGCAGTGTTTTCAAGGATTGTAGGTCGCTGAACCCACATTGGATAAGAGAAAAAAAGCTTTCTCATAAATGTTACTAGAATAACAGTTGGCAATTTTAACATAGTACCAGTTTTGAAAAATTTAATAACATCCTGTTAAGTGTAAGAGTAACCGCCTGTTAAGAGTAATTTTTGAAGTAAAACTTCTTTAGATACTTGTCTCTAGGCGCGACTATTCAAATCTTTTTTCAATCGGATATGACGTTGACTGACGGAAATAAGGTTAGGTTAACTCATATCTACAGAGATGTCGCCCTTTAACAGTTTTGACAAGTAAAACTGTTTTCACCTTTTTTTCGGACGGAAATAACGCTAGGTAAAGTTTATATTCTAGTTAGGAAGTTTCCGTTTTTGATAATTTCAAATTTTGTTGACAATGATTAACAGCTAAAAAACAAAAAATGCGAATAAATCTACTTGTGAATTGGTCAAAGTTGATCAGTGATGGTGTTTTTTTTTCTTGTGTTGTAGATCGTGATGATGGTATTCAGATGAGGAAGTCGTCGATAAATGAGCCAATGAACTTGGCGAAGTCTCTCCCGGTGGATATTCCAGTATTTTACGCACCTTTGTCTCCTTTCCGTCAAAACGAAGATCTCGAGGACATAGAGGTAACTAATCTTATAACCGTCTCTTCTAAATTCAACTCAAGTTAGTAATACTGACACGAATAATAGTCGCACTAAAATTGCCTTAGTTTTTAATTTATACAGGGTGTCTCAAAATAATGTACTAACACTTCGAATGAGGAGAAAAACTTTATTTATTAACATAGAGAGCAGTTAAAAGGCTTCAAGTACAGAATACAATTCTAATTGAAGAATCATGTTCGCAAATGTTCAAATTGATGACCATTATTGTCCAGACAATGCTGATAACGCGCACCAAGAATTCGCAAACATCAGAAAACATTGAATGCATCAATTGTTCTTGGTTTGGTGCCATAAACTCTGTCCTTGAGCTATCTCCACAAAAAGAAGTCCAGGGGTGTGAGGTCTGGGGAACGCACAGGGTATTCAATGCTACCCCTTCCTCCAATCCATGTGTATTGAGCTGCATCGAGGTGAGTTCGTACATCACGATGATAGTGGGGAGGTGCTCCATCTTGCTGAAAGTAAATCTCATCGTCATCACCAAACATCTCTGTATTGTTTTTCCACTTGTGTATCTTCTACCTCCGTACTGCTGAAAATAGATATCACCAACGTCCATCTCGTCCACTGCATTGACTGCAACAGTTTCACCTACATTATTCTCGAAAAAATCTCGATCCATCACACCAGCGACTCAAAAACCACACCAAACTGTAACTAGTGTTGGATAAAGTGGTTTCTCAACAATTAAATGGGTTTTCGGAGCCCCAGATCTTAAGCCACTTAAATGGAAATGGGCCTCTTGGATGATATTTTTTCTTTGATGAAGCGTATTTATATGGTCAATGGGTCAAACAGAGGCAATGGATTAACCATCCATTCTAAAAGCAGAAATAGAACTAGCCATCAAGAAACTTAAACCAAACAAGGCACCAGGCTACGACGGCATCCCAGCAGAAATAATACAAGCCATGAGATTGAGGTGTTAATATTTTTCACACCCTGCTCCAAAAAATCTGATCCACAAAAACATGGCCAGAGGAGTGGGTGTCATCTATATTTATGCCTCTACATAAGAAAGGTGTGAAAACCTTGTGTCACAACTACCGCCTGATATATCTGATTTCACACGCTAGTAAAATAATGCTCTGTAATACATGAAAGATTAAAAACGTATCTAGAATGGCAAATCCCACCAGAGCAGGCAGAATTTGTTCGCGGTCGTGCTACTAAAGAACAAATACTGAATCTTCGCCAAGTCTTTGAAAAGTATCGCGAATTCAACAGACCGCTCTGGATAATCCTGAAGAAAATGGGAGTTCCGGATCATCTGTCACTTTTAATTCAGAATCTGTACATAAACAGTAAGGCAGTCGTAAGAGTTGACAATCAACTATCTAATCCCTGTAACATAGAAAAAGGAGTTCGTCAAGGATGTATCCTGTCGCCTCTTCTATTTAACATCTATGGAGAATATATTATGAGAAGGGTGACCGACGGATGGAACGGCGGAATTGCAGTTGGTGGAATAAAGATATCTAATCTTCCTTATGCGGACGATACCGTCCTACTAGCAAATACCCAAGAGGAACTTCTGGAAATCTTGCATAAACTGTAAATGGAAAGAAATAATCTTGGCTTGGCCATCAACTACTCTAAGACCAAAGTTATGATCATCAACAGGGTCCAGAATAATATGCCATATGAATAGTAGACATAATAATATGACATCCTTCACCTGGGTCAATGCCAAGTCGTGCGCCAATATATCTATCTGGGAGCACTGATTTCAAATGAGGGTGGCTGTTCTCAGGAAATCATTCGTAGATGCGAAATCGCTAGACGGACAGTGAAAAGTCTCCAAAAAACATGGAAAGATAGTGCTATCACTTTAAACACACAAAATACTTTCATTAAAACACTGATATTCCCAGTACTTCTATATGGAGCAGAAACATGGTCGATGAAGGTTGTCGATCGCAGGAAGATCGACGCGTTTGAACTATGGTGCTGAAGAGGAATCCTACGAGTTTCCTGGACAGCAAGAAGAACTAATGCGTCCATCATCCAAGAAGTAAACGAACCCCAAAGGTTATCCAAAATAGTGCTAGCTCGAATCCTTAGATACTTCGGGCACATTCAGAGAAGAGACGAGGACAACTTGGAGCGACTAATAATTCGGGGTCGGGTAGATGGTACTAGGTCCCGAGGTAGATCTCCTACACGCTGGACTGATCAAATAAGGGCATTCACTGACTTAACAATCAACCAAGCAGCTTTTGTAAAGTGAGTAACAAAGTAATACGAAGCTTGATCAAGACTCTTTTGTCAAGAGGAAAGCGAAGAAGAAGAAGAGAAGAAGAAGAAGATTTATAGTGTAATTCATATTGGCAAGTAAGGGGAGTTAACTCTCACCAGTAATTGTTTCGTTTAAAAAATGGTCCTATGATGCCCAATGCAGATATCCCACACCACACTGTTACTCCTGGTAACTTTAAATGGTGTTCAACTGTTACATGAGGATTTACAGGACCATAGTATGTGCAGTTATGGCGATTAATGTAGCCATTTAATTTAAAGGAGGTCTCATGGCTCCCCACAATTTTGTATGGAAACCCTACATCTTCTGCACATTTTTCAGGTACCATTCATAGAATTGAACTATCCGGTCAGGATCTTCTTCGGTGGGAGCATGGATTAGTGTTGGAATGTAGCATTTCCAGCGCAGACGTCACATGATGCGATGGCTATCTTTTGAGGTGTGCGTCTTTTGCGATTTCTGTGGTGATCGAAGGAATATTTCCTGCACCTGCTCTTCTTTTCATTCGTTCGTCTAGAACGTTTCTTGTTGACGTTGTGAACGGTTCCATCTGCTTCAAATTTATCTCTGATGCCAGTAATGGTCCGGGGTGCGTTGGTGGCAGGTTCGAATTCCCTTCTGCTTTCTGAACCGTCTTTCAGCTTCCGTGGCGTTTTCGGTCTTCCAATAACATTTCAGGACAAACTTCCGCTCTTCCAAGCTAAGTTGATTTCTTGCCATGCAGTAACAATAATTACACATGCAAAAACATAAAAGGCAGCATGTTAGCGACAATCCAACTATTAGGTTAGGTTAATAATTACACCTGCAAAAACATAAAAGGCAGCATGTTAGCGACAATCCAACTGTTAGTACATTTTTGGGGACACCCTGTATATATGTAAGACAGTTGGTGACACTAATAACCTAGATAATAATATATAATAATTCTCCAAAACACAGCACTGCCAACAGTTTCTTTTGGGGAAATATTACAGTTTAACAAACCAACAGAAAATCTAATGAAATTTCATTTCTAAAGAATGCATATATTAGAAATTTTAAATTTAACAGATAGATATTTGGTAAATTTCATCGTTTCCAACTGTTAGTATAGGGAAAACACGTTTACTAACTGTTGAAGTCTTGGGAAATTCTACTCTACTCTAAATCCCCAAATTCTAATCTGTTTTTACTAGCTGTCTGTTGGCGACACTAACGTACATAACATTACGTAATTATTGTCCAAAATTCAATACTGCCAACTTTTTCTTTTAGGGAAATGTTACAGTAAATTGACATTAAAATATGTAAAATTGTTATTGTTTTGTTTTAATCCTGATAATCCGGAATTATTTGATAATCCGGCGGTTGTCTGGTCCCATATGTGTCGGATTATACTGTATTATTTTATTTTCAGCCTGAACAAGTGAAAGATATAGCAGCGAGCATAAAGGAGTTGGCAAAGAGTGTGCACGCCGACACAGTCTTCGGCGATCTTCCAAGGCCCAGATGCAAGACACACATCTGAAGTTCTTCCACGCCACCCCCAGCAACTATCTATATAGTTTTCTTTATGTGAATTTTCCTCCATAAAGTTTTCCAAGAGAGAAAAAAGATTTTTTGTTTGGAAATTTAAAAATTTAATTGATTTGTGTAATAAGTTAAGGGTAAAAAGATATTTTAGTTGGAGATTTAAAAGATATTCGATAAAGATTTGTGTAATAAGTTCCAGATTTGATTCTTTTTAAGAATAAATTGAGAAACTTATTGGAGGAAAATCCTAAGTATACAAAAACAAAACTATTTTAATTTTTTTAGTTAATATTTCTTTTATTTTCATTTAATTATAGATTTACAGTCTATATAGATAGGAAACGAAAGTGTATTTGAAACTAAACCTTGAGGAATCGCAATGTCGGTTGCATTGTGACATCGAAGCGGCGGGAAATTTATTTTTTTATATTAAAGAAAAAGAGTTCCTCCTGATTTTCTCTCCTTTTGCTATAATTAGTGAAGTAAATACAAAGTGGGACGTCTGAACAAGTTTCCTCAGACAAACATTTTCTAACGGCCAGTCAAAGTTTGCAAAAACAACACTTTCCCCGTAACTAGAATATTATAATGCCAATTTTTTACTTTCAGCTTTCAATATAGTAAAAGAAAACAACGACTATTTTTATATCAACAAAAACTAAAATTACAATTTTTTTTTAATTTAAACAAAATTTCAAAAAAAAAAAATCTGCTTCTAATTTTTGTCTCGTAATCTCACTTTATTTTTCTTTTCTGTCTGGAAAATCTTTATTTTCTTTTGCTAGCATTTTGCTCGTTCCGTTACTTGAAAACGCAGACGTACCTTATTTCACTTTCTTTTACTTTTGTTAATTTATCATTTGTACAAACTTGAAAAACTGCATTTAGAAATGTAATAAAAATTATAAACTGTTTCTACTTTCTTTATACAGTACCTATACTTGAACCTGCGAGAGAATGCAGCTGTACTGGGCCGAGGTATCAAGGGACGCGCCGAGGTACGCGCAGGTTAGTTTGAGTTAAGAAATGCAACTAAATACCGCGCACTCGAAATAATGTGGGGGTATGCGTAGAACAACGCTAAACTCGCCGGTACGAGTATAGTTGTATACATAGAAGAAGAGTTGTGAGTAGAGTAGAGTAGCGGGTAGAGAGCGCACTTGACCCGCAACTCTACACATTTTCGGTTCGGTCGCGTTTACACAGAGGATAGTTATCAGTAGAGTACGCTGTGCGCTGAGTTTTGTGAATATGATAATTTAAAAAAAGAAGTTTTTACAAAAAACTTTTTTGCTTTGGTAGAATATAAAATCATGCTCTTCATCATGCTCTTACAACTTAACACCAAACCAGTAAAAGTAAACATAATTCAAGTGTACTCTATCGACCTTCATAAAATATTTTCGGAAATTGTCTGAAAATATTTGGGTAATTATTGTAATGACCCCGTAAAACTAAATAAGATTGGAACGGCTCGTTGCCGCTACAAAGACATAAACATAATAATGGGCGATTTTAATGCGAAAATTGGAGAAGGTAGATACGCAGACCAAGTTGGGGAATTTGGCCTAGGTATTACAAATAAAAACTGCGGTGACTGCGAACCAAAGTCAAAGACGTGATTGAACGAAGCACAGAACTTAAGTGGAGCTGGGTAGGATAAGTAGCCAGGGAAAACACCGACAAATCGACCTATAGGATTACTCACCAAGAGCCACAAAACGAAGCACTGGCAGACCGCAAAGCAGATGGCTCGACGACATCAAGAAAATAGCGGGGAAATAATGACATCAAACCGCAAAAAGAAGATGGGCATGGAACAACCTGAGGGTGGCCTACGTCGAAAAGTGGAAAAAAAACGGGCTGAAGAGTGAGAGATTAGAAATGACAGTGGGGACAGACTAGTAGAGTTCTGCCAAAACAATAAGTACATAACAACAAATAAATGGTTCCAGATGCCGAAACGCCGTCTATACACCTGGACATCCCCCCAACACCGACCAGGTCATATTGTTAAGAACCATCCTAATAAACAAAAGATTTCGCAGCTGCATCAAACGAGTAGCCGCATACCCGGGAGCAGACGTCGCTTCAGACCACAACCCAATTATAGCAAACACACACCTTCGTTTAGTAAAACAAAAAACATCTAAAGATAAAAAATAATCGACATTCGCAAACTTACAGAAGAACCAATGGTCAAAACCGCATATTCCAACCACATACCTAAACACAAAAATAAAAGAAGGACAACAATTGGAAACACCTCTAAAAACTCTAAATAGAAAAACTCGAATAGAAAAAGAGTCCTAGATGCAGCAAAGATGTAGAGGAATTACAAGAGAAAGGCGTGTATTCAATCTACACAGAAAAATCCAAGAAATAACAGGACCATGCAAAGCGGGAAAACCGACCCACATCATAAATGACCAAAACGAACAAACTTGTAGAGCGCCTTACAGCGAATGACTTACAAGCTTCTGGAGCGTCTTATACTGAATCGGGTCAAAAGTTCTCGAGATAGTGAGTTCCCAATAGAACAGGCGGGGTTTAGACCCAACCAAGGTTGCTGTAAACAAATATTGGCACTCACTTCGCACATAGAGTAAAGTTTAATCTGCAGCGGCGTTCGTAAACCTTTCAGCGGGATACGATAGGGTTTGGCGCCATGGACTGCTCCTAAAGTTTGGCAAGGCTATCCCCTGTCTAAAACTGCTGAAACTACTAGATAATATGCTATCTAATCGACGTTATATGGTTTTAATGGGCGACAGAGAAAGCAGATGGCGCCCACTGAACGACGGGTTGCCACAAGGTTCAGACCTTGTACCTACACGTTTTAACCTGTATGTAAGTGATATTCCCGAGACGACTGCATTGAAGTTCCAATATGCCGATGACATTGCACTCGAATAATAACACACAGAGGTCACTGCCTGCGAGAAAGCGCCAACTGAAGATCTTGAGAGTTTAGGAGCGTATTTTTCGAAATGGAGGCTGAAACCTAACCCATGTAGGACAAAAGTGGACACTATTCCACTTAAATAACCGCATGGCTGACTTGAAGTTTAACGTGGAGTTTGAGGGACAGACATCCGAGTAATCAACAACCGAAGCCACAAATGTTTAGGTGTTACCAGAGACAAGTATCTAAAGAGAGATGCGACACCCACTAAGGAATTTTTGTGACAGAAGTTTGCGCTAACTATGAAAACATTATGGAACTAATTATCAAACGCGGGCTATATGAATGTTTTATTAAATATATGCGATAATATAATTTATTTAAAATTGGGTGAAAATTAAAAACAATTTGTTAAATATGTTATTTACATGTACTAATAATATATTAAATATGTATTTACATTAAAAAATATATATAAAACTTTGTAGAGGGTCATCCTTCATATTACTTTCACAAACAGGAACAACACATTAGAAATTTATGGAATCCATTAATCCATCTGAAAGTAATGGATATGATGGTAATAAACCAATCATGTTTAATACAATAAAAACATGAACATTTACCTTTCAATTTAGATTATAACTAATGTACGGAGAATTATTTTCAAGAGTCTTGCACTAATAATATCTTGCAGACACAATATATTCTTGGATGCTTGGATGTAAAATTCCTTGACCGCATAAATAGCACTTATTGACAAAAACAAAAAACTTATATATCCAATATATATACAATATATATAACACGAATGAATATCTTGCACTTTGGCGACATCATCTTTAAACATTTGTCTCTGGGTGACATTTTGCTACTATAAATGTAAACAACACTAGTTATTTACTTGAGATTTCATGTGCTCAGTGCCATCTATCTCTTAATTTAAGCGACCAAGCCATCTATAAATTCATTATTGAATTAAAACTTCTGTCACAAGGTCACCCATAAGAGTGCCATCCCCCTGGGTGTTACCCTCGACCGTACACTTACTTACAGAAAACACCTGGGGAATACATCGGCAAAGTTACGAACCAGAAACAATATCATCCATAAGCTGGCTGGGTCCGGTTGGGTCTCTAATGCCAAAACACTGCGAATTGCCTCACTGGGACTTGTATACTCCTCTGCAGAATATTGTGCACCTGTCTGGAGTCCCGATGCACACACTCGTAAGGTCGATGAACTAAATCGTATTATGAGACACATTACTGGCACCCTAAAACCTACAGTCAGAATGGCTCCCTGTTCTATCCAACATTGCACGTGGATGAGACGGACACAAGGAGACGTGCTGCCACACTAAGGGAATATAAAAAGGTCATGAGAAATCCCTCCTAAACCATATTCTACAGGAGGAAAACATACCCGACAGGTTAAGGCCAAGAAATCCATTCTGGAAAGAAGCAAGAGAAGTTCTTGACGGTAATTTCTTCATCGATACGACGTGGAGGCGCAATTGGGATAGCGCACATAACAACCAACTGATATCCGACCCGACTGTCACGCCGAACGGCTTCATGCTGAATCGACGCGATTGGAGAATCATTAACCGAATTCGAACCGGGGTAGGCAGATGTGCCCTACTTATGCACCGCTGGGGTATACGATCCGACTCAATATGTGTCTGTGGAGCGGCTGAACAAACAATAGCTCACATCATAGATGAATGTCCACTACGACAGTCCACTGGAGGAATTGAATCCAGAAGCAATATGTTGGCTGATCAATTTGGACATAGATATGTGACGGTGCTAAATGTAATATATTAGCTAGTAAGTTTTAAGGAATGTTTATACCCACCTTGCGTACGATAATAATAATAACCAAAACGAAGCAATAACTAATGACATAGATAAATGCAATATATGGCGGGCAGACGTCAAAAAGCTCTTCGATTATGACGGGCCGGAGGCAACAACCAGCCCAACGCAACATGACCTCACAAAGCCAAGCATTCTAAAAACCGAATTAGCACACACCATTAAGGTTGCGAAGAACAACAAAACACCAGGTCCAGACGATATCTACGCAGAATATTTCAAGCAGATACAGGAGGAAAACATAAACATAATTTTAAAATTAAACAACAAGATATATGACACGGGACAACTTCCAAAGGAATGGCTAAAGTCTACGTTCATTAATGCTAAAAAGCAAACAGCGACCAAATGCAAAGATCACAGGCCAATGAATGCCGCATTAAAAATATTCCTACGCATCATACAATCCAGGCTATTTAATAAACTTGAAGCGGAGACACTCGGTTGGATTTAAGAGCGGCACCGGTACACGAGAAGCAACATTTTGCCTAAACACATTAGTACAAAACGACTATGACCAAAGAAAGGACATCTTCCTGTGCTTCATTGACTATGAAAAGGCGTTCAATAGTATCAATCACGAACGTCTGTTGGAGTATCTAAAAAGAGCTGGTATAGATGAAAAAGACGTAAGAATAATGCAAAACCTCGGGGGCGGAAGCCGGTTTATTGGTGGACGCCAGAAGTGGCGCAAGCGAGACGCGTGGCGGTGGCGTGTAGGCGACAACTTGAGAGGGCGCAGCTTAGAGGAGAGCCGTGAGAGGCTGCGGAGGAGCGGGCGAAGCAGGACCGTAGTGATTTTCGACGAACGATTGCGCGGAGTAAGTCCCAGCGGTGGCAGAAACTCTGCCTCCTGGTCGACCGCGATCTGTGGGGCTTGCCGTACCGCATCGTCACCGGTCGGTTCGGGCACTAAGGGAAGGGCCCAGACGCGTGCGTGATGGATTCTGGACCGAAGCCGTGGTTGACTACCTTTGCCCCGTCATGGCTAGGGGGGTGGGACGCGCTGTCGTGGGGCGGTACGTTGTGGTGGCCTCCTTCACCGTGGAGGAGGTCGGCAGAGCGGTCGCCTCACTACCCGCGAAAAAGGCACCCGGCCCAGGCTGCCTAACGAGCTGTTCCGCTTGCAGCAGGGGGGGGGGGTCTCGAAGGACTTGCCGACGTCTGCAACAGATGTAGGAACACCCCCTCTGGAAGAGGGGGTGTTTCCCAGGTGCCATAAAGAGGCCATTTTGGCGCTTATTCCAAAGCCGGGTATGGATCCCTCGACGCAAGGTGCGTGGTCTGTAGGGCTTTTTTGCTGGACGGCGCGGCGGGGCAAAAGTGCTGGAAAGGTTGCTTCTATGGCGGTTACAAGCCGTTATATAGGAAGGGGACGGACTCGCTCCGGAGCAGTTCGGCTTTCGTAAAGGGGTTGGGACGGAGGATGCCATTCGGGCTGTCCTTCGTGTCGCGGAGGGGGGCAACAGCGGACCGTACCGTACCAGGGGGCATTGTGTGGTCGTCAGCTTTGACGTCGCTAATGCCTTCAACACGGTACAATGGCGGTTCGTTCTCGAGGCACTATCTGGGTGGAAACTACCGGAGGCGTTGCTGAGGCTCACTGCCGATTACCTGCGCCACAGAACCATCAGGTACCGCGAGGAGGAGGACTGGCGCGAGCTGGGGTTGTCTGCCGGGGTTCCGCAGGGATCGGTTTTAGGACCATTCTTGTGGAATGTCGCCTATGCCTTCTGCGGACGCTGAGACAGTTACTGCCCACAGGGGTGGGTATTGTGGCGTACGCAGACGACCTGGCACTTGTCTTCACCGGAACTCGTTCGGGAGTGGATGGAGACGACAGGCCTTCAGTTCGCCGCCTCTAAAACACAGGCGGCCCTGCTCTCCACCAGAAGGTCAGGTAGTGGCATTCTGAAGATTGAAATCTTAGGAGAGAGGATACCGGACGAACGGTCGATCCGGTACCTCGGTGTGATCCTCCAGGCGGGGCAGTGGGGATAACACGTGTGCCACGCCGTCGCCAACACGGCACGCGCGTCACAATATGGCACGTCTCATGCCGAGGGCCACCGGGCCTGAGGAGCGTAGGAGGAGGCTTATGGCTAGTGTGGCCACTAGCAGACTCCTATACGCGGCACCGGTGTGGGCAGCGGCGGCTAGGGGTAACGCCCGTAACAGGGAGCGTTTGCGACGGGCACTGCGCCCGGTGGCCATTACGATCGCCCGGGCTTACCGCACTGTCAGCCATGGTCATACATATCGCGGATTCCTCCCGCGGACCTCCTTGTTATGGAGCGCGCGTCGGTGGTTGGCCTCGTCGGCGAGGTGGGGCGGGGGGTGTGGGCGGCCGATTCGCGACTTCAGTCATGAGGAGTTGCCTGGGTGGGAACAAGGGCGGTAGGGTTTTTCTTTTTTTGTTTTATTATTGTTTTATTTTTATTTTGTTTTATTATTGTTTTATTTTTGTTGTTATTGTAAATGCTATTGCATAGCATCTTGTATTTCTATGAAAATCCTGTTGTACTATTGAATAAAGCTCATCTGGTGCCCGTTGCGGGAAGACTCGAAGGGTGGGCAGAGGCAGTAATGCCATCGTTGGCGGTCCCTCTGTCCTTCCGTTTCAGTGCAGCCACTTGAGAAAAAAAAAATCAAAACCTGTACTGGCAACGTCAGAATACCAACCAATTATCGACGGAAGAAATCGAGATAAAAAGAGGGCACTTCACATATATGCTCTTATATGTGTTGTATGAAAGGAGAGACGGTTAGCACTCCCCTAGACAAGGATGGAATATATATATATATATATATATATATATATATATATATATATATATATATGTATATATATATATATATATATATATATGTATATATATATATATTATGCTCTTCGTTCATTTATGTTCACTGGACTTGAAAATTAGGAGTGCCAGAGTTGGGTTCAAAATTTTATCTCTTATCTCTTTTGTTTGGTTTGCTTATCTCTTTCGCTGGTTTGACCACTGGTTTGCGGAATCGAGAGAATCTGATTTCAGAAATGGAATCTACGGACAAAAATACTATAATGATCTAATTCTGCATCTATATTAGTCTAATGACTATATTACCTATACGTCCAAGCCTAAACATTTTAAGAATATATTAAAAGCTATAGACAGTGAGAAAGATGCGTTAATATATAAGAGTTTATTGTTAAAAGAATTATCGAGTTATGATAACGTATTAAAAGAAATAGAAGATATAAAGAACAAAGTAGACGAGCGACGTATAAATTATACGAATAATCAACCAATACATATTAGACAAAGTACACATGCACATTTAGGCTATATACAATTAGAACGAGACTTAGAATACGAATGGTTACTAGATAACCATTCTAGATAAAGATATTACAGAAAATACAAAAAATTCTTTGACATTCATAAAATAAATGATATATTAAATTATAAAAAAGAATTATTAAAGCATTTAGATATGGAAGAACGTATAAAGCAGGAGAAAATGCAAGAAGAAAAAGGTATACAAGATTGGAAATTAATGCAAATAGAAAAAGCTGCAAAAGCATCTGCAACTATAACATTAGATCCTGATGAAATTATAGAAACACATATAGATGAACCAAGACCACCTTTAGAAGTAGCTACACACTATATTCCAGACAAAATAGCAAAAGCAGAAACAAATCCTATTGTAGCAGTAGGTGCAGTTATTGCAGGAGGTGCAGCTATAGGAACAGGAGTATTCACTAGAAGTAAAGGATATAGATTATTACCACAAGAAGGAATAGAATTGCAACCTATAGATACAACAAGTACATCCGATACTGTAATAAATATGGAAACATTTGATATAGCAGAAGGAGTTAGTGAAGATACAGCTTTATTAGGCACAACAACAGCTGCTACAACAGGAGGAATAAGTACTGGTACAGGATTATTAGCTGTAGGAGGAGCAGCTGGAGTAGCAATAGTAGCTGCAGCAACAGCAACAACTATACAAAGAGCGAAACAAAAAGGATACACATTGCCTGGTTCAGAATATATAGGACCAGGTAATCCTATTCCAATAGCTGAAGCAAAAACACCACAGGATCGAGTAGCGAAAGATCATGATGTAGCATATGGACAGCTATAATAGAATATGCGCAAAAAAATTATATTACGAAAGAAGATTTTTTATAACGCGTTAAAAATCTAGATGAAACAGCAATTCAAGAATTTGATAACTTATACAAACAAACAGGCTCGTGGCAAGCCTCCGTGGGAAAATACGGATTAAAAATAAAAACTAGGTGAAGCAGATAAATAAACCTATTTATCCATCACACAGCAATGTAAAAAAAAGTAAGTATAAATTAATGATATATTTTCAATTACATATCAGTCAGTTTCTACAACTACACTACATCAAAAGTTATATCAGGTATGTCGTCTAGAAAATCTGATGCAAACCGCTTGCAAAATACGGCTTAACGCTAGACCAATGGAAAAAAAATCCTTGGCACTTAGCAATAAAAGACGAATCTGCAAGAAAATGGTTCATGAATACGTATAAATTAAGAGATAGTATGACTTGGTATAATAAGCAGACAAATTTAGAGTTATTATTTCAAGAAGGACAAAGAGATTCTAACACTAAACAACAATTTAATGACTTTTACATAATTGATTATACAAATAACCATACATTTTGGACAAATAATCAACGAGTAAGAAGCAGAAACAAAATCCTTCAACTACTACTACAAGCACAAGTAAACTTCCTAGTACAACTACAACTCCTAGTACTACTACATCTGCCAATAAGCGTCCTAACACCAAGCTTGAAGAATCCGAAGTAGAAGAACCTGCCAGTAAGAAAACATCAACACAAATAGAATCATCTACAATAACTGAGATATCTACTATCCAAGGAGGAGGAAATTTTATTCAAATTTCTATTCGTGATAAGGTGAGAAATGCTATTATCTCTCATTTAGAACAGTCGAAAAATGCGATAATTTACATATGGGTATTAATCTCATATGGAATAATGATTATTTTCCATGTTCAAACATTCTCGTAGATTGATTCAGGATAGTTATTCTACATTTTCAAATTTAATTAACGCTGATGCTGTTCTTTGGGAGGAGCCTTATATTTCTCCCGATATTATAGACACTGCTAAATTAGTACTAGAGAGCGAACCCAGTATCGAAATTGCCATGAAAGGTAAAGCTTCCCAATCAGTAGGCAAAAGGGTTCCTATTTTTGTTACGACCAATCATGAACTGTCCAGATATGCTAGTGGTGAACGTACTGCTATTGATGCGCGATGTTATAAGTATTTTTGTGGAGAAGCAGTTAACGATTTATCGACGTATTGCAACAATCAAGTGAGACATTATTGATTGGAAGGAATCCTTACTTGGAAGGAAGGACAACTGAGCCAAGCCGGGAAGAGAGCTCTCTCTGTGACATCACAAATACCTTCTTCTCGTGTGAATCGACTCCGAGGCGGCGGTCTTCCCAAGGAACCGAGTGTGAAGAAGGCACATCCCGTCACCTCATTAAGAGGTGGCACGTAGTCAGCTTCGTAGCGTACATCCTGAAGAAATATCATCAGAATTTAAGAGGACGCACTTTAGCGAATATCAAAGACAATATTAACGATTTGGATAATTTAAGATTTTGTGAGATTTCCGGTAGCCACCCTCAGTACTACCAAGCTAATTTGTAATTGTATTATCATGAAATTTAGTAAAACTCGTTTATGTTATTATGAAAATAATGTTTGAGAAATACAAAGTGGTACTACCATTAGTATTAAACAATGTTTACAAAATCCCACTTTATCAATTGATACCATTGAAGGGTCAAAGCATGGTTGGCAGATAATTCCGAGAAATATGTATGGACTATACTGTAGTGTATCTGAATTACAAGCACTTTGTAGTAATTATGAATTTTTTGAACCTTCTAATATTTCTATTTCTATTAGTCATAATATACCTTTATCAAAGTTACCTAATGCTACCGGTACTACATTGTCCTTCAATAATACCATTTATTCTTTCCTGACTGAAGTTGACAGTAATATTGCTTTTGTTGATGGAGAATTTGACGACCTGAAAAATATAAAGTCGTTTTTTAGAACATTTGATGGAGGTAGTTATGAAGATAATATAAGATTAGTATTACCCAAACCGAATTTTTCATATAAATGTCCTAGAAATTATGTTAGTAATGATAGTTATGTTCAGTAACGTCGCTAGCGTCGGTCAATCGGGCGAATGCCCGGGGCCCACGGACTAGGGGGGCCCCACAGTGGCTGCAGATCGATTCTGAGACGACTGACGTGTGGCGTTTCGCGAATTTCACATGGGGGACCGCACCACGTGGGTTTTAAAAAGGCTCAAATTTGACATTTTTATGTCGCCGGAGGCGGCAGATCTTGAGTATTTTAACCGTGCGTCTTCGATGACTTAACTGTGAATGTCCCTCCGCACGTTGCGCATCCCCAAGTTTCGTCCTCCGTCCTGCCGCGCCCCTCCGGGGATCCAAAACCCACCCTAAAATCGTGGTTTTTGCGGAAACGGCCCGACGGAAGCGGCGGCCGCGGTGCAAAACGGGAATGTACATTTTTTCGGTGTAGAACCGAGATCCCCGTCGAGCGATGCCGTTTTCGCGACTCAACTCCCCCAGGTTCGGAAGCACCAGACCGAAAACTAAAATCATGATATTTTACTTTTGAGGAGCATTTTTGGTCGGATCCCAATTTTTTCCCCGAATCCTCTAGCCGCCGCCGCGCCACGTTTTTAGAGCCCTCACTCGTCGTCCTGCGACGTCCCGTTCACATGGTGCAAGAGCAAATAAATTATTTTTTGTGCCGATTTTGCAATCACTTCCACGGACGCCAAGGACTTATTTGATGGGCTCCAGGTCGCCGGTTGGGTTCGTTCTCTTCAGAACACACGCGCGCAACCATTCCGGCAAGATTTTTAAACTGCGACGACTTTTTGCGAATCTGCAGCAGTTTGAACAGAAAAATGCGCAAAAAGGGAGATAAACCAGAGGCGTTTTGCGGGGGTACATAGAACTTCGGAACCAATTGACGGATCGAAAGCGGACCGGTGCCGTTCGATCGGCCATAGAACCTTTTAGTTTGTTTGGGAGTTTAATCCCGATTTCGCCCAAGATGGCGTCGCGACGGCATTAAAACGACGTTTTTTTGGACATCCAGGAAAAGTCCCACGGAACCGCCAACTTGAACTCGGGAACGGTTTCGCGCGATTCCGGCAGGGAATTGAACGTTTCATCTTTTACTGCAAGCGGCATCGCGCTGCGTCGTTTGCAACCGTCGCGACGCTCGCCCAAACTCGCCGTATTTTATTTACTGGGGGCCCCACCTCAATATATATGCCCGGGGCCTCCAAATCCAGACGACGGCGCTGGTAATGTTAGTATAAAAATGAATGACATTGAAGAAACTATATATAATAAAAATGGTAAAATTAATGAAACTATTGCGCAAGATTACTATCCTGAATTTTTAGCTAATAATAATAATGTACCTACATATTTTATACCCTGGAGAAAATGAAGATGTTTACACTTATAATGATCCAAATAATCCCTATGCTAAAATACCTTGTAATGCTCAGAGATTAGGTGAGTTCTATAATAATTTAGATGAAAGAAGTCAAAAACTTATATCTTAAGAAAATAGTAATACTGCTATTACTTTACATTTCTAATTTAGTTCATATACCTTTATATCCACAATTTAGAGGTCCAAAATGTGATGGGACAGTGACAGGAATCCGTCCCACGGGATGGCATTTGGAACGAGAAACTCGTCCCAGGCTCTTCTCTAGTCTATACAGACAAGATATGACCTGCAATAACTCAAAAAAAGAAACAATAAATTTGTTTTTTAGTATTTATTAACAAATGAAAATAAGGAAATATATGTCAAAGATGCATAATGTTATGCATAGTGATAGTGTGTTGGTGAAGAAAGGGTGGGGGGATGGTTGTTGAATGGTGAATAAGGGTGACTGTGCACAGAGTAACAGGGGGGCTTGCACGTAATACCCTGCTACAGGTACAGGCTTCGATACTAGTGGCATAGATAGCTGAACACTAGTGAGAGTGAGTACCCTATTTTTTTTGTGTCTTGTGTGTGATGCGCAATATATGGTTACCTGTGGTCACATAGCCTCTCCACCCCAACTCCACATTCGCCTACACGTGGTGCCCCTGTTACGCTGAGCAACCTAGTGGAAGGTTTGGGTAACCAATCCCAGCGGGAAACCAGATCACGCCAGGTACTGGCCCTACCTAGACCTCCCAACACTCTTCAACTTGCTGATCTGGTTTCCCGCTGGGATTGGTTACCCAAATCTTCCACCAGGTTGCTCAGCCTAACAGGGGCACCACGTGTAGGCGAATGTGGAGTTGGGGTGGAGAGGCTATGTGGCCGCTGGTGACCATATATTGCGCATCACTCCCAAGACCCAAAAAAAAAAAAAAAGTGAACGTACCACAATAAACAATATAAGATACGCAGACGACACAGTGATCATAGCAAGCAACCAGCAAGACCTACAGCTACTAATGAACAACATAAACAGAAAGGGGTCAGAGACCGGAGTAAGAATGAACAGTTCCAAAACAAAATTCATCAAAAAAGCCGTAATAATCAGGCACGAGCGTCATCGCGGTAGAGGGGGGAACAATCAAAAGAACTACGAGCACGAAATACGAATGACCGAATAAAAATACCAGAAAGGGCCCTCAATGGAAAAATGCTTGGGAGAAGACCAGTAGGTCGACCATGAAAACGATGGGAAGATGCAGTTAAAGAGGATGCCGGAAATCTGCTAAACACTAGAGAGTGGAGAAGAGAAGCGATGAATAAGGAAGAGTGGAGGAAGAAGCTGAGGGAGGACGGGGCCTTATAGGAACAATGGGACGGGCCGCGCGACGGGGATGGGATGGGACGAAAATTTTAAGTTTGTGGGACGAAAATGTGATGGGACAGTGACAGGAATCCGTCCCACGGGATGGCATTTGGAACGAGAAACTCGTCCCAGGCTCTTCTCTAGTCTATACGGACAAGATATGACCTGCAATATCTCAAAAAAAGAAACAATAAATTTGTTTTTTACTATTTATCAACAAATGAAAATAAGGATATTTATACAAAAACGTAAAAATTCGCAAGTATAATCCCCTTTAATCGCCAAATATTTCTTCAGGTTCACTTTCTTGACTTGAGTCAACATCAGCAGTATTTTGTTCCATCCACAAAATGTCATCCACAGTGTTGGAAACACAAAACTTTTCAAAGCCATTGATAATGTTTCCTACATCGATTTTAGACCATGCATCCGTTACCCATTCACAAAGAAGAGTGACACCAGGTTTCTTAATTTTTCCAGTTGGAGTTAGAATATGATAATTCTCAAGCAACCAATTTGTATAATTGCTTTTTAAACCTGTTTCGAAAGGTTCGACATTTGAAACTTGAAGCTGTGGTCTCATTCCACCAGGAATTGTGACTAAATCACAATTCAGTCTTGTACCTTCCTGTTTCGCCAGCTCTGATATGTTATTTTTAAATGCATCCAAAACAAGCATTGATCTAGATGGACATGACCCTAACTGTTTTTGCCAAACTGTTGTTATCCAATCTACCATCAAAAGTTCATCCATGCATCCCTTTTCTTGAACTCGAACATTTATGCCAGAGAGGAAAGTTTCTTTTGGCATAGTTTTTTGTTTCAGAATTATGTATGGGGGCAGTTTAGTTCCATCAGCAAATGCTGCCAGTATAACTGTAACTTTAGATTTTTCGTTTCCCATTGTTTTAACCAATACAGATTTTTCACCTTTCTTGTCAACACTCACATTTGTCGGCATATCAAAGTAAACTGGTATTTGAGTGGCATTGCAAATTAAGTGTGGAGCAAAGTTGTGATTGCTTCTCAAGCTGACGATATGTCTTTGAAATGACAATAATTTTGCTTCAAGGTCCTTCAAGGTCCCTAAAGGAGTACTTAATGATAAACCTGTGCGTTGCATCATTCTTCGATACCAACCAATTGAAGCTTTAAATACGCATTCAGGAATGTCCAAATCCTTTGCAATTTCGAGAGCTTTAATACAAATCTTTTCCCTTGTTACCGGATAATCTTGGCTGTGCATTTCATAAATATACTTAGCAATTCGGTTATCTAAAGCTTTATGCCGTCCATTTTTCGGACCTCGAAAAGATTTCCTTGCAGAGTGTGCATTTTGTAATTCATTCTTTTGTTGTCGCCATCGTCTTACATTGCATTCTGTTACGCTGAACTTCTTAACAGCCAAAGAGTTATTCCGTGCTTCTGCTTCTTGTATCACCATCAATTTAAAATCAGCATCGTAGCATCTTCGAATCCCTTTGCTTAATTGCGTTTTCTTGCTTCCTCGCAGTTCAGCCTTGTTGCTCATATTAAATGAGTCAATAAATTCATAAATTTTATGGTAAATATACATCCAACAACCGAAAAAGAACTAAATAAATTAGGACTATAGAGGTTATGTTTACTAAATACTAATCTACAACATTTCAAGGATTATACATATTATACGGAATAATTCGATTATTTATGAGGCCCCAAAATGCCCGACAATTCAAAGGCCTGAAAATAAAAACTTCGTATATAAGGGACAATAATGTAATTTTTACTTAATTATTTGCATCGTTGTCCGCACGATCTTCAGGTTAAAAACAAACGTCAAGCAAACCCAACTTCGCGGTAGTTCACTTTTCCAGCCGTGCTTTTGTCGCACGTATTTATAATTACAAAACCGACGAATAAACCGACATGCAAGGCCCCCCGATATTTATTGATGTCAGTCCCGAAGACCAGGCAAGTCACGAACCAACCCCCATCTCCAAAACCATCCAATTTACACAAACATATGATTTCTCCCAAGTGAGGTTATGTTCTACATGGTAGCTTTCTACTGTTTTAGGCCCAGGAGTTGAGGGTTTACTTGAAAGGCTTAGGAGCGGAAATATCCGAGGAGAAGAGTCCTAAGGGACTCGAAGACGATTTGCACAAGATCATTGGGGTTTGTGATGCCTGTTTCAGGGAAGGACAGGAGGCTGAGGTCGAGTCTGTCCTCAATGATATCGTCTCAATAATGGTTTTTGTAAGTATAATTATAAATTAGTGAAATTTTGACTAATAGGTATGGCTAAGGTGCAGAATATGGGTATTTTGAAACTTAAGGTTGAGGACTTTTTACCTCGTGTAACTATTGTTATTTGTCTTACGCACTGTTTAACTAAAATCAGAAAGCAAAAATTGGAAAGCCATTAGGAATTAGTACTTGGTGCAATATTTATTAGAGGCTAGGGAGATTAGTATAAACAAACAAAACTCGACAATAGGATTACATAGATGGATGAGAGTAGGCAGCCAAGCTTAAGTTTATAGGAAAGGGCCTAAGGCCTTAAATAAAGTAGATTAGACAAACATAACTACACAGTTGAGATTAAACAGACTAGACAGATAAAATGAGACACAGTGTACTAAACATATTACACTAGACAGACAAGACTAGATAGATAAAATTAGACAAACCACACTGGACAGGCAAGACTAGACAAACAACACTTGACAAACAAGACTAGGTATTCTAAACACATGAGACAAAACTACAGAAAGAAAAATGCTATGGAGAGAAATAAATAGCTTCAAAAGAAAACACTGGTTATGTGTGGGGATGTGATTGTCACTAGTCACCTGAAAAAAAAAACATCCAGACCTCCAAATCAGCAAAAAAGTCAATTAGGTTCTAGATGAACTTTTCCCCTTCCATGAAGAACCGAGGTGGGAACAACTGCTTGTAAATCCGATTACTGAAACTTTTTCCATGGAAGAATTTATTAGGGCCAGCATCTGTATTTGAAGTGGCAAAGCCCCTGGTCCAGACAAACTGCCAGCAGAAGTCATTGAAATAGCTGTCAAGGGATGCCCTGAATATAATCCAAATGTCATGAACAACATTATGGCAGATGGAAACTTCCCCAATCTGGAAGAGAGCTGGGCTAGTCCTTCTTAGAAAAGGGGAGAAGCCCATAGAAAATCCATCGTCATATCAACCATTGCACCTGCTCAATGTTGCAGGGAAACTGCTGGAGCAGTTAGTGTTACATAGGATAAAGGTTGAGCTCAGTCAAGGGAAAAACCTCTCAGAAAAACAGCATGGATTCAAGGAGGGGTGGTCAACATTGGACGCTATTATGTGAATCCTGGACGTGGTGAAGAAAGCCTCAGCTGGTATGAGGACAACAAGAAAGATTATTGTGCTTATTACTTTAAATGTTAAGAATGCTTTCAATACATCAGCATGGGAAGATATTATGAATGAGGCTAGTGAGATGAGGCTTCCCCCATACCTTTTTATTTTAATTAAGAAATGCATTAGTGCCCACACAGGGCCTGCACTCCCGTGTAGTGTGGGGCTCTCTGGTCCAGTTGTTGTTGGCCAGCATACCCACTAAAACCTCTCTTCTAGTTTTTCACTCTTTTCCACTCTGGAACCACGCGAGCAGTACTTCAGGGGAAAGGGGAAACTCGGGATCTAGGATTGGCCTTTGTTACTTGCCACTCCATCCCTTCTTTTGTCTTCGTCCTTTCATTTAAGGATTTTGGTACACAGGTCTGTTTTTGGCTTCCAGTTGTCCTCGCTCTTAATCATAAGATTGACCATATTCTATGTGTTAATAGGTTCTCTTACCTCCTGTTCTGCTATGGCCCTAATAGTACGCCAATGCCAACATTGAAAGATAGTGTGTTCAGCAGTATCCATTGCTAGGCAGTATTGGCAGCTGTCACTGTCGCTGTCAGCTTTCTATTTTTCCTATGCTTTTAACATAAGCAGTGAAATTACCATGTCCGCTTAATATTTGTGTGAGGTAGAAGTTGATTTCATCGTGTTTACGTTTGTACTATCAGTCATTTTCGGGGATGAGGGTTCGTGTACAACCCCCCCAACCCACACCCCCTCCTTGGCATGGGCTCAACGTTGCTACCATTTGCTCATGATTTGGTTTCTGTTTGGGGGTCTACCCTCCTTGTTCGTTCCTTGGTTGGAAGCCCGTTCCTCCACCATAAGGTCTATCGGCAGGACTGCCATTATGTCTTGCAACAACAGTCTTGCAACAACAGTGCAACATTGGACACTGTGGTAGGCATATGCTTATGAGCATGGGGCGCTATGTTCTTATCAATATCTTCCTGTTAGAATGTGCTTTTAGACCATCTGCCCAGATCAGTGCGACTTCGCTAAGTAGCCTTCTAGTTTTAGTAGCAGGGCGCTTCTGCGCGTTTGGCTTTCATAGCCAACGCACCAGCGTGTTCGGCTTTCATAGCCGCGTTCTGGATGTGTCTACTCCAGGATAGCCGTTGGTCGATATGGACGTCGAGGTATTTTATTGTCGGTTTTGCCGGCATCAACCTGCTTAGGATGTTAACAGTTACGGTACCTATTCTCTTGCGACCTGTAAATGCGATGACTTTGGACTTCTCTGGAGCTATTTGCATTTCGTTCCTTTCCATCCAACTATGAATGGCTTTTACTGCAGTTTCGACCATGGCTTTCGAACACAGCTTCCTCATTGGTTTCCATGGACACCCCAAGGGGGTCGTCGGCGAATACTACCAGTCTGCAGTCCTTGAGGTCTTTTGTCTTTTCCAGGTCTAAAACGCCATCGTAGAGAATGTTCCACAGGAGCGGTCCGAGAACCGACCCCTGCGGGACACCACACGTCAACTGTGTTTCGTCATACGTTCTCCCCATACCTGCTTAGACTACTGTATAGTTATGTGCATTATTGTGCATTATCATAATCGAAGCAGTCGGTCATGGAAGGCGGTCATGAGGCAAGTCATGGAACAAGAAGTGCACACCGGTATTCCACAGTGCTCAGAAATGGGTCCAACACTGTGGAACATCCTGTAGGATGGAGTACTTAGGCTAAAGCTACCAGAAGGTGTTGAATTAATAGGTTTTGCAGATGATATTGCTCTGGTAGTAGCGAGAAAAGATGAAGAGGGAGTAATGGAACATGCAAATTGGGCGATTGCACATTTTGATAAATGGATGGAGAAAAAGCACTTAAGGCTGGCCCCTGAAACAATGGAAGCTGTTCTACTGACCAATGTTGTTCTACTGACAATTAAATACCTTGGTGTGATTATTGATAAGAAGTCGATGTTTTACAACAAATATCAGTCGACTAGCGACGTAAGCCCTCAAGTTTTTCAGCAGTACTGGAAAAAATGTCCAATGTAAGTGCACCAAAAAGTAGCAAGAGAAAGATATTATGCTCAGTATGGCAATGCTCTATGGTGCCCCGGTCTAGGCAAATGCAGTTGAGAAAGAGAACATTAAAAATAAGCTGGTCACAGTGTTGAGAAAATTGGCACTACGTGGGTGCAGTGCATATAAGACAGTCTCAATTGATGCTGTGATGGCAGGCATAGCACCCATAGAACTCTTTGGTAGAAGAAAGAACAGAATTGAAAAAAATCGGAACAGTGGGCAGAAGACTTAACAGAGAAGAACTTGGCAAAATTGCCAAACAACATCTATCCAGGAGTGACAAAAATACTTCACACGCTGTATAAATGCACAGTGGGCAAAACTATTAATCCCACAAGTGGTAATTTGGGTAGAACGAAAATATGGGGAGATGAAATACTATCTCACCCAATCGTTCAGCAGGGACAGATGCTTCAGATAGTACCTGCACAATGTATGTGTACAGCGAACAAACGGACAGTGCGGCGCACACGGTCTTCGAATGTGAAAGGTGAATTCCTAATTGGAAGGTGAAGAGGGACGACTGGACATCGAAGAGAGAAAAGGCTAGAGAGTAAAGACGATGATAACTGTGAGTAAAGACGATGATAACTGTGAGTAAAGACGATGATAACTGTGAGTAAAGACGATGATAACTAAGAATAAAGACACAGTTGGAGGTCATGTTAAAGTCAGAAGACAACTGGACAGCAACCGATGATTTGATAAGAAGCATTATCATTACAAAAGAGACAGATGAACATGTCGGACCGAAAACCAGGAACAAACCAATCTGACTAAATGTCTGAACCCCTACGCACATGATTTGAAATGAAGGATGTAAGGCAACAAATGCGTGAGAGAACAAAGACAACGGCATCCGGACAACTTGCGAAAAGCGGTTTTGGGATGTTCGTGAATTCCAAGTGGGGCGCTTCAGAAAGAAAATTCTCCCCATCCCCATCAATAAAAATCCCCATAAAAAAGACATACAAGACTAGATAACAACATCAGCTGGACAAGATTATTGAGTAAATATAGTAAATCAGACATTCAGAATGTAAGTACGTTATAATTGCTTGCATTATGCCTAAATGTTTATGACCAGTCTAAAACCATAATAAGAATTAGACTAAATATAATGTGTCTACACTTTTAAAGGAACTAATTCATTTAGTTTTTGCTATTATCATTATTTTTTCTTGGCAGATTCCTTTGGAGAGATCAGAAAATATCATCTTAGCTTTCTGTGAGAAACTTACAAAGGCTCCTGGACAGAAAATGGGACTCGTCTGTTTGAAAGCGTAAGTTTGTAATAAACCACAAAATTCACATCAAGATTAGACAGACAAGGCAGTCAACTATTGACAAGCAAGACTAGTCTTGCGATTAATCCTCATTTTTAATAATGTCTACTAATTGTCATTTCTTTTAGATTGTGGCTTCTGTTCCAATCTCTAGATGAGCGCTGGCCGATGAGGTACCATGTCTATTACCATTTGATTGTAATTGCCAAGCAGACAGACCAAGTCCGCCTGGTCTTCAAAGATGTTGAGAGTCTGAAACAACAGTTTGTTCAGTGTCAACCGACCAGTGAGCAACTTCAGAAACTCTATAGACTCCTTCATGAAGTCCTTGTGAAGAGCAACCAGAGGTAAAATAATAAAATCAAGAAAACTAAGTTTAGACTCATTCTAGAATGCTTTAGACTAGTTCAAGAATACCTTAGTCTAATTAAAAAATACCTTGGACTAGTTAGAATACCTTAGGCTATTTCAAATGGAACAATCAGAATTAAACTGGGCTTAACGAAACTTTTTTTTTTTGAGAGGAGAAGTTAGTGCACACATGGGGCCTACACTCCCGTGTAGTTTGGGTCGAGTTGTTCGTGACCAACATACCCACTAAAACCGCTCCTCTGGTTTTTCACTTCACTCTACCCAGAACCGCGTGAGCATTACTTCGATTGGGTGATTGGTCCATTCTGCCTTTCTTCTTATTCTTAATTCATCTTCTCAATATCATCTTCTTAATTCTTTTTCGTCTTCTGTCGCATAATTTCCCTCATTAGCTTAAGTCGACGATGTTATTTGCCCTCGCGTCTCTTCCACATCTCGTATTGGCGTCAATTCAGTGCGTTCGCCATCTCGGACTCTGGAAAATGTTATAATGAGGGCTATCTTCCTCTGTACCACAAAAGAGAAAAAATAAGAGAACGATGGATGAAAACCTGGAAAGAACTTCAAGGGCTAAGACAATCCAAAGTAATGCTGGGGATCTTTCAACCAGAAATGAACAAAATCTTGCCTGAAACTAAACAGGAACAAGCTTAGTATTCTGACTGAAGCTTAGGATTCTTCCTAAGCTTCAGTCGATTATTTCAGTCTTAGGATTCTTCTGATGCTTAGGAGTCCTGATGAGGCACTACAGACAGAGGTGGGACAAACATCTCAAGGTCATAAGCCTAGAGGAAGATGGCAGATGCAGATTCTGTGGCTCAGCAGAGGAAACCCCATACATCTGCTCAAAGACTGCGGAGCACGGCTGCGCAAGAGACAAATGTACCTTGTGGCGCACTGCTTGAGGGTTTGCTGAGAGGAGTTGCAGTCCTTCAATCTCACCCAGATCCTGAAATTCCTAACGGAATCAGGACTAGAGGAGGCGCTCTAAATGGATAAGTTTACCAATGATTAGATGAAGAGGGTGGGGTACAATAGATCTACGAAGGTCGCAGTACAAGTCACCGCCGAAACCTACTAATCTATCTTCCTCTGCTCCGCAATACCAACATGCGCTGTCGTTTTGTTTACCGATTCTCTTAAAATACATATCGAAAACCCCCTGGCCCGTCATCGCCTGTGTCTTGTTTTCTTGTTACTTGTTCCTGTTACTTGTTTACTTGTTCCTGTTACTTGTTTTCGTGCGGACTCGGACGACCACATTCATCTGCATAGGCAATTAGCGTGACGTGCCCCCCCCCCCCACATCCAGGCGCAACGCCTGGTCATAGAAGACGTTCCACAGGCTCGGGCCAAGCACCGAGCCCTGTGGGAACCGACAAGTGGTTGGGATACTCCGGCCAGAGTTAGTCATAATGTGTCTGTCCTTTAGGTATGATTTTACATGGCATCATAACTTCCTTTTTTGAAGAAGTAATTACTCATTTTACGAATCACAATTTTTTTCCTTTTTTTTTTTCTATAATGTAGGTACATATTATCTAATGTTTTGTTTTACATAGTTTTGAAAATTATGTCATGTAAGCCAATGCCCCCCATTGTCCATACACTGAATAAGCCCGAGTTTTGGCGCTAGCCATGACCCTTATCAGCATATCAGCAGGATGTTGGCAATCTCTGCCCGGAGATTGGTCTTCAGGTCTTGTAGGGTTCTTGGACAGTTGACATATACGCGGGATTTCAAATAACCCCACAAAAAGAAATCGCATGGGGCTAAATTGGATGAGCTGGCCACTCCAAATCGCCCCTTGAGATGAAGCGCCCAGGAAATTGTTCCCTCAAAACATCCATTGGTGCCCTTGAAGTGTGAGCCATTGCTCCGTCTTGTTGGAACCAAATGTCCCCTAAATGTAATTCATCAAGTATTTCACATACCGGTCCGAATTCACTGTCGTTGTGACCCCATTTTCTTTCTAAAAACCAGGGACCAACAATTCCAGCTGAGGAAATTGCACACCACACTCTGACTTTAGGTGAATGTAAAGGCCTCTGATGCAAATCTAGGGGATTTGTGTCATCCAAGTAGTACATAATCTGCTTGTTAACATATCTACTTAGTGAAAATGGGCTTCTTCACTGAAAAAAAACAATAGCGTCTTTAGGAACGTTTTCGAGAAGTGCCTCACATGCGTTTCTTCGAGAATTGAAGTCTCGTTCTAAGAGTTCCTACACAATCGCCAACTTGTAGGGATGGTAATGAAGGTCATCGTGAAGAATTCGCCTCACTGAACGATCTGAAAGTCCCAAGAGCAGACGCATGTTTGCGCGCAGAACGCCGTGGGGATTACAAGATTGAAGCTCTCACTGCCTGTTCTGAGGTGATTTGATGGGCCGAGGGACTCTAGTTCTTCGTCTTGGTGCACTCCCGGTTGTCGGAACGTAGTGACCCATGTAACAATTGATTTGCGGTCCGGGACAGAACCCAACGGGGCATATTGTAGCGATTTTGGAAGGCACGATGGGCTGCGATCACAAAACATCCGTTCAAAAAGTAGGCCTCTTCGCAAACGCACGCTGATCGCCGTTCCAACGCATGATGGCGACTGACCAGGGTGGGTAACAAAACTTCAGAACGACGCCTCTCGAATGGGACCACTCCCGCCCCGCTGCGTCGCCTACAGCTTGAATAACGCGCATTTCATAAAAGGAAATTATGTTGCCGCACCCTGTATTTCTGGGGGTATATTGTCTGGGCCAAGAGCTTTCGTGGCTTTAATTCTGTTGGCCACCTGGATAACCTCAGCAGCTCTAAACTGGGGTATGTCCTTTTCGGGCACTTCGTCTGGCTGCCATTCTTCTATTGGTTGTTTTGGAAATAACTTTGGAATTTTTTTTTTGCAGTACTTGCCGGTTTTACTCAATTAACGGACTTAATGAAAGTATCTGAGCTATAGAGGTCAGAATAGACTAAACGGTTAGACTAATATAATGTAGACTAGATCAAATACAATATTCAAAACTAGACTAATAAATAAGAACATCATAACTAGATTAGACAATGAGAACTATACCAAACTAATTATCAAAGAAGTAATTGCTAGAACAAAATTTATTGGAAGCAGACTAAACAATAAACAATTTCCAGTGAACACGCTGCGAAGATCATGATCGAACTCCTAGGAACCTACACGGCCGAGAATGCTTCACAAGCCCGAGAAGATGCGATCCGTTGCATCGTGACAGCCCTGGCAGACCCGAACACTTTCCTCCTCGACCCCCTGCTCTCCCTGAAACCCGTTGGCTTCCTCGAAGGAGAACTGATCCACGATCTCCTCTCGATCTTCGTCAGCGAGAACTTGACAGCCTACATGAACTTCTACAAGAACCACAAGGAATTCGTCACATCCCAGGGGCTGAATCATGAGCAGAATATGCAAAAGATGCGGCTGTTGTCGTTCATGCAGCTTGCGGAATGCAACAATGAGATTTCGTTCGAGGTTATTCAGAAGGAACTGCAGATACCTGAAGAGGAGGTCGAAAGTTTCATTATTGAAGGTAATAAATTTTGATTAATGAAGATTCATTTAATTATTAAGTAAGTATTACACAGTATTAAATTAAAGACTATTTAAGAAAATGTATTTGGGTATTTAAATGTTTGTTTTTAGTATTGAAGACGAAATTGGTTAGGGCAAGGATGAATCAGTCTACGAAGAAGGTGTTCGTGACGAGTACGATGCATCGTACTTTCGGTAGAGCCCAATGGCAACAGTTGAGGGATCTGTTACACTCGTGGAAGACGAACTTGAGCTCGGTACAGGAAGGTATGAACAACATTTCCGAGCTCATTGAGCAACAGCAGCCGAATTAATCGTTAGATTTTGTATTATTAAACTTATTAATTAATAATATTTCACAAAAAAAAATGCTTCAAACGTTCTGAAACCTGTCGTAATATTCCCTACAGACGAGACACCTCCCGTGATCCCTAACCACGCCTGAATGGGCGGAGCAGCGTTCTCTCTTCCAAATCTCATTGGCCACACACCCAAACAACTCCTCGCACATCTCCCCTGCCACAAATACCTTAAAATTAAGCCTCAGCATCAACTTCCAACAACCTTCATACAACGCCTCCTGGAAATGCTCAGAATCCGATCCAAATAAACTCAACACAATGAAATCTTTGAAATGGGAGATGTCTTCATATATTTCATGGCTTAGGTAAAGAGCTGCGTGGAAGTTATAAGGGGTGTAATCACAATCAGTGAAGTTTGCTCTTATGAAGAAGATTAGAACAATGGCCAAGTGGTATTTATCAGCTACGATTCCATGTGTGTCTTTGACTAGTAAGGTTTGAATTTGCGGAGTTTTCAGGAGTCTGAGGTAGTTCTTGCAGTGTTCTTCAAATCTCATGATGGGTGGATACCTGGAAGTAAGTGGGTTTTAATAGATTAGTTTGATATCTAGGATTAGACTAGCAGTATAAGGATAAATATACTTGGCAGATGTAGCAGACTTATATGGGATAAAGATATTAGAGGCAATGTCTATCTATAGCAACAGTTCTCAAACTGTACCACCAGTGGTATGAGAGGCCTCCAAAGGTGGTACGCGTGCAGAGAATAGATGCTATGTATTTGCCTTCAAATAAAATAAACATTTGGTGAATTTTATTGAAAATCTAGCTTTTCTCAGATTTTATACTATGAATGGTAGCATTTCTTATTATACACCAAGTTTGGTGGATATGTACATAGAGCACACACAGCTCTTTTTTAGGTTCCTTGGTATGATTTTTTAGTGTGTTTGATCCACAGACCGCAACTTTATTAGGATTTACGATCTAGAATCTAGACAATCGACATTTTTACAATAACATTAGGACATTATATAGGGTGCGCCATGGGAAACGGACGTTTTACGAAAGAACTCCACTATTTTAGGGTTTAAAATTTGTTTATTGGCTGAAATAAGTAGGTCACTACAAAGCGTAACCAGGATCTGAACTAGGGGGGCGGCTCATATTCATTTTGAGGATTATGAAATGAATTATGCCTTATGGAATGAAGTATCCATCTGTCGTACAATTTCAGAACTGCTTCGCCGTGCTCTTTGCACCCGGAGACACCAGGGTGAGGTTTTAATAATATTATAGGTATTTCTGTGCGGCATGGTGGGTTCTAGGGGGGGGGGCGTCAGCTGCCCCTCGCTGAGTACGCCCTTGGGTCACTAGATGCAGTTTGAGTTACCTATGTACGAAAAATAATATCATTAAGATGGTGTCCAGTTTCACGCTGATAAATATGGAGACGCTCTCTGAAGTTTTTTTCGACTCCAATAGTTGACGATTGATCTGAGCCATGTTTTGCAGTATCGCTTGTCGCAGTTCGGCCGGTGTATGAGGTTTGGTATCATACCCACGAGACTTTAGATACCCCCATAAGAAAAAATCACACATTAAAAGGTCTGGAGAGCGAGGGGGCCAATGCAAATCACCAAATCTGGAAATGATGCGACTAGGAAACAGTTGTCTAACAGCAGCCATCGACACTCGCGTAGTATGGGCCGTAGCTCCATCCTGAACATTTCGCAGATTAATTCGTCGTACTCTCAGCTCGGTTCTCAAGAAGTTGTTCACCATTTTCACGTAACCATCAGTCACGTTCACTGTATTCCCGTTTTCCTCAAAAAAAGTAGGACCCTATGACACCAAACTTTCCGATGCCGCACCACACCGTAACTTTGAGGCTGTGTAGTGGTTCATGTAGAGTTCCTGGTTTTTCAGAGGCCCAGTATCGGAAGTTTTGGCGATTCACAACACCATTAAGATGGAAATGAGCCTCGTCGCTCATTATCAAAACCGCATTAGGCTCACCTTCCAAAAGTTGGAGCATCGCTTCAGCAAAAGCTGCACGTTGTGGATAGTCGGCCTCCTTCAACTGGTGAACAACTGCCATTTTATAAGGGTGAAAACATAAATCTTGATGGAGACGCCGTACTGAAGTGTTGGATTTTCGTAGTGTGGAGAATGCCGACAAGCTGAACGCGCCTTGGGCTACTTGAGATAGTCTGCCTTACACGTTCTCCGGAGTTCTAACTGTGCGACGTGGTCCAGGTGACTTCTTTTTCAATAAACTGCCTCCACCACGAAGGGCATTATCCCATCGCAAAATGGTGTTCCGGCTCGGTACCTATGCCTCCATGGCGAGGAACGTTAATCCTTCGACGAAATAGACGTTGAACTTCTGTGACTGATTCGCCGCTCCTAAAAAAACTGTCATACACGCGATGCTCCACCGTCCACAGCATGATTGAAAGTAAACAATAACCATTCCAAAATTACAAGGTCATGGAAAGGCGCCGACGGCCTCGGCTCTCCTCTCCGACCCTTTACAGTTTAGTACTTCCTATTCCAAAAACGTCCGTTTCCCATGGCGCACCCTGTATTTACATACAGACATGAAACATCACTATTTTACACTCATACACCTTTGATTTCTTTCCACTCAACAATTTTGCTAACCAGCGGCTAACTCTGACCACTTGGTCCATTACAGCCTCCCACCCCTTTTCCAGTTCGATCTTTTCGGACTCACCCTCTCCCCACACATATACGGCAGGTTCTCTCCTTTGCAGTCATCTTTAACTTTTTGTTCCTTCACTACCGCATACGAATCTATCGCTCAATATTTGGGATACGTTGGATTTTCGGTGGTTCTCTGGTACCCTTTCAAATACAAGTATTTAGTGATACTTGGGGTTGTACGTCCCTTATTCTATACCCTTTAACGTCTCCTGCATCTCTATCATCCTTTCTCCTACCATCATTTCTAAAATTCTTCCTCTCTTCCACAGCCGACCAGCCTCCCCTTCATACAGTTTCCTTCTCTCACTCCCCCATTTAGTTTTCCTAGCATTACCCATATCTTCTTTTCTAGTCGCTTTAAACACTTCCTTCACGATCCCTTCATTTCCTATTTCTTCTTTCTACCTTACATTCGTCCTTCCCAAACATTGCAGCACTATGTTGTATGGTGTTGATTTTTCCAGTTGCCACGCCCTTTTCAACACGTGTACTTGCATTCTCTCTATCTTTTCTTCCTCTTTCATACACCACATTTCTGAATCATACATTAAAATGCTACGCACGCACGCCTTCCATATAATCAGTTTTGCCCTGAAGTTTTTGTGTTGCCTTCACTCTTCCATATTTCTCTCCAGAATCTGTTAGCAGCCACTAAGGATTTCCTTACTATGTAATTTATGTGCTCCTTAAAAGAACTGTCCAGGCTATTAAACATGACTCGAAGGTACTTGAAGTTACTAAACCTAACCTTCCTCCCCATTCAAACTTTTCACTGCTCTTTTCCCCCTCTTGTAAAACAACCAATTTCGTCTTCTTCACATTCAGCACTGGTTTTCCTTTCTCAAAGAACATTTGTCATCATGGGGGTCAATTGTGGCATCCTCACTCTACGGATTGGTCGGCTTTAGAATATTGCTTATGAGGTCATTAAATCGTCAATTTAATGAAGTTAAATCTAAGGTTTATCAGAACCAACCTGAAACCCTGGAAGACTTAAAACGAAACATTTTACAAGTTATTGGTGAGATTTCGCCAGAAATGTGCCAGCGTGCAATGCGTTCATTTTTGAACAGATCTCAGTCATGCATCCAAGCATATATTTTTACGAGGTTTCCGATTCTCGGCTTAACCACAGAAAATTACTTATGTTAAGTTTATTTCTGTACTTGGTTTTTGTTGCTACAACAGCAGAATATCGCAGAAATATGTACTGGAAAAGAGTAAACACAATTGAAGTGATTTCTGTGATATTTTGGGATAAATTGGGAAATATTTGAAAATGGTAGTAATTAGCTGGTTCTGTTAATACCTTACGATTTCAGAGTTGCTAAATTATATTTGAGTCTCCACTGGAGATGATTTTCCATAATATATACACCCCAGCAGATTTCTGTGATAACGATATAGTTCTGTCTTACGATCCGTTTTCGATGAAAAAGGAATACTCACTGTCAGCTAAAGTAACTACGGAAAAAATAAATTTGAACGAATTATCGTTAAGAAAGTCTGAACCGAAAAGAAAGTCTGCATGGGATGAATGGGACGGACCATGCGACCCGGATGGGATGGGATGAATGGGATGGGAGGGCCGAAAATTTTAGTTTGTGGGATGGAACAGTGGAACGAAAATGTGATGGGATGGGACAGTGACAGGGATCCGTCCCTTGGGATGGGATCTGGAGCGAGAAACTCGTCCCTTGCTCATCTCTAGTCTCCACCCTGAAGTTTTAATTTTAGAGAGTTCAACGAATCAAATATATTGGATAAATAAGCCAACGCTACTTGGACACTTGGGCTTTTGAATTAATTTCACAACTCGCTTTGATTTTCTGAAAATAGTATTACTTCGTCGCGATAATCTTGCGTTAAAAAATATGTCCTTAACTAGACTGGCGGTCCTCGTCCCCGTTTGCTGGTCTCTGCGCCCTCTTGTGTGATCACTTTGAAAACCCCTGAACTATTCGATGTAATTTTTAAGTATTGTTAATTTAGGATTAAGCATAAACTTGTTATTAAACTTTAGATTTTACTCTACAATACGGCGAAAGATGTGTGAAAGAAGGTCTGGTGATGAGGGAAATAGAAATTGAAGGGGATTGATGGGGGGTGATGACGGTGTATAATAATAATAGATCTATGGAAATACAACGAAAAATAGAGGATTACCTGAACGAAGGAGAACACGAAAAAGTGCTAATAGGAGGAGACTGTAAGAATTGGAGAGGGTCAGCCAATGGGGATTAACAGAAGTGAAGAATTAACAGGAGTGGGTGAAGAAAAACCAATGGGAAGCTCTAAATGGGTGCTGTGTAGCAGACTGTGACGGGCAATGTACGTATGTGGGAGGTAGTGGTGAATCCGTGATTGGCCTAGTGGAAGAAAATGAGAAATCAATGGAGTCGATAGAAAATATGAGGATTGGTATCCCTCTAACTCCAGCTCCGATCATATGCCGATAATTGTGACCTTGAAAGAAAAATACGAAACAAGGTAAAGTGAGAAAAGTATAATATTTAAATGGTATCGGCCCGCACAAGAAATATATTCCACGAGGCTAGCAAAAGTAGATTGGAAAAACCTGAAGGATATTGAAGAAATAACGCGGTGTAAGAGAGCGTCAATGGTGGCTAAAACTATCAAGATTACTGGAGCCAAATCCACATGGTTTGATGAAGAATGCAGGAAAGAAATAAAAAAAGCTGAGAGGTGATAAACAGATGGAGAGAAGAAAAGGGATTCAAAGAAGAAATTAAGAAACAAAAACTGCACCTAGAAAGAGAGAGTTTGAAGAAAAATAAAGGAGGAAGGGTGAAAAAAATATCAAACATTAACAATGAAGCAGAGCTGTGGTAGTTCTTAAGGAAAAAGGGAGGTAGAAGGCAAAGAGGGACCTACAAATTTGAGATAGAGGATTGGAAAGAGCATTTCATGGAGTTATTAGGAGGAGAGGTAGAGCAAGTAAAACCGATGAGGCAGGAACTCGGGAATACGATAGTGGAAGAAGAGGAATTTTCAGTGGAGGAGGAACTAAATCTTGCAGAGTCCCTGAAGAAAAGAAAGGCGGCATGTCAGGGAGACGGCATGGACGATGGCAAATGAGCAAAGTTTGGAGAGAGTGACAGGCGAATATGGGGGAAAGAAGTTGGAGTGCCTAGAAGCTGTACCGTCGGGGAAGTGATACATGTCTACTAAATTGGGGAGAGGGACGAAATTGAGAAACTCTAGGGGTATTCGCGCCGTGCATAACCGCCCTTAGCACCACCCGTGACCAAAAAGACAACTTCGTCTCCAATGAAACGGTTTTCCAGTTTATTTCGCTCTGAAGTTAAAAAAAAAAACAGGTTTTATATATTTTTTCGCTGTACACCATCTCGCATTTCCGACTAATTTCACGCTGTCATAATTTTTGAACGGCTCACCACAGAGACTTCTAGTCTTCACCAAACGTTTCAGCGTACCAAAATTAGTTGGAATACGTATATAATATTCCCTCTGAAGCTTTCAGTTAAGAAATACCATCGACACGAGGAGTCGAGAACGCGGAAACGACGAAATGCGAGAAAATCGATTTTGGCGAAATCGAAAATATTTTTTGAGTTTCAGCAAAATTTAAAAACGTTTCTGAAAGCATTTTTGCTGCTGATTACAGATATGCATTTTTATTTCGCTAGCTCTTTCCGTTCACTATCTCCTGCAAGAATTAAAGAAATTTTTAAGAAATTTCGGCGCTCGAGTAGAGATCTCGAAAACTCGTGAATTTCCCGCGGACAATCTTAATGTATTAATAGGAAAATGAGCTTCTGAAAACGATGTCGTAATCCGTTTTTGATTATCTTCAACCGTTTCCGAGACATCTTCTTAGCAAATCGAGAATCGGGTAAATTTCAGTTTGAAATTTCTCGACGAATTATTGAATCTTTCCGGACAATTTACACATCGACTTGTTCGTCTTTTCATATAGTTTCTGTGTGCCGAAAATGATTTCGCTGCTTTTTACCGTTCTCGTGAAAATCGAAAAAAAAACGAAAAAGCACATATTTTTCGAACGAAATGATGGAAAATTTTTGTTGAATTTTTATTTTTTTTTATTTTTTACGTGATTTTTTTTTGGTTACCCGAAGGAAAACGAAGTGCTGAAAACGGTTTTCCAATTTATTTCGCTCTACAGTTACAAAAAAATAAGTTTTATATAATTTTTCGCCGTACACCATTTTGCATTTCCGACTGATCTCTCGCTGTGATAACTTTTGAACGGCTCACCAGAGACTTCTGGTCTTCACCGAAAGATTCAGCGTCCCAAAATTAGTTGGAAAGCGTATATAATATTCCCTATGAAGCTTACAGTTAAGAAATACCATCGACACGGGGAGTCGAGACGGGGAGAAATCGTTATTTTTTGAGTTTCAGCAAAATTTAAAAACGTTTCTAAAAGTATTTTTGCTGCTGATTACAGATATGGAAATTATATTTCGCTAGCTCTTTCCGTTCACTATAGCCTGCAAGAATTGGAGAAACTTTTAAGAAATTTCGGCGCTCGAGTAGAGATCTCGGAAAGTAGTAAATTTTCCGCGGACAATCTTAGTGTATGAATAAGAAAATGAGCTTCTGAAAACGATGCCGTAATGCGTTTTTGATTATCTGCAGCCGTTTCCGAGACATCTGCTTAGCAAATCGAGAATCGGATAAATTTCAGTTTGAAATTTCTCGACGAATTATTGAACCATTCCGGACAATTGTCACATCGACTTGTTCGTCTTGTCGTGTAGTTTCTGTGTGCCGAAAATGATTTCGCTGCTTTTTACCGTTCTCGAGAAAATCGAAAAAAACCGAAAGAGCAAATATTTTTCGAACGAAATGGTGGAAAATGTTTGTTGAAATTTTTTTTGGAAAATTTTTTTGTGATTTTTTTTTGGTTACCCGAAGGAAAACGAAGTGCTGAAAACGGTTTGCCAGTTTATTTCGCTCTAAAGTTACAAAAAATAAATTTTATATATTTTTTATTATTTATTTTAGCGTCCCATAATTAGTTGGGAAGCGTATATAATATTCCCTATGAAGCTTTCAGTTAAGAAATACCATCGACACGGGGAGTCGAGAACGCGGAAATGACGAAATGAGAGAAAATCGATTTTGGCGAAATCGTTATTTTTTTAGTTTCAGCAAAATTTAAAATAGTTTCTGAAAGTATTTTTGCTGCTGATTACAGATATGCAAATTTTATTTCGCTAGCTCTTTCCGTTCACTATCGCCTGCAAGAATTGAAGAAATTTTTAAGAAATTTCGGTGCTCGAGTAGAGATCTCGGAAAGTTGTGAATTTCCGGCGGACAATCTTAGTGTATTAACAGGAAAATGAGCATCTTAAAACGATGCCGTAATCCGTTTTTTATTATCTGCACAGGTTTCCGACACAACTTAGCAAATCGAGAATCGGGTAAATTTCAGTTTGAAATTTCTCGACGAATTATTGAATCTTTCCGGACAATTAACACATCGACTTATTCGTCCTGTCGTGTAGTTTCTGTGTACTGAAAACGATTTCGCTGCTTTTTACCGTCCTCGTAAAAATCGAAAAAAACCGAAAAGGTACATATTTTTCGAACGAAATGATGGAAAATTTTTGATGAAAATTTTTTTTGGTTACCAGAAGTAAATCGAAGTGCTGAAAATGATTTTCGAAAATACATGTCAATGTATACAAATAAATGCTATATATAATGACATGTATATTATAGATATATATATATATATATATATATATATATATATATATATATATATATATATATATATATGAATGAAGTAACTTTTCATGAGGTTCTTAAAAGTGTCACCTTTGGCGCTAGTGCTGTTGCGCTCGGAGCGAATAACGCTGGTAGTCGATGATCAATTCATCTTATAAAATGTTTGCGAAACTATTAGAAATACGTTTGGGGGAGGAAGTGGAGGGACTATTGTTACCAGAACCACAAGCAGGTTTTAGAGAAGAAAGGGGAAGTACTGAGCATTTGATAACCGTGAGGTATATTATCGACCAGGAATTAGCAAGTCCCAAGGGCTCTTTGCTCTGTTTCTGGATTTAAAGGCGGCATATGACACTGTAAATAGGAAAATGTTCTGGGAATGTTTAGAAAAAAGTGGATATCTGGAAAATTGAGAGAGTATTTCGAGCGATTATATAAGGAAACTTGGTGTAGGTTCAAAGTGAGAGAATCGGGCGCCTTCAAGGTAGATATGGGTTTGATACAAGGCTGCCCGCTTAGCCAAGAGTGTCGGGACTGTCTATGACTTCGACATATATGTGACAGAATTGGAGAAGGTCCTGGCTGCTGGACAAGCAGGAGGAGTGGTGATTGAGAGGAAGAAAGTGCGGAGTCTGACATACGCAGATGATGTGGTAGTCCTAGCAAAATCTTGCGGAGGAATTGAAGGAAATTATTGAGAGATTGGAGAAATTTTTTGATAAAAAGAAACTGACGGTTAATGTTGGTAAAACAAAATGGATGCGGTTTAAGAAAAGTGGGGTGTGTAAGAAGGAGAGGTTCGAATGGAAGGGAATGGAGATAGAACAGGTTTGACGTTTTAAGTATTTGGGGTTTGTATTTGGGAGTGGTTGTGGTAATAAGTAGCATAGTATAGCTAAGAAAACGTGGGTGTCGGGAGGTAGGTTCTGGAAGTATGGGGAAAAGAGTTTAGCACAATTACCCGGCGAAAGAGATGATATTGAAGACTTGTTGGCGAAGTATATTGATGTATGGGGAGTGAAGGAAAAAAAAGGCGTGGAAAAGTGCAGCTAGAAATTTTTAAAAAGGCCCTGCTAGTAGGCAGATCAACTCATTCCTACATAGTACTACAGGAGCTACACGCATTCAAACTAAGAATTGACACAAGCCGACGATTAGCAAGGTATCAATGTAAAGTGAGTGGAATGACAGAGGCAAGAATTGTAAAAGAAGTATTCAGGGTAGCAAGTTTGCAAGGAATGAATGGGAGGAGAGAGACAAATTAGGGAAAGAATAGAAGAAAACTGTATGAAGGAGGTGGTATGTCTATCATGGAAGTGGAGAGGCTTAAGAGGAAAGGCGTGCGAGTTGGCGAATGGCTGGTGGTAAGGTTGAAGAAAGTTGAACTGCAATAACGTCAAAGGATAATAATGGAGAGTAGATATAGTCAGAGGCGTATTTAACGTAGGTGCAATCGGTGCGTCGCACCGACGGGCCTCAATGCGGCGAGCCCCTGTGACAATACTTTACAAAACACAAGTACAGTATACTTGGCTTACAATACACAGGGTCAGAAAATGAATGTTTCCCTGTTTTTCTCACACCTTGGCCATCATTGAATTCTACACCTAGCGCTTAGTTAGAGTCTTTAGAATCTTTAGATAAGTTTACTAGAAAAACAGAAAACACTGAAATTAGTGAGAGAGGAACCAATAATACTGAGGAAGCCGAGGAGGAAACTTTTAAAACGATATTTCCCTCGGAAAATGAAGAAGATGATATTTTCAAGAAAGGAAAAACAACACACACTTAAAGATCTGTCCAACAAAAGGTGGTCTGCAAGAGCAAAGGCAATAAGTCTTTTATTACAAAATTTTAAATCCGTTCTTTTTCAGTCAATCAGCTTTCTAGAAACACTTGTAGAGATAAGGCACGACCTCGATAAAGTAGCTACGACCTCAGGACTTTTAAATAGTTTCACATTTGATGATTTTAATTTTTTGGAATGATGTTCTGCAAACTATCGATGTTACATCAAAAATATTGCAGAAAAAAATATATTGATTTATTTCAAGTCGTTTTGTGCATGAAAAAATCTAAAGATAAACTTGCACCAGTAAGAACTGACGCTTATTTCAACCAAATTTTGGAACTCTCCAAGTCGAAATGGCTTCAATGTAATGTGGACGAAGAACACATGCATCTAAAAAGAAAAAGAATTCGAAGAGTTAAAAAAATTTGGGGATGAAGGCACCAGAGACAATCCTCAATTAAAACTAATGTAATAGATGCAAGGGTAAACGAAATGTGTGACAGAATTAAGGGTCTGGAAGATGTTAGGGAATTATTTCAGGTTTTTTAAAGTCAATCTTCATGAAATATAGTGCAAAATCAGATTTGGAAAAAAGTTGTACTTTATTAAGTGATACATTTATATTTATTTTCCCTATTTTGATAGATGAAATGATACAATTTCAGGACATATATTTTTCATGTGATAACCCTTATTGTGATAGAGATGTACTGGGTTATCTAAAATCTATTTTCCTCAATCTGGAATTAGTTTTTCGATTGTTTGTAACGCTGCCCATAGGTATAGCAAGTGCTGAGAGATCTTTTAGTGTACTGCGTAAACTAAAAACATACCTAAGGAGCATAATGACTCAAGTTAGAACTTCTGATTTGGTATTACTTTCAATAGACACTCTCAATAATCAAAATTTAGAGGAAATTAAATAAAAAAATTATATCGGCTAAGGTTAGGCGAGGCGTTCGCACATAAACATCTTTTTAAACCTTTGTTGATTTTGTCTATGTTGTACTGCTTACTTTTGTTTACCTAAAAGAAAAATAAATTTTCAGTGAATTTTGTATTATTTGCTCTATTTTTAATAGCTTTACTGGCTAGGTCACTCCACTACGGTGTCAGACACAAAGATGAGAGACATTTATAGAAGAACCATCTTTATGGGAGCATTGGAACGTTTGAACGCAAGTGTTTCCGTAAGGAGGCAAGGTAATGAGAAACGGAACAAGGTGTTTGGCTAGTTCCAAGCTGTATCACAAATGAGTTCTCACCCCGATAAAATAAATGCCTTTAGTTAAATTTGTTACTTTACAATGCGTGGCCATACAAAGCTTTATAACGCCATCTGATTTTAGAGTTTACAGAACTAGAAGCGTGACGCCACAATGTGTGTCAAAAAATTGTCCAACAGAACTCTTGGTGATGGTTCTTCTATGTACGTTTCTCTTCTCTGAGAACGGGCCCCGCCAAAAACTTGCACCGAGTCGCTGAATAGCTTAAAAACGCGCCTGGATATAGTGGCTGCTATTGACAGGCTATGGAGGGCTGCTATGGACAGGTAGGAATTTAAAAATTATGAAAGAGGCCTACATGTACAGAGAACAGGCTGATAAGAAAAATAAGAAAGAGATATAGTAAGGACTATGTGGAAATACAAATATTTGATGAACTGCCTAAATACTCAAAATAAAAAATGGGCCTGATTGTCATTAATTGCCAGATACGGCTGTGACGGAAGAGGGCAAAAGTACTGAATGGATGACAAGTATAAAAGCTGTAATGTATGTGAGGTAGGGAAGGACGTGTGGGTGCATTGGCTAGAAGAGCGCAAAAAAAGGAGAGTGGACCGGAAGATAGTGACTGTTAGGGAATAAATGGAAAAAGTGCATGAATGAGAATGGTAGTGGTCTGGTAATGATGGAAAGGATGAAAGGGGCAGGACCAAGGAAGCAGAGGAATAGCCCAGTGTAGTATAATACAACTTAGACTTTATTTTTATGATTTGTAAAATATATTGATTTTGGATTTTGAATAAGCAGTTTTTTTTTGTTTTCATGTTTTCTTTCTTTGTTTTAAGTTTATTAAAAGTTTATCTGTAGTAAAATATGTTTTATGCTAATAAAGGTTCACCCTGTAACGGTCACCCTGTACATTATATATTATAGAATTGGTAAGTTATAAGGTCTAAGGTAAGTTATAAGGTAGATACTCTACAATGTTCAACAAAAAATTTGGAGTCCAACTTATTTAGTTTTTCGATTGCTGTTTAAATGGTAGGGTGTGTAAGAAGGTGAGGTTCGAATTGAAGGGAATGGAGATAGATAGAGGTTGGGCGTTTTAAGTATTTAGGGTTTGTATTTAGGAGTGGTTGTGGTAATAAGGAGCATATAGAGTACGGAGCTAAGAAAGCGTGAGACACTCTTAATTTGTTTCCCTGTATTTAAACGGAATTTACAGTGTTCCACTTTACCACATCGGTTAATTTAGTCTATTCCAAATAAGATGTAGCCGTAAACTGGAAAAAAAACTGGATAGATTCAATAAAGCAAAAGTTAATGAAAGAATTTGTAAATATTTGCTTTAAAAAATGGTATTTATAGCCAATAGATGGTTCCACCTTGAAAAAACAAAACGTTGAAATGAAAATTGAACAGACAGAAACAAACATATCAGAATCTACTTCAGACTTGTCATAGTCACTGTCAGATCAACAGATATTGCAGAAACAGTTCGCGGAAGAGGTCGAGGGCGGAGATATTTGGGGATAAGTAGCAAGAAACCGAATTTATTTTTTTGTTCGTTGCGGAAAGTTTTTTTTTTATTTGATTTTAATTTGAAATTTTTGTTGTCGTTATGTAAAGACAGGTCGAGTGTTCGGTTGACTTCAGTGCTGTGACTAGTATGTTAATTGTTTTCCCTTTTCGTTTAAATTATTATATTAATTCGTTAAGTTCTATGAGCGCTTCAGGTGAAACAAATCTTCAAGACGGAGCTTCAAGGTAATTACAATAATCACAAACAACCAAAATACAACAAAAGTTATTTTTTTTTTGGGACTTAACCAAAGAAATTTTCAATTCATGTTCTCTTTATCTATGGTTTAAATTTAGACTCACTTTTAAGGTTATGTTGGTTCGAACTTCTGCCAAGTTTTCTTAGTTTTTTACAAATTCCACAACAAAAAACACTCGAGAATTTTCCTTGCTTTTATCCCAATTTTCGTTTAATTTTTGTTGGTTTCTTTTTGCGTGTTTTGATGATGATTTGACAGTTTTTTAACCTATAAATCTTCCCCCATAACTAAATCAACAAGACTTTTTTGTTTTTGTTCCAAAATTTCCTTTTATTTCAATGATTTTTGCTGTTTTTTTTATATATTTCTATGAGGAATTCATAATTTTTTTCATCTCTTAAGCGGCCCATAGATGACCAACTTGGATGTTCAACCTTGTTGCAAACTATATCTTTCCTTTTTGCTACAGACTGAACAACTAAGTCGACTACATTGTGATAAGCATATATTTTTATGTCATACATGCTTTATGTCTTTTTTCAGCTTTATTAACATTTTATGTCATACACGCTTTTCTTTAACATATCTATTTTTGTTTCCAGCTCTATTTCCTTATAAATTTGTTCACAAGCCATTTTTTTTTATTGCGATTTTTATGTGTCTGTATGTTTAAGTGATAGATTGTACTAAGCACTCAAAAAAAGAAGACCATTGTTCTCTTTTTGGAATAGATGCCATTTATTAAACACAACAAATTTACAATATATTACTATTGTTATTAACTTTTGATTGGCCACATTAGGCCACTTTTTTTTTTTTTTGAAGAAGAAGGGGAAGAAAAATTTTATATAAAGTGACGACATTTTCATTGAGACAAAGTGGGACAAATGGGATGACATGAGAATTATAATTTAGTTTGTAATTTTAACTTTAATGGAAGCAGAACAATAATTCAAAAAAATATATTTTATCTACTCACCCACCAAAATGAACACTAATATGTTATTGTATGTGAAGGATGCCATTATTATAATCGTGTGTAAAAGTAACTAAATCGTGCGTAAAAATCCAAAGTAAATCAAATGGAGTTTCATTATTAAACAATTTCTGTTTGTTATTACTATGGCAACAACTTGTGTCACTAAACAAAAAACATATACTTGTGAATGATACAGTGAAAATAAATTTTCTGACGTGCACCCATTGCGTAAATTACATAAAACTAGCACCTCACATAAAACTAGCACATCATCAAAAACCCTTCTTCACACACTTGTATCATGAACTACTATTATTGTATATATTCATATACTTGTCTATAAATATACAAAATGTATTTATTATTAATTATTGGTAACTATAAAAATATTTGTAAAAAACAATCATTTGAAAATTATGATTTTTAATTAATTTAAATTTTTTATTAAAAAAAAAATATAGATAGATAGATATATAAAAAATAAATAGATTTTCTTTCACAGTCAAATTTTTGATCTGAGAGAATACTCGGTTCATTTATTAAAATGTCGTGAAATTTCTCATGAATTGGTCAAATTATTTTTTTATGCTTAATATTGATTTTAAAGTTTAATGTTCAACTGCGTTTTTTCAGTTGTCCATATTTTATTGATACTACAAAAAACACTTTTCGTTGCTGCATTTGTTCCTAGAAGGGAGAGCGCATTCTTCTACCATTTTCAAAATATTTTAATAAGCTTAATAAAGTCGGAACACAGCCTGAATATATAAATATATTCAACCTTTCTGCAGCTCTATAACAGCAAGGAATCTTTATACCTTCGTGGTACTTACACAAAAACAAAAACCAGAAAAATAATATTGTTTTTTAAGATCATGTTTTTCCGATACCTTAAGTGGATAGCCATCTATACAAGCGTTTCGAGATTTATCTCTTATCAGTACAGCTTTGCTTTTATGAACAACAATTTGTAAACCATTCACTTGTTATTCATAAAAGCTAAGCTGTACTGATGGAAAGCTAAATTAAACCATTACTAACGACCGGATTTTCTGAAAGAACTATGAATTTTTTATAATAACTGCTTGGAATATCTTGAAGAATGGACAGTTCAATTGGAGGATATTAAAAAATTTCATTGGGTGACACTAAAAAAAGAAGATTTTATGGGAATATGTGAAAAAATATTATTTTATATATTACAGTACATTTTAAATAAGAAATGCAGATATTTTCTTAAAAGCGGGACATTTTTAAAAATCGGCGGGACGCGACTGTCCTCCAAAAAGCGGGACTGTCCCGCAAAAATCGGGACATGTGGTCACTTTACTTTTATAGGCACCCTTTAACTGGGTAGTGTAGGACTCCATTCTCTTCCAGAGATAGTATACCCACTAAAGCCACCTCCCCAGAATTTTCCTGCCCTATACAACTCAGCACTGCAATCATGCATCACTTCAAGTTGTGGGCTCCTGTTTTACATATTTACTCCGTTTATTTCCTTTTACCATTCCCTCTCGTCTTTCTCCTTCTTCTGCATTATCTCCGTGATGATGTCGCCAATCACATTCCACCGGTCCTCGCTTTCCAGCATCAACTTGGTTAGCGCCCGGGGATCCAGTGCCCCGCCCCTTAGCACCTCAAGCTTCGCCCTCTGTCCTGCCCACTGGGCGCAGGTGAACAAAATATGCTCGGCCGTCTCCGGTTCCATGTTGCAGTATGGACAGTTCTCTGCGGTCGTTTTGCCTATTCTTTTCCGGTAGCTCTGGAAACAGCTAGCTCAACAAAAAATTTGGAGTCCAACTTATTTCGTCCGTTTGGAGGATTTCGTCCGTCAACACCCTCGTCAGGTGATAGCTCAGCTGCCCATGTTTCCTTTCCGGCCAGGGCTTAACGTCTGGTATAAGCCTGTATGTCCATTTAATCCTATCCTTTTCCCACGACTCTTGCGACTTTTGTATAGTTTTCCGCCTTTCTTCTTCTTTCACCACCCTTGCTTCATTCGACTCCTTGCCGTGCGTGCGCTCCGCAATTCTGGCTCTCTCTTCTGCGAGTAGCTCCATTGGAATCAGCCTTGCCAGTCCCGACCGTTCTATACGCGCAGACTACCCTTATGGCGATCTTTCTTTTGCGCCCTTTTCTGGGCTTCCCTATGCCACACCACACATCCACACTGGTGCTCTGTACAGTACGATGTTATTCACAACGGATGCCTCTTATTTTCTGACGCCCCTCCGGTTCTCGGTAGTATCCTCAGGGGGTTGTTCATTCGGCTGTGTGCTTTAGCACTTGCCTCCTCTACGTGCCTCCCGAAGGTTAGCTTTTCGTCGAAAACTATTGCCAGGTATTCTACATACTTCTGCGGGCGTATCGTTCTTCCTCCCAGCACGAATTCCACCGGGCCACATTTCTTCCTTCCAATTAACAGCACTGCTTCGGTTTTGTCTGGTGCTATTTCCAGGTGCTTTGTGCTTATCCAATCTTGGATCGTGTCTAGTGCCGCGTTGGTTTTTTCTTCTAATCCCTCCTCTCGCTTTGCTTTGACCACTAGTGCCAGATCGTCCGCATAGGCGATGGTTTTTGCACCGTCCGGTAAGGCCACATTCAGTACTCCGTCGTACAGAAGGTTTCACAAAAGCGGTCCCAAAACGGACTTCGGCCTTGGGGGACCCCGGCCGTCACTTCTATATCGTCCTGCCCCTCCACCAACAGCCGCCTGTTGCAAAAATAACTCATTGTCAAGCCGACCAAGTATTCCGACATCTTCCTGCGTTCCAACTCCTCGACTATAATTGAAAGCATTCTTCAAGTCTATCGTCACGAGAGTGACAAGTTTCCTGGTTTTTAGAGATCTTCTTTCTTCCTCCGCCAGATTTAAAATGTGTCTTGCGGCCGTGACTGTGGACTTTCCCTTCCTAAACCCGTGTTCTCTCGCTGATAGTACGGCTTTCTCTGTCAATTCGTTAGTGATCCTGTTTACCAGGGCTCTCTCAAACAGTTTACCAAAATTGTCCAACATGCATATCGGTCGATAGGCGTCTGGACTTGTCGAAGGTTCATTGGGTTTCGGGATGAGCAACAGTCTTGCTGCTTTCCACCTTTTCGGGAACGTTGCGTCTTTTAGCTCTTTGTTGAGTACGTGCCGCACTGTTTCGGGAAAGCGCTCGCACACGAGCTTTAAGATTTCCGCTGGTAAACCGTCAGGGCCCGGCGCTTTTTTGGTTTCTATTTTCGTCACTGCCTCTTCTAGTTCCTCAGACGATATTTCTGGAGTGTCGTATTCGTTTTTTTTTCGTACGTGACAGGCTTTTCATCACCCTTTTCTTGAATTCTTGGTGCAGCTGCGGCTTTTTTAGCTTGTCGGTACATTGGACCACTTGAGTGTTTCCATATTCACTTTCTCTTTGAAGATTATGCGACTACTTGCCTCTTACACTCAGCCCAGTACATTTTCATTTGTTCCGGACGCAATTTTCTTGAAATTTTCTTTCTGTGTGTCATTTCTGCTGAAAATTTCTGATTATTAAGGAGAGTGTTAATTTTGTTTTTGTTCTCTGCATCAGTACTTTTGAGTCCGACTGCTTCAAGATTTTGCTGAATTTCTGTGACCCAGTCCTCGGTTCTCGTCTTATGGATCGCCAGATTTTTTGATATATTTTTCTCCATGGTGGTCCTTAGCGCCGTAACATAGTCAAAGAAGTCCTTTGGATTGGTGCGGCGTCTGGATTTTTTGTGACAATCTGGTAGACAAATCTGGGTTTGGTGGTCTTGTCTCCCTTATCGTCGGGGATGCCGATGGAATGTCTCAGGTAAACGACTTTACCTGGTTCTGGCTTCTGCTTGGCTGTTTCTTCAGGCCCTGCATATATTGTTGTCAGAGTTCTTGACCTCCTGATTTCTTTCTCATCACTAGTTTTCATCACTAGTTGTTTTAAAATCCTGTTGACAGGCAGTCAGTCGTAAGACATTTGAAATAATCGTACGAAATATGAGATTCTTTTCTTCTTCATTGTACTGGTGATTGGGTCAATCTCACAATAGACAGTTTCATTAGGCAGGATTCTCCAGACCTCATCACCCTGGTATTTTTTATTGATGCATGTTCTGATAATTCCTCGTTCAGTCTTGAGGAATTGATTGGTACTTCTTTCATTTTTAATTTGGAACAGAGTTTCACAAGCATAAGTTGCTTCCGGGAGAGTTACAGTTTTGTAATGTTGGATCTTAGTATCTATTGACAGGCATTTCTTGTCTTGACCTCCTGATTTCTTTCTCATCACTAGTTTTCATCACTAGTTGTTTTAAAATCCTGTTGACAGGCAGTCAGTCGTAAGACATTTGAAATAATCGTACGAAATATGAGATTCTTTTCTTCTTCATTGTACTGGTGATTGGGTCAATCTCACAATAGACAGTTTCATTAGGCAGGATTCTCCAGACCTCATCACCCTGGTATTTTTTATTGATGCATGTTCTGATAATTCCTCGTTCAGTCTTGAGGAATTGATTGGTACTTCTTTCATTTTTAATTTGGAACAGAGTTTCACAAGCATAAGTTGCTTCCGGGAGAGTTACAGTTTTGTAATGTTGGATCTTAGTATCTATTGACAGGCATTTCTTGTTATATGTTGACCAGGTTAGAAATTGTTCAGACCAATTCTTCAGGCCCTGCGTATATTGTTGTCAGAGTTCCAGGGGGTGTCAAGAACTCTGACAACAATATATGCAGGGCCTGAAGAAACAGCCAAGCAGAAGCCAGAACCAGGTAAAGTCGTTTACCTGAGACATTCCATCGGCATCCCCGACGATAAGGGAGACAAGACCACCAAACCCAGATTTGTCTACCAGATTGTCACAAAAAATCCAGACGCCGCACCAATCCAAAGGACTTCTTTGACTATGTTACGGCGCTAAGGACCACCATGGAGAAAAATATATCAAAAAATCTGGCGATCCATAAGACGAGAACCGAGGACTGGCCCATGGTCAAAAAAATCTTGGAATATATAATCACTTGCTCGTATATAACTATTAGAGTCTACTGCCCCCAAAAACCGCAGCCTGCTATGGGAACAACCCAGGCACAGCAGTCCAGTTGGTCCGCGATTCTAAAAAGAGCTCCGCAACCCTCAGCCACGGGTCCTCCTCCAACGGAAAACGACAGAAGAAGGACCTTGGAGGCCGTTATTATTCAGACCTATGGAAGTGACCTACCAAAAATGGTCAGGGCAGAGGTTCACCCTAACCTTCCAGGAGTTTCGATAACCAAAGTCAGAAAGGGGGCTAAAACAGTGGACCTCCTCCTGGAAGAAAGAGGTAAAAATGGTCGGACCCTTAGAGACCACATCAAAGGAAAGCGCCCGGATCTCGAAATACGTGTCATTTCTGACTACACCGTTCTGCACATAAAGGGAATGAACGCTGTCACAACCAAGGCCGAGACTCTAACCTGGAAATAACGATCCGCAGCCTGAGACCGGCCTATGGCGATTGTCAGGCCGCAACTGTCCTACTGCCGGAGGGGCATGCAAGCACCTTTTTCAAAAATGGTAATATCATCATAGGAATGCTCGAGTGCAAAATCCAAAAGAAACTCAACGTAACAAAATGCCACAGATGCTGGCTGTATAGACACCTGGTGAGGGACTGCAGTGGACCCAACAGGCTGAAGATGTGTCTCCGATGTGGACAGGAAGGGCAAATTGAGCAGGACTGCAAGGGCGAGTAGTATTGCCCTGTATGTGATACCCATAGACATCGGGCGAACTCTGGAAATTGCCCCGCGTTCAAAAAACCCCTAGCTGAAGCAAGACGCACCCGACCGACTAAGATGATCTATATGATCAAGTTCCTACAACTTAACATAGATGTACCGCTCTTGCTACGAATCTGCCACGCGGAGGTCCAGTCCATTATTACATACGCGATTATTATATGGGGGACATCACCACAACTAGATGTCGTCTTCAGGGCTCAAAAGAGGGTCGTGCGGGCTATTAAGGGTATATCGAGGACAACATCATGTCGGCCACATTTCAAAACCCTAAACATTTCACGGTTCCATCCATATACATCTGGGAAATATCATGTTATATTTTCAAAAATAAACCCCACTTACCAAAAAACAGAGATCAACACTCATACAATACTAGAGGCAGGAATCTAATACGAACACCATTTGCCAACTTAACGCTATGCAGAAAAGCACCCTCTCACATAGGAACCCATATCTTCAATAAGCTACTTACTCAACTACAAGAGGAAACTTCAATGAGATTATTTCGACAAAAACTTAAAATATACCTGATAGATAGATGCTTGTACAACATTAATGATTTATGACTTATTGTTAGCTTATATGTATTCATTTACATCTGATAGCAAATAAATGGATTCGATGCAGCGAAGCCCAGGACCTACTTTATCGAAATAGGTCCATGTACAAAGCTGACGTGCTACTGGTAACGGAACCAAATAAACATCACGTGATGGACGACTGGGCCTGGGCAGTAGATGCCCAGGCCGACACCGCCGTCAAAGTGTATAACAACATACCAACAACCTACGGTTGCGGCAACGGATCATTCTGGTGCAAGGTAGCGGGCGTCACAATCTATTCGTGCTACGTATCACCAAGAGCGAATTTGAGGACTACCTAAACGAACTATCTAAGACAATCCAAAACCAAAATGGCCCAAAGATCATCTCTGGAGACTTCAACTCGAAAAGCCCACTCTGGGGGTCCAAGTACGAAGATGCAAGAGGATCCATCCTCAAGTACTGGCTGGCATTACTCGACCTTGTTACTGCCAACATGGGCAACGCAGCCACATTCATTCGCGGCAACAGCCAAAGCACAATAGATGTGACATTCTCCACAACGGACTTGACCGATAATGTGAAAAACTGGCAGGTACTTCCAGCTTATCTCATTTGATCTCGCCATAAAACCCGGGTAACAACGATCACAGATGGCAAACGTGAGCGCAGCGAACATGTGGAGGTATAAACCTCATAAAGAGGACGCAGTCAAGAAGAGTGTCCAGTTGGAGCTCTGCAAGATAGAGCTACCCACTGCGTCTCTATCTAAAACCTGTGTCGCCGTCCTATCGAGACCTGGACAGAACCGAAGAAAAGCCGTCTACTGGTGGAACCAGGAAATGCGACTCTTCGGAAAGCCTGCGTCGAGAAAAAAATATCCTGGACAAGACTGTATACACCAAGGCAAGGAAAGAGCTTAGAACCAGCATTTAAAAAGCAAAACTAGCTTGTGCGGAAAATGTCAAACAGGCTGTAAATGGCGATGTTTGGGGAAACGGCTATAAGATAGTGCGTAAAAGAATGGGCATCACGCATCACACTATAAGATACGCATCACACCGAATCTTAACACGAAGAGCAAACAGTGTGTAAAATAATGGGCATGCGCACCACACCGAATCTTAACACGGAGAGCAAACTTACAATTAGAGCTGCTGAAGAGCTGTTTCCGCAAAATCAACTGATTTTGGGGCAGTTGAGTGGTGAAGTAGAACCAAGCTGGTCTCTATGAAGAAGCAGCTTGAGAAGACTCAAAGACTGGCCTGTACCTGCATAACGGGGACGATGGGGTCATGCCCAACAGCTGCAATGGAACTGCTGCTGGATCTGACTCCATTGCACCTTGTCGTGGAGAGAACCGCCAGATCGTTGATTGTAAGGTTCAGCAAGGAAGGAACGGGCAGAGGTAAAATAATCGGGAGCGGAGACTAGAACAGTCTCGCTGCCAAGATTTCCTGGCTGGAAGTACCAAAAGACGAAATGGTGCAAATACCATAGATTGCAGGTGCAGTGCAGTGATTGTAGGTCTAACTATCATGGTACATACATTACTGGATTGTGGAGTTGCAAACGCACGTATTCTGTGATGAATACACAGTCTTTTAATCCATAAAACATCTCTTTTATACAACAATATTTGTTTATAAAACAACAATATCTAATATATTATACCCAACAACAATGACAAAGTTTTTCAATCATATTTGACCCCAAAATTCTGTTTATCTTCATAAATTTGTTTTAAAAAATTATTTCTTTTATGAATTGAGACTATTTTAACCTATAAACGTCTCCCTGAGCTGTTACAACTCAACTTTCCCCTTATTTTGCCCCAATTTCCCCAAATTTTCAATGGTTTTGATTATTCTTTGGCGTGTTTCAATGATGAATCGGCAGTTTTTTTAATGTAAACATTCCTTTAAGTGCTTGTTTTCTATTAATAAATGTTTTGTTTTTACTGATATTTTTCGACAAAGAAATTCCTAAATCATCTTCACTTGGCTTTTAAATGAAATTTTAAAGTTTTCAATATTTTAATATTTCGGAATAGTTTTAATTAATGTTATTTCTATTAGTTTAGTGTCACACAGGTTTATATATGTGGCTAACTACTAATCCATGTTAAGGGTAGAAGTTGTATGCAGCAATTTTGAATGAGAGGGTGAAGAATGAGATACAGAAAAAGACAATAAACAGTCAGGCAGAATTTAGAGAGGAGAGAGGAGCTATGGAGAATATATACATCCTGGTGCATTTAGTGTAGAATGAACTGAGGAAGGGTGTGTCCATTATTCATAGATTCAAGGCGACGTTTGACAGAGTGGATAGAGAGAGAATGTATGAGAATACAAGAGATAGTTTAAGTATTCGTGGGTGCTGGACGTGTGTGAGAGTGCTCGGTAAAATAATTGCTATTGCGGGTGTTTTAAGCGTGAGGGAAGTGAAAGGCTGCGGGTATGAATATAGAATGCGGAGTAGACGAGTGGTTGGGGGGAGGGTCTTCCACCCTATGGGTTAACCCCCCAGGTTATATACAAGAATAATAAGCAAAGTGAGAGTGGGTGAGGAGGAGGTGGTGGCTTAGTAGTCAAGGTATCAGATTACTGAGCCACAAGTCCCAGGTTCAACTTCTAGATTTGGAAAAATAAGCTACCGTCCTCCTGTACATGGCTGTGGCAAAGTCATCACAGTCAAAATCTGCTACAAAACCTCCCCTAATAGTGGCTCTAGAAACCATGTTAAAAACTGTAGGGGCTCCCTACACTTGTGTCTAAGATCAAGAAACCAAGCATAAGTGTAGGCAGTGGGAGGAGGTCCAGATCCTACTTAGGATTGTAGCACTCTTAGAGAGAAAGACAGAGAGAGCAATTGGTTTTGGCTGAGCCCCTTAATATTTATGATAAATGTGGCAGATTTGGAGAGAATCATTAAGAGGGCGCAAGCGGGAGGGTGTGTGATAGGTAGACAGAAAGTATGGAGCCTGGTGTTAACAGATGATGTAGTATTGGTGGCAAAGGGTGAAGAGGAGATGAAAGAAATCATGAAAACCCTAGGGAGGTATGTGAGGAAGAAAAACATAGCAGTAAATGTGGAGAATTCGAAAATGATGGTGTTTAGTAAGAGAAAGAACGATGAGAATTAATGGGAGTGGGCAGGGGGAACTATTTAAGTACCTAGGCTAGTTTAGGTACTAATTGCATGTGAGAGTGTTAGTCAGGAAGACAAACAAGGTCATCATCATCATCAATCAGCTGATTGAAGTCCACTGCTGGACGTAAGCATCCCTCAATAGTTTCCACTGTCCTCAGTCTTATGCTGACTGCATCCAGTTGGTACTGATGCTTTTTAAGTCGTCGGTCCATCTGGTGGGGGGACGCCCTCAAGGTATTGGGGTATATTGGAGGTTAGGTGAGAGAAAATGGGGAAGCGACTTCTGGAGGATGATGTGATGTTTTAAAGTTTGATAGAGACTATGTTAATGGAGTATGGAGCAGAAATCTGGGGATGGAAAGAACAGGTAGAGGTTGAGAAATACCTTAGATGGGGTACACAGAGAAACTTTGGGACAGAGATGAGCATGGGTCGAGTTTCTCGTTCCAGATCCCATCCCATGGGACGGATTCCTGTCACTCTCCCATCCCATCACATTTTCATCCCACTGTCTCATTCTACAAACCTAAAATGTTCTTCCCTTCCCATCCCGTTCATCCCATCCCATCCCGGTCGCGTGGCCCGTCCCATTCATTCCATTTTTCCCATACAGCAGACTTTCTTTTTAGTTCAGACTTTCTTAACGATAATTCGTTCAATTTAAATTTTTCCGTAATTACTTTAGCTAACTGTGAGTAATCCTTTTACGTCGCAAACGGATCGTAAGACGGAACTACATCATTATCACAGAAATCTCCTGAGCTGGATATATTATGGAAAATGTGCGTATTGGCACGATAAGCCATTAATTATGCAAGAACTAGATTTACTAGATTATCAAAACTTGTCCCACTCCGCCCCATAGAAATTTGTCGTCCCATCCCATCCCATCTCACGTAACGTTCATACCACTCATCCCATCCCATGGGACGATGGAATGGGATGGGTCGATGGGATCACATGCTCATCTCTACTCTGGGATACATAGTGAGAGATGAATGTAGGAGGTGCAAACTAAGAGTGAAAGCGGGGAAGAAAGCTGTTTGAAGTTATATGGAAGAAGAAAAAAGAATGTGTAGGATGTGCTACGAGGAGAGAGAGAGACAGTGGGATCGGATGAGGCCCCTAGAAAACTAGTTTCTCTACCTGAGACCCCTAGAATAGTAGTTTATGTTTTAATTCTGAAAGTAATGGGATCAATTCAGACACAGAAAAGCTTAGATGGACAAGTCTATATGATGAAGACCAGACTAAACTATACTCGGGCCGGCGAGAGAATGCAGCGCCGAGGTATGAGGGACAACGGACGCGCCGAGGTACGCGCAGATTATTTTGAGTTAAGAAACAGGCGTCAGTTTTTCAAATACGGACAACTAGACACCGCGCACTCGAAATAAAGTGGGGGTATGCGCAGAACAATGGTAAACTCGTCGAGACGAGATGCATTCTCTCGCCGGCCCGAGTATAGACAGATTAACTTCTTGTCTTGTTTGAATTTTGAATTGCCAAACGTTAATACATTATTAAATGGACAAAATTGAGCTGTGCGATCGTTGATTTACAAAAATAAATTCGCAGAATTAAGTTGTGCAAACCTTGATAGAAAAAATTAAATGACAAAAATCGAGTTGTGCAAGCCTTAAAACTAAACAAAAAAACTACAAACAAAACTAATTAGCAAAATTGAGTTAAGGCGGAGACACACATGCCAGTAAAACAGAACATTAGTATGCATTCTAATTAACGGGATGTAGAAGCACACTGCACACTAGAAGCACACATTTGCAAGTTAAACTTGCATGCAATTTGCGTCCTTGCTTGCCTGTATTTGCAAGACGTATACACAGTGTGCCAGTTCACGAGACTGTACGTGTCAGTGTCACGATTTTTTACAATGGAAAACATTCGGAGTGAATTAAATATTTAATATTGTAGTGTTGCTACTGGCAGTAGAATGTGTAGCTAAATTAACGAGAGAAAGAAAGAATTCTGTCTGAAGTCTGAAAAAAAGAAGGAACTCTGTTAGAAGACAGATTTGGATGAATGATAAGAATGGCATCATTATCATTGGTCCTACAACCTAGGGAGGACCTCTTGTACACCATTCTTCCCTATTATGTGCTGCTCTGCGCCAGTTTGTTGCGCCCATATTCTTGGCGTCCTCGTCTACCCCGTCTCGTCAGCGCACTTTGGCTCTTCCTCTGCGTCTTCTTCCCTCAGGTTGGGCCGTTAGCATGCGCGTCGGAGGGTACGTTTCCGGCGCTCTTGCTATATGCCGAGTCCACTTTAATATTCCCACTTTTATTCGGTGTACTACGTTTCTTCCATTGTCCATATCGGGATACAAGTGGTAGATTTCGTGCTTTTATCTTCTTGGCGAGAATCCGTCGCATGTGGTTCTAAATATCGTTCAAATGTTAATAGTAGGTTTTCATCGGCTTTTGATATCGCCCATATTTCTGACCTCTATGTGAGGACTGGCAGGATAAGTGTTCTGTGTATGGGTAGTTTGGTTTTTCGGCTTAGTAGCCTACTCTTTAGATGCTTATGCAGATTGCAGTAACACTTATTCGATATTACTATCCTTCTCTCCACTTCCACCGTCGTATTGTTATCACTGGTGACGAAGGAGCCTAAGTACACAAATTCGTCTACATACTCAAAGTGGCAGTTCTTCCTGGCTCTGTTGTTTGGTTCAGATGCCATGGCCTTCGTTTTGTCAATTATGTTTATTTGAAGTAGAGATGAGCGTGGGACGAGTTTCTCGTTTCAGATCCCATCCCATGGTACGGATTCCTGTCACTGTCCCATCCCATCACATTTTCGTCCCACTGTCCCATCCCACAAACCTAAAATTTTCGTCCCACTGTCCCATCCCACAAACCTAAAATTTTCATCCCATCCCATACCGGTCGCGTGGCCCGTCCCATTCATCCCATTTTTCCCATACAGCAGACTTTCTTTTCGGTTCAGACTTCCTTAACGATAATTCGTTCAATTTAATTTTTCCGTAATTACTTTAGCTGACAGTGAGTAATCCTTTTTCGTCGCAAACGTAAGACGGAACTACATCGTTATCACAGAAATCTCCTTGGCTGGATATATTATGGAAAATGTGCGTATTGGCACGATAAGCAATTAATTATGCGCAAACTAGATTATCAAAACTTGCCCCACTCCGTCCCATAGAAATTTGTCGTCCCATCCCATCCCACGCAACGTTCATTCCACTCATCCCATCCCATGGGATGATGGGATAGGTCGATGGATTTCCATGATAGAGAGTGCGGCGGTCATTTCTTTTAATTTTGCCTCTGTGCGTGCGACTATGTCAATGTCATCGGCATATGCTAATATTTGGGAAGATTTGTTAAATATTGCTTCTTTTTGGTCTATCTGGGCTTCTCTAACGGCCGTTTGTAAGGGTTGGAATGGCAGAAGGAATTCTAACGATTGGAATGGCAGAAGGGACAATTTTAAAGCAAGTAGTTGTCTGCTTACAGAAATCTGACTAGAAGATGTAGATGTAGTAGTTACAGAAACCATTTCAGAATGCTTCCAGAAAAATTTTATGAGAAAAATTGCAAAGTTTAAAAAATTATACTCTAAGATTTTTAGCTACTGGTAATTCATTTGCATCTCTAGGAAAATGGACGATTTCACAATTTGTTCCAATTGTGTGTGGTGAAATAGCTACGGCGACAATTCGTCAGCTACTGGCATGCCAGTAGCTGCCTCGTACGTTCATAAGTGCCTGTTTTGTAGACCCCCACCTCCCCCGTTATATAACATGCCAGTAAATCAAATGTTGTGCTATCTACTTGCTGGCCAAAAACACCCATGCCAGTTAGTGAATACACATGACATTAGTTGGCATGTGCAAGGAACTGTTATGCAAGTGTGCCAGCTACAGTCATGTGTATTTCCAGTTTTATATTGATAGTCAAGCCATGATGGACAAAAAGCTTTGATAGACAAAACTAAATTGTCAAAATTGAAAAATCTTGTTGGACAAAATTGAATTGATGATTGAGCAACCTTAGATACACTGAACTTCTTCTTCCATTGGCTCTACATGAGGCTACTTTCCCCCCTCTATCCTCTACATTCTATGACATTCATTGTTCATTCTATTCATCTTTTTCTTGGTCTTCCTCTCGATCTTGTACTTGTCAGTAGTCACTGCATCATAATTTTTTGAGAAGTAAGTGGACCAAATTGAATTGTGCAATCCTTGATGAAGAGAAGTCGTGAATCAATTTGATTTCCATATTTTTGAATATTTTGTTCCTTGAAATTGAATTACAAAATTGAATTGAAATACAATTTTGTTTTACAGTTGTATTTTATTTTCAGGAGTAACCAAGAGGCCTCGTCCAGCAACATCGACGACAGCATATTGGAGAAAGACGAAACTATGAAGAGAGCTGCCGTCAAAAAACTAATTGAAAGATATTTTTACCAATTAACCGATGGATGTGGAAATCCATCCTGTGATAATAAATTCTGTGCATCTAGCGGACAAGTAAGCCACAAACCCAAACAGCCTTCATCATCGAATCTTGTCTGTCCAGTCTCAAATATCTATATTCTACTTTTTCTTTTGTAGATAAATAATTTGACGCCGGACCAGGCGGCCGCCCAAGCCCTGCAGCTGTTCTCGCAGGATGCCCGGCTATGCGAGCGCCACCCGAACAAAATGCCCCGCACCCAAAACTCGGTGCTCGCGGCCGCCGGCGGCTGCCTCATCGGCGACGGCGTCATCACCAAGTTGACTGGCCCCGCCGACATGCCCTGCAACGACCAGCGGCTCACCCTCAATACGGAATCCACCAGCAAAACGAACACAAAAGCAGACGTACACATGAGTAAGAATAGTTTTCTTCAAAAATTGAAAGCGAAAATGTTTTATTATGAAGGGAATTGAGTAGTCAGTTTGTTCTAGTATATACGAGCTTAGACAGATGAGACTAGACAGACAGGACTAGACAAAAAATACTAGACAGACAAGACTAGAAAGACAAGCCTAGACAGACAAGACTAGACAGACAAGACTAGGCAGACAAGACTAGACAGACAAGACTAGACAGACAAGACTAGACAGGCAAGACTAGACAGACAAGACTAGACAGACAAGACTAGACAGACAAGACTAGAAAGACAAGACTAGATAGAAAGCCTAGACAGACAAGACTAGATAGACTAGACGTACAAAACTAGACAGACAAGACAATGTCAGACAGTAAAAGCCATTTAATCTTGTGTGTCTAGTCTTATGGATTTTGATTAATTGTAGATGAAGTGGTTCCATATTTGACAGAGGAAAAGTTGTACGAGATAATTGATGAGTGCGAGGAGAGCAAAAGTTACTCAAAGTTGATTCGAACTCTAGGTGAAGTGTACAGCAGCATCGCCTCATTAAGTCTCAGCTTCAGACAAACTCACGTCGCTTCCCCGATCGACGTGATGCTGGACAAAGCCTCAGGTAAAACCCGAAACCTTTCAATCCACTAACATTTAACGGTTGCGTTGTTAAGGTGATTTCACCAGCTTGAAGAAGGAGGACGTGCGTTCGCTGGAGGGCGAGAAGGACAAAGACGAGGACAGTTGCGTGAGTTCGTCGAGCAGCGAGAGTTCGCAGGCGAAGCTGGGCATAGACTTCCCGTCGCTGCGGAGGGCGTACACGGCCCTGTTCAAGCTGCACAGCTCCATTTTCGAGAGCGCCATGGTGAATGCGCTCGTCACCCTCGCCGGATACCTGCAGATGGAGCTGCAGAGTCGCAACCAGAATCTGTACAGCACCGACGATATCGTCCACGTGCTTTTGGTCGTTTTCGAAATTCCCGCATTAGGTAAAATAAATAATTTGGACACAATCTAATATTTTCATATCTATTTACTTCATTTTTAGGGTCGGGGGACTTTTTGGAGACAGGTTTTCCTGCTCTTTGCAGGGCGACCAAGTGGATCACAGTGGACGTACAGGCCAAACTGGCCCTGTCTTGGGCTGGGCCAGGCTGCAATAGTCTGCGCTCTCTCCTGGAAAACCTCCAGCAGTTGGTCACCCTGCGTGTCATTCTCACGGACTTTCACAGGGACTTTTATGTTCAAGACGAGAATGTCGTCACTGCGGCTACAAAATTAATGAAGGTATTAGTTGCATCTCTTTTATAATTTTAGCTTAATATCTTGTCTTTAGATTGTTTACTACTCGAACATGTTGGCCGGGGTGCTGGAGTCTCCGGACCTGCGATTGGAGGAGAGCCTAGACGATTCATACCTCGGAATCAAGTTACAAAAAACCCAACCGCCAGTAGACGAATTGGGTAAGGTATTGTGCACTTGAATACATCCTTATCTAGTAGTATTTATTTTGTCCATACATAATATAAACTTCTATTGCAGAAATTGTTTTCTGTAAGTCAACTTGATTTGTATAATCTGGTAGATACTAAAGTAGATTATTAGTTCTTTATCTATAATAATATTGTTAATTAGATAATTAGTTTGTATAGACAATTATTAATTACATTGTCTTTATCTATCTATATCTACAGGGTGTTTCATAAATGTTCGGCAGAAATTCTAGGGCGTGTTCTATAGCCCAAAATAAGAAACAAAGTCATTATAAAGATGTGTCTGAAAACGCTTCAGAACTGAGGTACATCACTTAAAAGGGGGTTGTCTCACAAAACATTTTTGCTAATATCTCAGACGCAACTAATGATAATTGATTCAAATTTTGTGTGTAATCGTTACTGCTGCTGAACTACCGTTTGTGCGTATTTACGTCTTAATAGTCAACCAGTGGCGGTACATTCGGGGAAGGAACGACCTAGTATTTTTGCAAATATTTTTTCCATCTGCACATTTAGCAAATGCTTGACTAGATGAAATTGTTCGCAATCAAAAACTACACTAAAAAGATACTCTTTGTTTTTGTCGCTCAAGATAACAGTTTTCGAGAAAAAAATTAAAACGTGTTTTTTTAGAATGATATGATATGAAGAATATTAAAAATCCAATCAAAGAAAATAAACAATTCTTTTTTTCAGTTTCGAATTAGCACTTAAACGTAGTAGTTGATTCACAATAGTTGTTCAAATTGCCGTCTCTCAATCGCAACACAAGCTTCAGCACATCGCAGTAATGATCTTCGAACACTTTCAAACAGTTCTGCGGTGGGCTGAATGGTTACATATCCATTTTTCACACGACGGTGCAGTTCTGCGAGATCCGCCACTTCCGTTTCATACTAAGTTTTTTAAGTGTCCCCAAAAAAAGTAGTCCAAGGGGTTTATGTCCGGTGACCTTGGTGGCTAAGCAACTGAACGGCCTCAACCATCGTGCATGAACCACATTTGGCGTCTTGTCAAAAGAGGCACTTTATCCAACAACCCTGGCAAAATTTCTGTTAAAAAATGTCGATAAATTCCTCCGATTCACCGCCGTGGGCAGAATATCCATCATTCATAATGGCGCGACGGACCGTGCGCGGTCCTTGGCCTCCAATATACTTTGTCTCCAATCGTCGCGGTTTTCCGACCTCTGGCTCTAGTTCGTGTATCCTAGCATTTCTCGGCAGGTGTTTCGGATGGAGTTCTCCCTCCTATCCCTCGGCCTACCAACTTGTCTTTTACCTTCTGTTTTGTTATTCAGCGCTTTCTTTGAGATTTCGCCCTCATCCATTCTGTGTATGTATCCCGCCCATTTCAGTTTCCTCAACTTAATTAAAAAACCTATTTGTATATTTACAACTAGCAAGGAAAATACTTTCAAACAAACTTTGAAATTTTCCATTCTCTTGATAACTAATTATTTTCAGGAAATATATTTTCTCGTGTTTTCCGCGGATTTCACGATGTCATAACTTTTGAATAGCTTGTCACCGAGACTTCTAGTTCTAGACACCAATCGATTTAGCATCTCAAAATTAGTCAGAAAACGTATATCATATTCCTCGGAGGCTTTTAATTTAAAAATACCATCGAACTGAGAAGTCAAGATTGCGGAAACGATAAAATGCAAGAAAATCGATTTTGCTAAAATCGTTATGTTTTTAGTTATAGCAAAATGTAAAAACGTTTCTGAAAGCATTTTTACTGCTGATTACAAATATGCAATGAATTTCCCTCGGATAATCTAAATGTGTAATCACGAAAATTACCTTCTGAAAACGATGCCCTAAACCGTTTTTAATTATCAATCACAGTTTCTGAGATATGAACTTATCAAATCGACAATCATATTTCAGTTTGAAATTTCTCAATGAAAAATTGAATCTTTCCGAAAAATTTCGGAATCAATTTGTTCGTCTTGTCGAGTACTTTCTGTGTGCCGAAAATGATTTAGTTGCTGTTTACCGTTTTTTCAGAAAATTGAAAAAAAAAACGGAAGAACACATTTTTGTCGACCGAAAAGATGAATTTGTTTTAATGAAAACTGGTTTAGTCGCGCTGAACGAGTTTTTTTGTTACCAGAAGGAAATCGAACTGCTGAAAACGATTTTCGAGTTTATTTCGCTCTAAAGTTACAAATAAGCATGGTATAGAACAGGGCTGTCCAACATTTTTGTAATGGCGATCTACTTTTTAGTATATATTGTTGCCAAGACGGCCAAAACGCGTAGCGGGCCACCGGGGTTCTGGGATAATGGAGTGCACCCCCCAGAAAATTCATAACATATTTGCCCTAATACGAAAATCGGAATTAATTTTTTAAAACCTTAATTTTGAACTAATGAATGACATATCAAATAACCACTCGTTGTTTATTAACTGTGGGTAACTGTCACCTCTTTTAGAGAATAAACTTTTTACGGCTAATAACTCTAGAAACTGCATGAGAAATCGACTTCTACTGAGCCAACACACATTAGTATGCAGCAAAAGTTCGTTATCATTATTCTCATTATCTAATCTAAACAAACGTCTTTGAAGGGCACTGCCACGTATAGAATTGACTATTTTAAAAACAGCTTCCATAACATTGTGTGTATTAAGTCGCTTTGAGCATAAAACTAGTTGGTGGATAATGCAGTGGTATGATAAAAATTGTGGATAATTATCATCTTGGTGGCATAAAGCAACCAACGTTTTGCAACCGGTCATACATGGGCACCATCCGTCGTAATCGAAAACAATTTAAAAATAGGAAACGTCGTTTCTTTCACAAATTCATTAAAAACTCTAAATATGTCTTCCCTTCTCGTCCTTCCGTGCATAGGAATTTAAGTATTTCTTCTTATACTGTACAATCATCAAATACCATCTGGGTAAATATCACTAATAGACCTTTGTATGGATATTTAAGCGTATGCGCATCCGCCAAGTTTGATAGGCGGGAATATGTAAGTTTCAGGCACATATTTAGTTATACGTCAATAATTTATTCTAAGCCTGCTACTGTGCAATCCAGCGAACATATTATATGCAAGCCTTGGTAAGGCTCATAATAGCTGCTTTTTTTTGTTTTTTCTTGCGCATCGGCAGTCAACGGAAGCTGTTGTACAGGTTATGGCCGGCTTAAGGTCCAGGAAGCAACATTTGAACGTAGGCTAGCGAGAAACGTGTTTTAATTTTTAATTTAGGCCTACGCCGCACTACGGCTAAACGGTACTACGCCGCGGTTTTTAATCGCGTGATTTTGTAACTCAAGTAAGCTAATACAAGCGGCATTACTTGCGTCTTTTTCTCGCGACTTCTTTTTCCCATAGCATACTGTGTGTTTCTCGAGTTTAACGGTTACCGCTCTCGGAAAAAGACCGTAGTGCGGCCTTGGCCTTATATTTATCGAAATGTATTTTTAAGTAAGTACATAGAAGCGTGAGGAAACTAAATATCGACTCAAAATCACGTCGCGATCGACCGGTAGATCGCGATCTACTGGTTGGACAGCCCTGGTATAGCCTATATCTTGGATATTTTGAGCATATGAACCGAATAAACTAGAAAGTCGTCTTCTGAAAGCCCTAAAATTTTCTGAAAAAACCGCCAAAAAATCCATCGTTTTGTTCAGGAAAAAAGTTTATCTCGGACACAAAAATCCCAGCGAAATCATTTTCGGCACACTGAAACTAGACGACAAGAATAGAAAATCGATGCGTAAATTGTTTGAAAAGATTCAATTTTTTACTGCGATATTCTGAATTCCAATTTTTCAGAATTTCGACTTCACAAGTCCGTATCTCGAGAACGGTTGCAGATAATTAAAACTGGATTACGGCATCGTTTTCAAGAGGTCATTTCCCTGTGGCTGCATGTATACTGCCTTAAGAATATTAATTAGTTCTCTCCTCCGGCGGGCAAATTTCGCGAAAATTCGCTCGATTTTGCCAATTTTATCAAGTCTTGTATCGCGAACGGAAGCTGTTAGCAAAATTCAATTTATATATTTACAACCAACAGGGAAAACACTTTCAGACACACTTTGAACTTTTCCATTTAATTGATAAATATAATAATTTTAAGGAAATATAGTTTCTCGTATTTCCGTCATGATGTTCTTAAAATTTTCACCTTTGGCGCTAGTGCTGTTGCTCTCGGAGCGAATAACGAACTGCAAAACATTGGACGACTTGCAAGCCGAACTATGCAAACAAGGACTATCAGATTATACTTTAGACTTCTTCCCAGACGAGTCAATACAGAGGAAGGAAAAGACACGTTGTAACTATTTCTGTTAAAACTCTGCAAACCCGACTCTTCGCTACATTTGAAGCATAAAAATGGCGAAATCTGTACTGCTACGATAAGAAACCTTGAATCTTTCGCTTCAATTTTTGGCCTTGAAGTTTTCTTTTTACAGTTTTGGGCCCTCAAGTTTTCTTTTTATCGATAGATGACAAAGCGTGCGTGCAATTAGGTATTACAGCAGCAAACGCTCAAGCACCAATATTAATGCACCTTGATTATCGTGTAAAACTACCGGATCATGATTTCGTGCTCGCTGAAAAACATAAACTTATTCCAACTGTTTATGCAGATATATAATAAAGAAAGATGGTGAAGGAAAAACATACACACTCTTGCCCTCCATACGTAGTGATTCGTGTAGAAAGCATTCTTCCTCTAATGCAGACTCATGCCACAGACACACCTGAACTACCTGCTTTCAAAAACTTTATTTCAAGAACTTGAGAGCTCGAGAAACTTTTCTAAAACCTGTATTTATTTTTACATGCAATGGTGCTCCCGACGAAAATCCACGATACGACCGAGTTATAGTTTCAGCTGTACAGCATTTTAAAGATTTGGATATTGAATTGTATTTACATTGGCACTAATTTCGCAGGAAGAAATGCTTTCAACAGTGTCGAACGACGAATGGCGCCTCTTAGTCGCGAACTTACTGGTGTTGTATTAAAGCATGACAATTTCAGTTCACATCTAGATTCCAGTAATCGAACTACTGACTTAGAAAAATTGAATATATGGCTAATATTTGGAGCCAATTGATCATTAATGATTTTCCTGTGGCTGCTGAATACTTTGTGCCAATAGATACTAGACTGGATATTGATCAGGCTAAGTTATTGGAAAATCATGTAACTTGGTACGCAAATCATGTACGTGAATAACAATATTTTTTACAAATTGTAAAATGAGAGGTCCCATGTTGCAGTGTGCGACGATCTAGCCTTTGCCGACTATTATGAGAGGGGTGTTTACCACCACCTGCTTTGATTAAACAGATGTTACACGGGTATGTAACCGTGAGAAAATATGACTCCGAAAGTAAATTCGCTCCGCTGTTCCTACAGCTATTTTTTGGATCTCCGAGCGTCATTACATTTGAAGCAAGTTTCGTACGATAGCTATTACCTAGTGTCAACGCATACTAGTTTCAGCGATCGTGTGGCAATCACCTAAGAGCCAACAAGAAATTTTGCCTGTGGAATCGAGTAGCCTGTTGACCAAAGCAGCCTGTCCCAAGCCCGGATAAAACAGGAGGGTTGGGCGAAGGGCCAACTACCCCTTCCCGTAAAAACACAGAAGTTCAGAAACATAGAAAACGGCCTCGGAACGGACTGACACACGGAAGACGACTCTCGCAACGAAATACTGGTTATGTATTTGGAACATGGAATGTACGAACACTAAACAAACCAGGAGGTCAACGGGCACTGCTAAAGGAGGGTACAACCTCCTAAGTGTTCGTACATTCCATGTTCCAAATACCTAACCTGTATTTCGTTTCGAGTGTCATCTTCCGTGTGTTAGTCCGTTCCGAGGCTGTTTTCTATGTTTCTGAACTTCCGTGTAATAAATACAAAATAATGGTAACAGCAATATAAGAGACGAGATGGATTGGCAAAGGACACCAACAGCCACACGATACTGTACAGCGGTAAAGAACAAGGCAAGAAGGAGCAAGAAGCAATTAATGACCGCATGTGCAAACTACGTCAGATAACTAAATTCTTTAACCTGACTGTGATAAATGTACACTGTCCCACAGAGGAGCAGGACAAAGAAAAGAAAGAAAGATACTACGAGCTCCTTGAGGAGACATATGACAACTCCCCAAGGAATGATCACAAAATCATAATCGGCGATACAAATGCAAAAATGGGGTTGAGGACCAGTACATTGGAACAATAGAAAAGCACTCACTACAAGACGAGACAAACGAAAACGAAGAGATGCTCATCACGAGATCAGCTCTACGTGCTTTAGACACAGAAACAAACACCAAGGCACATGGAGGTCGCCAGATGGAAGAACAACAAACCAAATAGATCACATCATAGTTGACAGAAGAGCAGCAAACAGCATAATGGACGTGAAAGCAAGAAGAGGTGCTTATTGTGGGTCAGATCATAACCTAGTTCAATTTCTGTTTAGGTGCAGAATAGTTAAGAACGCCAACAACGTGCAGACAAAGACAGCGCCACCAAATGTCAACTACAACATGAACAGGAGATCACAAACAAAATGACCACTGAAAACAACCAACAACCGCAAGAAAGCGCAGAAAACCAATGGTACAGAATAAAGGAGATACTCATAGAAAACACGAGGACAGCTCTAGGCCCGGAAAGCCAGGAAAGCATACAAGTACCTACACAAAACCAGAGAGGATTTTAAACCACGCACTAGCCTGATCAAAAACCATGAGGGCCAAATGGAGAGTGATCTATACAAAATAAAGGGCATATGGAAGAAGTACTTACTACTGGCAGCGGCAGAAGAGTCAACAGAAGGAACTAGGGAGCCTAGGGAACAGATAAGGCTCGAAGACGAGAGAACGGAACCTCCATCTCTCGAAGAATCGAAAGAAGTGATAAATTGGCTAAAAAGGAACAAAGTGCCGGGAATTGATGGTATACCAGCGGAGTGGTATAAACTAGGCGGCCAACGTCTATCGCAAGAAATCCATTCCCTAATAATAAAAATATGGGAAGAAGAGCTATTACCAAGCGCCATGTGAAAAGCGATAATAATACCCATACACAAAAAAGGAGACAAGCTAAAATTTAACAACTACCGCGGAATTAGTCTGCTGTGCACGGCGTACAAGATACTTACCTACATCATCAATAAGCGCCTTCAACCACACGCAGATCAGGCTCATCGGAGAATACCAAGCAGGCTTCAGGAGAGGTAAGTCCACTGTCGACCAGATCTTCACAGTAAAGCAGATACTGAGCAAAGCATCTAAATATGACATCGATAGATACAACATCTTGATCGACTACAAACAGGCATATGACTCTATTAACCGCAACAGTCACTACCAAATATTGCAGCGCATTATGTACCGGCACTGCTTGGCTATCAAGACGAAAATAGTGGTAGTTCGGCACCAGTAACGAGTACACACCAAATTTGAACGAATTATCATTTGTTACATTTGAGATGTTAGCAGAAATGTTGTGCGAGACCAACCCCTTTTAAGGGCTGTACCTCAGTTAGGAAGCGTTTTCAGACACATTTTTATAGGGACTATTTTTCATATTTTGGGCTCTAGAACACTCCCTAGAATTTCTGCCGGACATTTATGAAACACCCTGTATATAGATTTACTTATAATTTAGACCAGCGTTTCTCAACCTTTTTTGGCCCACGGACCAGTAAAATTTAAAAAAAAGATTCGCGGACCAGTGATATTTCTTTGACAAAATTTTACTAGGTATTAAAGGACTACTACACAAAGGTGAATTAAAGTCATTTAACACAAAATATCGCGAAATAACACGTAGCATGAGTAACTTTGATGAAATTTATGACAGTATGTGTGCCAAAATTAAAACCAAATGTAGCGAGTTTCAGGAGAAAGATTCGGGTTGGTCACTAAGGGAGATTTCCCATTTAGAAATTAATATCAATAAATATAAACCAATACGTGGGTCGTCATTTATTGAACTGCCAAAAGAGATTAGGGATCGGAAAGCTTGTATCAATGTTCAGAATGTAGACGAATTTTGTTTTTTATGGAGCATTGTATCCGCATTACACCCCACGAATGTGAGTTCTGATCGCCCGGCATCATATCCCTACTTTTCTTCAATTTTAAAATATGACAGATTAGAGTTTCCGCTTAGAATCAAAGACATTCCTAAATTTGAACAGATGAATAATATTAGTAATAACGTTTATAGCTTGGAGTTTAATTTTAAATCTAAACAACATGACGTAGTAGGACCAATTTACCATACTAATGCGACTAGGGAAAGACATGTAAATTTATTATATTTGGAAGAGGGGTTAAAGGTCATTATGTTTATATTAAAAATATTTCACGGCTTGTAAGAAGTCAAATCTCGGAAGATTGTAGAAAAAAATATTTATGTGACGGCTGTTTAACCTTTTTTCAAATGAATTCGCGTTTAATCAACATAAATTGAATGACTGCAGCAAAATTTACACTATTATGCCGACGGAAGACCTTGTAAAACATAAGAGAGGTGATATGATGCCGGGGAATATATTAAAATTTCAAAATTTCGATAGAAAAATGCGTATACCCTTTGTTGTATACGCAGATTTTGAATCAATTTTAAAACCTGTTGATACATGCTCACCGAACCCTGACAATAGCTATACTAATCAGACACATATCCATGTACCATACAGTTTCGCCTATAATATAAAATGTTCATTCGATGACTCATTGAGTAAATTTTTCACTTATTCCGGGGAAGATTGCCCGAAATTGTTTTGTCAGAACCTCTATGCATATGTTAAGGAATTATACAGGGAACATTTAAGCGTTATACTTCCGATGATTAAATTAACTGCAGATGAGCAAAATTCCTACGATACGGCCACTTCTTGTCACATATGTAATTAATTATTACAAGTAACAGACAAAGTCGCCGATCACGATCATTTAACGGGTAAATTTCGGGGAGCCGCCCACTCAAATTGTAATTTGAATTATAAAATACCTAAAATGATCCCGGTATTTTTCCATAACATGTCGAATTATGATGTTCATTTATTTATTTTAAAGAATTTGGATCTGACGAGGAAAAAATTGATATCATCCCCCAAAATAAGGAAAAATATATATCCATCACCAAAAATCTACCTGTTGGTAGAACTACTACAAGTTAATTGTAACATTTTTATTATCATTTACTTACAATAATATTTAAATGTAAAGATATGTAATTATTTTTCTTTTTTTTTCTTCAGTGCCGTACTAATCATAAATTACATAGAATTAAAATTAGTTTAAGATATTTGTATTTCGTAATTTTATAAATTAAAATTTAGTTTTTATAAGTAAATTTTTTTCGCGGATAGAAAAAATTGTCTGCGGACCAGTAAAATTTCGCCGGACCAGCGGTTGAGAATAGCTGATTTAGACCATTATGTATTACATATTTCTCCATACAGATTAAAATTCTTGATTTCAACTAAATTAAATGTGTCCTATTCAGCACTTCAACTGGGGATTCATGTATTGGATTGTCGGAAACCATATTTGCCCTTCAGCGAGTTCTACAATGAACCCTTGAGCGATGTGGTGGAGATGGACAGAGACTTTGCGAACTACAAGAGTGAATCGAACAAGTTCAGCTTTTTGAACTATCCGTTTATTCTGACGCCGGCTACGAAAACCATGGGACTGTACTATGATAACAGGATCCGGATGTTTTCCGAGCGGAGGATTAGTTTTATGCAGAATGTCACGGGGACGCCGTCGAATCCTTATTTGAGGCTGAGGGTGCGGCGGGATTATATCATTGATGATGCTCTTGTTGAGGTAATGATAGAATAATAGTATATTGTGCAACTAGAGCGGTAAGTTGTCAATTGCCCACGAGAGCTAAATTGGGCGGACGAACGAAACCCCTCGAGCACATTCGCTCGAGGGGGTAATTGACAATACCGCACGAGTTGCAGATAATTATTACTCATGCGAGAGGACGTATCTTACAAGTTTAGGGTCAATTTTACAACTTTAGGGAACAATTTTAGGGTCAAATAAACAGAATCAATACCAATACCTCAATATAAAAAAGTGACGTGAAAGTGATAGAAATTTGTTGTCATTACAAAATAAATATTAAAGAAAACGTTTTAAAATGAGTGTAAATTATATGGTGATACCGAAGACTGATGAGGGTTTTTAAGACGAATACACACCACCGGAGATAATTTAATTTTTTTTATGGCCCCTGACAAAAAAATAAATTCAATTATCTCTAGCGGTGTGTATTCGTCTTAAAAACCCTCATCTGTCTTCAGTATCACCATATAATTTACACTCATTTTAAAACGTTTTCTCATCATTTCTATTTTGTAATGACAACAAATTTCTGTCACTTTCACGTCCCTTTTTTAATATTGAGGTTTCTGTTTATTTTATTTATTCAATTGTTGTTTTTTTTTAAATGTAACTTGACGACTTATTGAATATTTGCGTGCGCCATGCATAATTTGCGTGAGAAAAGAATATTTCGTCGTACGCAAATGAATATTTCCAATGCGTTTAAGTTATGTGGTAATGATTGATGAATTGATAAACAGTCATTTGTCGCACCAAAAAACGGGCGCCAAAATAGTTCTTATCCCTTATGAGTAATAAAAAATAAATTTGTTCACTCTATTACTCATATTACTCATTGGTTTTTTAATATTTGCAGTTGGAAATGATTGCGATGGAGAACCCGCTCGATCTCAAAAAACAACTAGTCGTTGAATTCGAGGGCGAACAAGGCTTAGATGAAGGCGGAGTGTCTAAGGAATTCTTTCAGCTAGTCATCGAAGAGATTTTCAATCCAGATTATGCCATGTTCACGCATCAGAACGAAACCAACACGACGTGGTTCAATCCGACAAGTTTTGAGACTGAAGGCCAATTCACTCTAATCGGGATTGTGCTCGGTCTTGCAATCTACAATAATATTATTTTAGCCGTCAATTTTCCCATGGTTTTATATAGGAAGTTGATGGGAAGGAAAGGATCCTTCGAGGATTTATTCGATTGGAATCCTGTAAGGAATATTAAAATAATTAATTCATTCTTTTCACGTTCATTTTTTAGACTCTCTATAATAGTTTAAAACAAATGTTGGAGTACAAAGAAGAGGACCTCGAAGATGTTTTCATGCAGACGTTTCGAGTGAACTATGAAGATGTTTTTGGGACTTTGTTGCATTATGATCTTAAAGAAAACGGAGATCAAGTGAATGTTACGCAGAAGAATAAACACGAGTTCGTCGATCTGTATGCAGATTTCCTGCTCAACAAGTCAATAGAGAAACAGTTCAAAGCATTTTATAAGGGGTTCCAAATGGTCACTGACGAATCACCTCTTGAACAACTTTTCCGTCCAGAAGAAGTTGAATTGTTGATTTGTGGATCAAAAGTAAGTAATTAGATAATAGTATATTTTGTAACTAGGGCGGTAGGTTGTCAATTTGACAAGAGAGCGAAATTGGGCGCACGAACGGAGTACGCACATTCGCTCGAGAGGGCAATTGACAATACCGTCCATGTTGCAAACAATATTTTTTATTACTCATGCGAGGGGTTGGACAAGTTTACGATCTAGGTGCCATAAAAAAATAAAACAAAAATGAAGAATTTGCTTTTTCAATTGTGTGAATTCGTCATAAGAACTCTCCTCAGTCTCCGGTATCACCATAAAATTTACACTCATTTTAAACGTTTTCTTTAATTTTTATTTTGCAATGAAAAAAATGTCTGTCACATTCACGTCACTTTTAATATTGAGGTCTTGATTGTGTTTATTTTATTTATTTAATTGTTTTTTTTAATGTAAACTAGCGATATTTGCGTGCGTTACCAAAGTTATGTGGTAATAGAACCAAAAGTGTCATTTCTCGTACTAAAAAACGTGCTCCAAGATAGTACTTTTAATGCATGAGTAATAAAAAATAAGTTTGTTTGAAGCACAGATTCTCAAATTTGTTTTTTTTTGTTATTAAGAATTTCGATTTTGATGAATTGGAACATGCGACAGAATATGATGGCGGATACTCAAACCACACGCTGATAATAAAACACTTTTGGTCAGTGGTCCATGCATTATCGATAGAAGACAAAAGAAAACTGTTACAGTTCACAACTGGGTCAGATCGTGTTCCCATTGGTGGGTTAAGCAAGCTGAAGCTTGTCATAGCCCGCAACGGTCCCGACTCGGACCGGCTGCCAACCGCTCACACTTGTTTCAACGTGTTACTTCTGCCTGAATATTTAACCAAAGAGAAACTCAAAGATCGACTGGTCAAAGCCATAAATTACTCGAAAGGTTTCGGAATGTTGTAATAAATGTTTTTTTAATTATTTAATTAATTTTATTTGTTGTGAAAAGTTTTTTTATGATTCCTTCTTTTAAAACGATAAATTTCTTATTCGTTGGAACATTTTTGTCATGATGTACGATACTGTCCATAATGTCTGCTTTTCTCGATATTAATTTTACTTTCGTCTTTTCATTTTGTAAATATGTTTGATGAGGAAATTATGTATAATTTGAATAATTATGAGAAAGGGAAATGAAGAACACAATTGATTTAAAAATAAAGAAAACTTAATTTTAAGAATATTTTTTTATTGTTCCAATTTATTTCAGTTTTAGTCTATGTACGTTCTTTAAACTCTAGATTATCGTGAAACTTGCGCTCAATAAACTCTAAACTAGATAATTTGGTAAAGATTGTGAAAAAACGTCTGTAGGTCAGTTAGAAGTAAATTGGCGAATGCAAGGTAAAAGTGTAAAGCAGTGGTGAGAAAACTGTTTTTAAAACATGAATTTGTTCTCATACAGCAAGATTCAAAAGTTCAAAAAAATATATCATTCGCGTTTTGTGATTTGAGAAATGTATTTCTCTATTTTTCGTCTGTAATGGACTCCTAAGTGCACTCATATGCGTGCGGTTATGGTAGGCCAAGTGCGATACAATTTTCTCAATATGTATCAGCGATTTTTTTATTTAGAAATTGCATAAAAGGGCGCAAAATAGAAAAAATACTATAAAAAACTCGTTCGTAAGGCGTTTTTCAGCAGTTGTCCATTAGAAAACTCCTCGCTACGCTGGCCGTTTTCCAAAATTGGACGCGTGCTGTAAAATCGCGCTTACTGAACTCGCCCTTTTATATACTACTACATACAAACTATATATAATCTCGGTAATTCGGCCGTTGGTTAAAGACGGAGGACAGTGGAAACTATTGAGAGAGGCTTACGTCTAGCAGTGAACTTCAATAAGCTGATTGATGATGATGATGAATAACAAATCCTCCGTTTTCTCTGCAGCTATTGTCAGATGGTTGTCGTTCATCCAGGTTTGGACTCTGCTCAAGGCGGTATTTGCGTTGCTTCGCATTTGGTCGATTGTCCTTCCCGTAACTAGGGCTTCACACGAGAGTCTCGTTTCTGATCTCGTCTTCAATCTATGACTCTGACTGCTCGTTCTGGGCTCGGGCAAGTTCGGGTTGCTCGGGTTCAAATACGAAGAAAATGTTACGGCTGCCCGGAACGAGATCAGAAACGAGACTCGTGTGAAGCCCTACCCGTAACCACGATCGCCAAGCCATCAGCGAAACACAGCAGTTTAACGCCTTCAGACATTCGGAGAGTTGAGTTGATATTTTGTCTAATTGATATTTGATCTAGTTTTTAAAGATCATTTAATGCGATGTTTTAAGACAAACAATTTATCTGCCGCTTGGCCGTATGCAACCCAATCTAACCAAGGTAAGCCGTGTAGTGCAACCGTTCCACTTGGTGTTTTAACAAAAACTAATGTCGATTTGAGAGTATATATTAGTTATCATCCGTACCAAAGAAGAAGAGGTAGAATCTGGCGCTTGGAACTTGCGGGCGAATTACTCCTTTCAAAATAAGATGGTTAGATTATCCTTGTCTAACTCATGGTTCTTCTTCTTCTGTCGGCACTACGGTCCATGTAGAACCTTGGCCTGCTCAATTCCTTCCATTCCTCTCTATCTAGAGCCTTTCTCCTCCAACTTCTTTAGATTATGGTTAGATTAGGTTATATTAGAGCAGATAAATTCAGACAACCTCTCGATCCTGCAGCCGCATTATGTAGATAAGATATTCCAAGATATTCCACAGAGTCGGTCCTAGATCAGAACCCTGCGGAACACCCCACATATTTATTTGCTGGTGTTTGTGTCAATTTGTATCCATTTATCTTACAGATAAATAGTCTGTGAAGATGTTTATAAGGCACGTGGAGATTCCATTTTCTTCGATTTTATTCATTATCGAACACCACTAACATCTACTATACACTACCCTACCTAGGAGATCTACCCTACTCTATTACACTATTCTACCTAGGAAATAGGAACCCTACTGATTGGGTAGTATAATAAATTCTTAAATCTATTTAGTTTGAGTTTTTCAGGACGGCGAAGAAAGAATAAGATGCCCGTCCAATCTGAAAATTTAATTTGTTACTGATGTCGAAAGTGAAATTTGTTTAGTTTCTTACAGTTACAAAGGTCGAAAGTGTTAGCGGAGAGAATTTGCCGATGGTTAGAAGAATTGGTTTCCTCATTCTGGTCATGGTGATTAACATGCTCCTTTTAAATGGTTCACTAGCTGCAAACCAATTGCTTTCGTACAAAGATAACGGAACATCTTCTCCCTAAAACAATTTGATGAATAGTGACTGGAATGACTAGCTACTCTAGATTATTTATTTTTACCCTTAATGTGACTTTATTGCCAAAATAGCAATAAAGGTAGATTTGGATTTCAACTGCGACTAAGTAAATGAGTTCAACGGCAAATTTTGGGTCGCTTAAAGGAATCTAGAACAAGGTTTTATTGATCTTTGGGAAATTTCCTACCAAAAACTTAAGATTTACCGCCGAGGTCAAATACAAACTGGTGCAGAAAATCACCAGCGAAATCAAAACTTGACACAAAGTGATGTAACTGAAAATACGCTCCAACTTCTCACATACACTAAAACCAAACAAATGTTCATGTTGCTAATAATAGTTTAATAGATAATTAGTGTGCTTTCAGACTAAAGTGCAAGTTTTCAAGACTGTAAGAAATTCAAACAACTTACATAAAAATAACTTGAAGGGATTTGATGCATCGATTGAGTTCTTTCATCATTTCTTCTTCGACTTCAGGGGAATGTTGCAGCAAGTCATTGTCATCTGGAAGATTCATGCGTCTCAAAGTTCGTTCCCTAATCGTTCTGAAAGCTCCTTGGAGAATTTTTATCTGGCAACTGGTGTAACCAATCATCCCCGTAAAAAGAGTATCAAATCCTAAAAATAAATAAAAAATAGTTATGTTGTCGGATTTTGACTGCTTTAGACTAGATCCGTGCAATCTTAATGAAGCTAGTCAGGCGGTTTGGACAAGTCTAGACAAAATTATACAAAACTAGACAAGGGTAAGTCTTGTCTGGTCCATCTAATCCTGTTTAATCCGTAGTCGTAATTCTATTTACAGAGAAAGAATCTGAGCTAGAAGGAGCTAGTGGATGAAATCTAATTATAGAAGAAAGCTATAAATGTATGTTACCAACAATAATGAAGGCGGAGCACAACACGGCCAAAACCTGGAACCCTGCGGCATATCCGAAATTTAACCGACTCTTCCTGTAATCCCACGGGATCCAACTGTAATATGGCAGCTTCTGTTGGTACCTAAAACTTGTCACGTTGAACTCGTCCACACTGTAAACGTACTCGTCCTCGTAATCAAAAAACATGACGTAAAACGTGCTCAAACAAGAAGAGGATCCCACACAAACACCGAAAGCAAGAAATCCAAGCGTCGCAAACTCTTTAACTTTCTTATCTTCTTTGACGATTTCATCCGGATCAAAATCGCCGATTTTTTCAGCGACTGTGTTCGTACTCAGGGTCTCAATTATGTCTAGAATGACTTTCCTCTGGGTGAACCAGACGTACATTTTGGTGCAGGCCAAGGCGTGGGCCATGGCCATGCTCAGATTCTTCATCAGATCTTGTAGGTTGTGCATGGTTTCGTACAGAATTACGAACTCGCTCGGGGTGAAGAGAACGAGGAAGTAAATCGCGATTATAATGTTGTGGATCTGGTAGCGGAAGCGGATTAGCGGACGGTCGTCCGGATCGGCGACCCAAAGCCCGCTGCATTTTATTATGCGGATGTTCGAGGTGAAAAAATCGTTTTTGAAACCCATTTCTAGATTAGTGTGGAAGGTTCTTACTTTTATAGTCGAGATTTAATTAGCCTCTGCTAATTTATTCATGGGTTGCAGAATCTAATCGTAGAGAAATTATGAATAATGTGAGAGTTTGTCACATGGAAGAATTGAAGAAATTGCAATATAATAATTAATATTTCCTGAGATATGTACAGGGTGCGTCAAAACAAATAGTGCTGTTTGGACGGGCCGGTACATCCTGTGTGATAGGGATAGGAACCTGTGACGGGTCTCGTTGTGTCGTTACCATAGTTTGGTCCGGTTTTGAAAATTTTGAAAAAGGCCGTTCTTTCGTCGCCACCCAGCGTGCGTTCCGGCTGCACTTTTGTAATAAAAAGCATACCGACCCACGTGTTTAGGAACATTCCTTTACGCTCCCTTGGTCCCACGGTTATCATGCGATAGCCACATCCACCCGTCGTAATAAAACCCCTTCCAGCCACACGTGATTTTAGGGACATTCCAACCCTCGGTCCCACGCTTAAAAGATTTTAAGTCTTTTAAATGATAATCACTTATATCTCCCACGGATATTTTTTATTACCCGAAATGAAATTCTCGGAGAGACACTTAAAGCATAAAAACGTCCCCATCAAAATATTCATGTAGACCAGATTGTTAGTGTCTTTGGGAACCTTTTTAGTTATTTGTGTAAATATATTATATATGCGCTACGACTTACGTCCTAAGCTCAAACGACGCTAAAGTCGCATAGGGGTGGAGTCAAGTAGGAGAAGCATCCTCATATTTAATTAACAGATATGCCCAAATATAAATATCTCAACCAGGTCTAGTTTAGGTTAGGTTAGTTAACAAGTATTGTTAACTTGTCTTAGTTGTAGGCTTAATGTAAAATAATATTTAGTTATAAATAAATATATATATATATATATATATATATATATATATATATATATATAGGTAAAATATAGGTAAAACTATCTCAGAGTCCGAAGAATTGCAGGCCAGCAGATCCTTCTTCACAACAGCACTTCAATCTATCGCGACGTGATACCGTCCCTCACCGTAATTTAATCGCGAGACGGGAGTGCACATTCGAAGAATGTGGGTTTAGGAAGACGCAAAACGGCAAGAACACCCGAAAATAAAGTGAGAGAAGTGATAGATCAGTCGCCTATGCGCTCTGCCCGGAAGCATGCAATTGCATTAGACATTTCTGACTGCTCATTACAGGTAGACTTCCGAGCAAAACAATTCGAGCGCAGCGACACTGACGCAGAGCGCCAAAAAGCAAGGGTGTAACCAGCCAGGGTCAGGGCGGGGGGCAGCTGCTGGTTGTTTCTGGTTTAGTTTGGTTTGATCTGGTTTGGTTTGGCCTGGTTTGTTCTGGTTTGGACTGGTTGGGGTTGGTTTGGTTTGATCTGGTTTGGTCTAGTTTGGTTTGGTCTGGCTTGGTCTGGTTTGGTCCGTGGCACATAATCCTGTCCAAACTGGAAAAGTTCGGAGTTAGCCCTAATCAACATCATACAGTCTTCACAAATCGCGTCATCCAGGTAGCACCTAAGAGGAAGAAGAAGATCGGGGACGGTGTACTTCAAGGATCAGTTCTCGGACCAACCCTCTGAAATATATTATACGACGATGTCATGTCTCTGGATACGAAGGGGTAAGTGGAACTGATATGCTACGTGGACGACCTGGCCGTATCAGCATCCGCAAAAAAACATAGTCCAATGGACCATAGACCAGTGGATGAACCGAAATGAAGTGCTAAATAGGAAAAAATACCTGACTTAAAATTTACTATGGCAGGAGTAGATATTAACCCAGTGCGAGAGATAAAATACCTGGGCATGGTAATAGACAGGGGACCATCGTTCGGGGGGCACATACACTATGCGTGCGAAAAGGCAGCGCACGATGAAGGCCTTAGGTAGCATTCTACCTAATATTAGAGGCCCAGGACAAGAGAAAAGGGGGGTGCTACCCATGCCAATGGAATCGATCGTGATGTACGGAGCCCCGCTATGGGCCGGGTCAGCAAGATGCCATACCTAGGAAGAAAATCACGTCCACTCAAAGATTAATGGCTTTAAAGGTAAGATAGAATTGGTGAAACCATCCTACGTTATAGGTAATTATACAAACTTAAAACAAACGGAATACAGCCTGAATATATAAATATATTCAGCCTTTCCGGAGCTCTATAAAAATTATTGAGTGTTTTTAGGACTACCAAAACAAATCTCACATGAAATTTGTAAGTTATTTTACAGTTTTCAGTCCACCTTCGTGGCACTCAACAAAAACCATAAAAATAACATTGTTTTTAAGATCATATCTTTCCGATACCTTAAGTGGATAGCCATCTGTGGACTGTGAGATTTGTTTTGGTAGTCTTAAAAAGACTCAATAATTGTTATAGAGCTCCGGAAAGGCTGAATATATTTATATATTCAGGCTGTATTCCGTTTGTTTTAAGTTTGCTTTAAAGGTATGCTGTACCTCATGACATCGGCAGATGCTGCGCTCGTAGTGGCAGGACTTCTACTCCTTACGGAAGAGAGAAATCGCTTATATGACTTGCACATCGAAATAACAACAAGAGACATGAAGAAACAGAAGGAAATGACATACGCGAAACTGCAGACAGAATGGGACATCGCAAAAGCCGAAGATGGCCCCACAGACTAATACCGGATATCAAGGAATGAGTAGAGAGGAACCATGGATCGGTAAATTTCTACGTAACACAGTGTCTTACAAGACACGGAGTCTTTTGCTTCTACACAGAGAGGATCGGAAAGAGGGAGAGCGCACAATGCCGATACTGCTCCGAAAACGTAGAGGATATCCCAAAACACACAATGTTCCACCGTGGAAAATATGATGATATAAGGGATAATATAATTAGAAACCTACCCGCGGCAGCCCTTACCCCAGAAAGCATCGTAGAGGAAATAATCGCACAAAAGGACAGTTCGGAAATTGTTAAGACATTTATAGAGGATGTGATGCGGAAAAAGCAAAAGATGAACTGGAACAACAGAATAGAGAGCGAGGGGACAGTTGAGAAAAGAATATATAGACCAAACCTGTAGCTTGTAAGGCTGTAAGGCGGGAACACTACAGGAAAGAAGAAAAGAGATGGTTTTAGTGGGTATGACTTCCCTAGAGGGTAAGTGAGTCCCACACTCCCCAAAGGACACATACATAACTTGGGGGTACGTAAAATAATTTCCTCTTAAATTTGGGAAGCGGGTGTTGTCTTGGGAAGCGGGTGTGACGACATTTTAAGCTTGTAATGGGTAGTCATTTTGCCACAGTAGATGAAATACACACACTGTTATGCCTAATTGAGGCTTGCCTAAATTCTCTTCCACTAACCTTATTAAGTGACCCCATTGATTTGGAATCTTTAACCCCTGGATATTTTTTGATTGGAGCTCCAGTAACTGCGAATGTAGAACCCAGTCTAGAGCACCTGCAAGAAAATCGACTGTTACGGTGGCGCGTTGAAAAGTTGCATCAAGTCTTTTGGCGTCGGTAGTGCAAGTAGTGATTGCAATACCGGTATACCGAATACCGGTATTTCGTGCTATTTTGCAATTTCATGAAACCGGTATTTGGTAAGGTAAAATATCGGTATTTTCGGTTGGGTAAAAAATATGCTGGCAAGATGCAAATCATGTTCAAGTATTATTACAGTTTTTGAAAGAATTACAAGCCGACTACATACACATTTAAAAACAGAACATAACATCAATTTATTGAAAAGAAGTGTTCAGTTCAAAAAACGCATCGGCAGCGGCATGCTAGGGGCCTTTCAAAGACGCATCGGCGGCGGCGGCGGTTTTTCAAAGCTTTGAAAGATGCCGGACGGCCTTTTATAGCGCTTTAAACCAGGCAACGTTCTCATTGGTCGTCTTCCTTCCACCAAGAATCCGAGACAAGTTTAAAGAGTACAAATTCAAAGAGCATAAAAAATCACCTGTGTTAAGTTGGCAGAACCAACTCGGAAAAAAAAATCCGCGACGGCACATAATAATCCGCTTTTTATCCGCTAACGATTGTAAAAAGAAAAAAATTTCCCGCTCTTCCCATTTCCCGGGAAAATGGGGTCCCGCTAACTTAACAAAAAGTTAGCGGTACCCATTCTAAAAATAATTATATTGAGAAAATAATTGCACCGGAATTATCCGCTTTTTATCCGCTAACGATTGTAAAAAGAAAAAAAATTCCCGCCCTTCCCATTTCCCGGGAAAATAGGATCCCGCTAACTTAACAAAAAGTTAGAGGGAACCATTCTAAAAATAATACTATTGAGGAAATAATTGCACCGGAATTATTCGCTTTTAATCCGCTAACGATTGTAAAAAGAAAAAAATTTCCCGCACTTCCCATTTCCCGGGAAAATGGGGTCCCGCTAACTTAACAGAAAGTTTGCGGGACCCACCCTAAAAACAAATATTTTGAGGAAATACATGCACCGGAATTATCTGCTTTTTATCCGCAAACGAATGCCGCGAGAAAAATAATTTCCAAACTTTTCATTTCCCGGAAAAAAATTAGTTTCTTTCTCGCGTAATTCGTTTGTGTATGAAGTAAAAGTTATCAGGTGCTATCGCGGAGAAATAAAGATATATATCTCAATATAATTATTTTTAGAATGGGTACCGCTAACTTTTTGTTAAGTTAGCGGGACCCTATTTTCCCGGGAAATGGGAAGGACGGGAATTTTTTTTCTTTTTACAATCGTTAGCGGCTAAAAAGCGGATAATTCCGGTGCAATTATTTTCTCAATATAATTATTTTTAGAATGGGTCCCGCTAACGTTCTGTTAAGTTAGTGGCATCCAATTTTCCCAGGAAATGGGAAGGGCGGGAAATTTTTTTCTTTTTACAATCGTTAGCGGATAAAAAGCGGATAATTCCGGTGCAATTATTTTCTCAATATAATTATTTTTAGGTTGGGTCCCGGTAACGTTCTGTTAAGTTAGCGGCACCCCATTTTCCCGGGAAATGGGAAGAGCGGGAATTTTTTTTCTTTTTACAATCGTTAGCGGATAAAAAGCGGATTATTGGCCTAGGCCGCACTACGGCTAAACCGCCGCGGTTTTTGATCGCGTGATTTTATGACTCTAGTAAATTAATACAAGCGACCGCACTTTAAAACCGCGTTTTGTTACAAAATGACTCCCGGCTGAAAACCGCGCAAAAATTTGTACTGCATAGAAAATAGTTGGCGCGCACGCACTTCTGTTTAACCGCGAACGGTTTTTTTGACAGACAGCCGTGAAGAGCTGGTGAAGAGTGGCAATTGCTACGTTTTTTTAGGTTCAGATACTTGTCTCTGATTGAAAACTTGTCGTCGACCGAGTCAGACTGTGTATCAAACGAACGGTTTCAAAGTTTGTCGGAAAAAATCATAATGGATGTACAAAAAAGACCAGCTTTATACGACACCACTTTACGTCAGTATAGTGATCGTAACGACAAATATAAACTTTGGGAGGAAGTTTATCTACACGTATTAAACAATTTTATTTTAAACAATTTATGTTTTCTTAAATTTTGATATTTATTATTAAAGAAACCTTTCTTAAATCTACGGCTAGTGAGTGGATGGATCCAATATTTGCGAAATTTGCGTTGACGGCTTCTTTTTCTATTTATTAGTATTAGAGCAACAATACATACTGCTCGTTTGAAATCTATTTTCAACTGTGCAATTGCGGGCGGTTTCGCGGTTTTTAATCGTAGTGTGTGTTTCTCGAACGGTGTCGCGGTTATAGCGGTTACCGCTCGCGGGGAAAAAACCGTAGTGCGGCCTCGGTCATTATGTGCCGTCGCGGATTTTTTTTTCCGAGTTGGTTCTGCCAACTTAACAGAGGTTAAAAAATCTGCCGATAATAGTTCGGCTTTTACTATTTGTATGATGAAACAAATATGCTAGCAAGATGTAAAACATGTTCCAGCATTATTAAAGTTTTTGGAGGAACAACAAGCGGACTACATACACACTTAAAAACAAAACTTAAAATTTATTGAAAAGAAGAATCCGAGACAAGTTTAACGAGTGGAAATTCTAACTTATCTAAAAATGACATTAGTAAACCAAAAACATTACAAATTACTGATTTTTTGTAATAGAAAAAATTACTGTTTCGACGAAGTTTTGTCTACAATGACAGCATTAGATGGTTTACCTTTCAGAGTGTTTTGTACTTCAATTGAATTGAGGAAGTCATTAGTTGCAAAAGGTTTCAAAAATATACCAAAATCTGTTAATACAATAGGAAGAATTGTTATAGACTATAGTAACAGTATTCGCAATTCTCTGAAAAAAGGATTAACAGAATTAAAATTAAAAGGTACCAAATGTAATCTCACGTTTGATGAATGGACAGGTGTGCGAAATAGACGTTATTTAAATATAAATATACATTCAGAAAAGAAAATGTGGAATTTAGGACTCAAACATGTCTCAGGAACTATGCCAGCTGAAAAATGTGTAGAAGTAGTTAACTGCAAATTGGAGGAACATGGATTATCTCTGAATGAAGATATTGTCTGCATAACAACTGATGGAGCAGCGGGTATGAAATAGTTGGGAAGTTGATTGATGCAAATCATCAATTATACTATGCTCATGGAATTCAACTTGGAGTAATCAGTGTACTATATAAACAAAATCAAGAGCAGGGAAAGCAAAGTACTCTGGATTTAGACACATCTGATTCTGATTTTGAAGAGTCAGACAATGAAGAAAATAATAATACAACTGTTGAAAGTACCTTATTTGGATATGAAGAAGATACTAGCAACGAGGACGAAATATTAACTTATCAAGAATTGCTTCCTATAATTAAGAAAATTCGAAAAGTCGTTAAGATATTTAAACGTTCCCCTACTAAAAATGCCGCTTTACAAAAATATATACTTACTAAAATGAAGAAAGAACTTAGGTTAATGTTAGATTCAAAAACACGATGGAACAGTTTGCTCATGATGATGGAACGATTTTTGAAATTAAAAAATTCAATTATGATAATTGATTTAAATTTAAACATTATTTTTTCCGATAGTGAATTCGATTTAATATCTAAAACGGTGTCAGCTCTGCTTCCAATAAAGCTGGCTGTGGAGGCATTATGTCGGAAGGATTCCAACTTATTAACGGCGAATGCAACAATAAATTTTATGTTGCAATCACTTAAAGATCAGGACACCACTATCTAAGGAATTATACAGCGCATTGCAAATTCGCATAACATTGAACTAGAAAATGTTTTAAGGTATTTATATAATTATAATGAATTTAAAAGAGAAAACGAAAAGAAAGAAAAGAGGTTAACAAAGTCGAATTTAATTAAATTCGTCGTAAATTACCACAAAAAAAAATTATGAAAAGGAAACACAAACCTATCCAGAGGAATTTATTGAAGATGATGTTGATGTTAATATCGGAATAGAATTATCTCTCGAAATGAAATTACAATTAGCTATAAATAAAAAAATTGTCTCCCAAATAATAATACAAAAGTAATAAAAAAAATTGATTTATCCAAAGCCAACAGACGAGAAATTGAGTTATTAGAAGATGAAGGACTTCGAGGCAAATTTTTATAGGTAGTATATCGTTCATTATTAACAATGCCACCAACCAGCGTGGATGCGGAAAGAGCATTTTCAACTGCAGGTAATTTCTGCACAAAAATACATTCGAGACTTAATGACAGTTCAATAGATGCATTATGTTTTTTACGATCACATTTCAAAAATATGTGGTTAATTAATTAGTTTATGTTTTTTTTGTCTATACATAGATATTATTTATGTACTTACAACAAGTTTGTGATACTTACTCTTAATAATATTGTAATACTACATATTTATATGTTTTGTTTCTTTATTGTGTTGTAATACTCTAATCCAGGGGTCTCCAAACTTTCCAGCCTTAGGGCTATACTGATTACTCCAGTAAGTTCCGAGGGCCAAAACCATATTATCATTGTTGCCGGTGGTAAAAAGTGAAATAGTCCACTGATAGTACGCAACGTTTAAAAAAGGCTGCAAATCGGACTAAAGTCCGCAAAACGGCAACACTGCATATTATTAATTTTCCTGTCATTATCTGTAATTTCTAGATTAGTCGTAGAGTACGAGCCATGAGGAGTAACGTGACACGACATCTAGTGGACACAAGCGGAAATAGGTAGTACCTTCTATCGCTAACAGATGGCGCTAATAGCACGTACAGAATAATCCCGTTGGTTCGAGAAAGTTCAGGTGTCTTCCACTCACTTCTAGATGGCAGTAATTGGAATATATAAGAAGGCTAGTGGCGCAACCACAAGTCAGTTCCTATGACACTGTTGTGAAATAAAATAGTGCGTACCTCCTTAAAACGTGTTTAAGTTTAAGACATCTTTGTAACAGTATTTTGATTTGAACTGTTGCTTTTGTGTGTGATTTAGTAGTATGGAAAAGAAGCGAAAAATTGATAGTGAATGCAGAACATTCAAAGATCAGTGGAACATATTTCGTAATTGAGTCCAGTAACAAGGCGCTATGTTTGATTTGCAATAAAAGCATAGCCGTTCTCAAACGTCATTATGAAACAAAACATTTTCAAAATTACTCAAAATATACAGGAAGTTTGCGGACAGAAAAATTCGAAGCTATGAAGCGCGGATTGAAATCGCAGCAGATTTCATTTACAAAACTCAAAACTGAACAAGAGGCTGCAACTCGTGCCAGCTTTCGTGTGGCTCTTGAAATTGCAAAACGGGGAAAACCATTCACCGATGGAAAAATGATCAAAGAATGCATAATTGCAGTAGCCGAAGAAATGTGCCCTCAAAAGGTAAATTTATTAAAAACTGGCAGTATGTCAGCAAACACTGTGGCTCGAAGGGTAGAAAACATCGCTGAAAATATATCCTCTCAACTGTTCGACAAAAATGGAAATGTTGAGTGGTTTTCTTTGGCCTTGGATGAGTCAACGGATGTGTCAGATACTGCCCAGGTGTTGATTTATATTCGAGGTGTAGATAAAAGCTATGAAGTGCATGAAGAACTTCTTGATATGTATAGTATTCATGGCACAACAGATACAGATATCTTTAAAGGAGTTGAAATGGCCATTAAACAAAAGAACCTTCGATGGAAAAACTTGAAATGTATTACAACTGATGGAGGCAAAAACATGAGTGGGAAAGATAAAGGAGTGGTCGCTCTTGTGTCAAAGGCTGTAGAAAATGACGGTGGATCAAAACCATTAGTCTTAGGGCGCTTGTGCACTACACTGAATTTTACGGTCCGGCAGCTCGATTTTTTACGGTCCGATATGGCAGGCCAAGTATTTATATACATCGTTTGTGCACTATCCGTAATTTTATTGTCCGGCATTTTATATTTCGCCATTCCTGGCCGTTTTTTTTCGGTCCGACATGGCGGCAATGAGAAACGTGTTTGTGCATGTGCACTACGTCCGCAATCAGTAATCGTACAGGGCAAATCTCATTGGTTCAGAGCGATCACGAAGTTTGGCGTGTTAGTATCTAACAGATTTCGTTATAGTTTGCAATGTACGACATTTTTACAATAATTGAACTTGTCGAATCTAAACCTTGCCTATGGGATAAAACTATAGATGTTTATAAAAATAAAATTGCCTAGGAAAATGCATGGCGAGAAATTTGTTTATTCTTGGAACCGGCGTTTGAGGGGTTCGACCAGAAAAAGAAAGACGAAATACGTAAGTATTATAAAATATATTAAACTTAAATATACAATTTATTTTTACTAAATTTTTGACATTTACCATGGCACAGATCCTGCTGGACTGACGAAGTAATCTGCGAAATTGTTTCTTATATAGCTAGCTGCACGTCCCGCCTGGGCATTACTGGCGATGGTAGGAATATTTTGCAAACCGTTGTGATTAACATTTACGAGAATGTCTTTAAATGTGTAGCCATCTCTTTCACGAACAATATTATGTAAAACAACGCATGCTTTGACTATGTCTTTGCTTAATTGTTTTGATACGTTTAGTGGACGATGAAATATGCGCCACCTATTTGTCATTATACCAAAAGCACATTCCACATATATGCGTGCCCGACATAGTCGATAATTAAATATTCGTTTTTTTATATCAAGATGTTTTCCGCTATAAGGTCATAACAAATTGTTATTAAGTTGAAAAGCTTCATCGCCCACTAAAACGTATGGCATTCTATTGTTTAGAGATGGATTCAGAGGAGTAGGGTTAGGTAGTTGTAATCTTCCCTCAGTCAGTAGCTTATGAAATGTTGTACGCTGCAAAATTGCTAAATCACAGTCTTTTCCAAAAGCTCCGATATCGACAAACACAAATTTATAGTTAGAATCGACCACTGCTAGAAGCACGATGGAATAATAGCCTTTATAATTAAAATTCATTGACCCGGTAGAGGGAATGTTCACAACTCGTATGTGTTTTCCATCCACGGCACCCAGGCAGTTTGGGATGTAAGCTCTTTCTTGAAATTCATTTGCCACTGATTTCCATTTCTCTGTATTGGGTGGAGCAAGAAATTCGCTGCTTAATTCACCTATTTACTATACTATTTCCTTAAATCTTTGAAAACGAAATCTGGGCAAGCGCAGAAAAAACAATATATTTACCACAATCAGTGGCAATTTTTACTGAAAATTATTCAAGTGGATTCAACATTCTCTAACATTCCCTCTTAAGGTAGTGACAACGAAACCAGACCGGGTACATCCGCATCCTGCGAAGCAATTGTTACGCCAGAATCTTCTCAGGATGATGATTCAAGACCTTCATCTGAACCATTTCAAATCCGTAAAAAAAGATTAAATCCTGTTGATGTGGAGATATTGAAGGCGCTTCAAAGTCATGAGTCACGACAGGATGACTTTAAAGATGATAATAAAGCATTTTTGATGTCTATTTTACCAACTATTAAACGCATAAGCAAAGATGATAGACTGGAGTTCAGAATCGACGTAATGCAAGTACTTCGCAAATATACAAATCGCATGCGAGCACCTTCGTTCAGCTCTGCACCATCATCTCCACTGTCGCCGCTATATGTTTCTAAAAACTCTCCAGCTAACCAGATTAACCCGTCACCGCCACCGTCTACCTCAAACGGAAAATCTGATGACAGCACCATCGATTAACTCTGCACCATCAACGCCAGTGACTCCTCTACATGCTTCAATAACTGAATTGTTGGGACAAAACTTTGACAACTAATAATTTTTGTTAATAAATGATAGCATTGTACATAATAGTAATTGTTTGTCTCTCTTTGTATCCTGAATATTTTCTAACAATTGAACCTACTTTCTATCTATGAAATTAAAAAATTAGTAAAGTACCTATAAAGTCATAAACTCATATCACAACATAATCCTCATTTGTTTTGACCGTACTTGGGTAAAGAAGTCAACAATGCATACGTGTTACACAAAATAAAGCAATCATATTATTAATTATAGAAGTACTGTACTTACCTTAATGTGACAGCAAGCATTTCATTTGGTGGTATACACAGCCTTAATTTTGTATCTTGCCTTTTGATAGCCGCGCTTAAACTATGGAGTAAAAAATCAAAAGTGGCTGTAGACATCCGATAGTAGTTAAAAAAATTTTCATCATTCTGCCTCAATTTATTGTGGATTGCGTAATATGTGCCTGTCAGGTACCTTTCTCTTATCAAGGGATGAATCCAAAATTCTTCTAGTCTAGTCTTCTACGTCTTCGCACGTAAAGTAACAAAGCAAGAATTTGCCGACGTTCCAAAAAACTCATCGTAGCGTATTGATGTCGCGTATTGGTGTGTAGGCATATTGCAAAGCAAACATCCTAAACTGCGCCTGTCCGAGTTTTAACGGATAAGTGCACAAGCTACCATCCGTTTTATTACCGCCAAATTCCGGACAGTAAAATTTCGGATTACGGACCGTAAAATTCAGTGTAGTGCACAAGCGCCCTTACATTGTATCATTCATCAACAGTATTTGTGCGGAAAATGTTTGGATATGTCTGAAGTTCTGAAACCAGTCATATCAACTGTTAATTTTATCAGATCTTTTGGGCTGAGTCACCGACAATTCCGACAATTTATTGAAGATATTGGAGAAAATGACTTACCTTATCATACTGCCGTACGTTGGCTTAGTTGTGGGAAAGTCCTTCAGCGCTTTTTTGAACTTCGAGCAAACTGAATGATCGAAATTTTTTTTTAATGAAAATCATCGCCCTTTTACTGAATTACAAAACAACGCATGGCTGTGGAAGTTACCATTCTATGTTGATTTGACAAAACATGTGAACGAACTGAATTTGAGATTGCAAGGAGAAAACCAGCATCTTCCTGATTTATACACTAATATCAAATCATTCCGGAAGAAATTGATACTGTTTCAATCACAACTACGAAGTAAATGTTTTTCACATTTTAAAAGATGTGAAATATTCAGCCACACCACTGAGACTGAGTTTCCTATCGATTTTGCAATCGAAACTTTGATTGCTTTGAAAATAAATTTTGATACTCGTTTCTCGGACTTTGATGCCATTGCGAATCAAATTAAGATTTTTCAGAATCCTTTTGATACTGACATTGAAACCCTAGCCCCGGAACTTCAAATGGAAATGATTGATCTACAGTGCAATGATATAATTAAGAACAAATATCAAAACTCATCTTTGTTGTAATTTTATAAGTCTTCCACTGACACAATTTGCATAAATTTGCTCGTGGGATGTTTTCTGTTTTTGGTACTACTTATTTGTGCGAGAAGACCTTCTCCAAAATGAAGTACACAAAAAATGTTTACAGATCTAAATTAACTGATGAGCATCTTAAATCTCTTTTAATAATTGGTACAAGTAGAATTAGTCCACAACTACAAACTATTGTCAGTGGAAAATCTCAATTACATAAATCTCATTAGTATTTCATATGTCATTATGCTTGTTATAAATTATGTTTTTATTTAAAATGTATAAAATGTTAGTTGGATTCATTTCAATAATTTGTTAGTTATTATATACTGAAGTTAAATTTTCTGCATATTATACATGTCTTTACTCATTACAATTTTGTGTTTCTTTATCCAACTTATCACAAAAACAATAAGCCTACAACAAGGTTATGAGTAATTAGCCCATGACATATCAATGTAGATGTCATATTAATAATTATTCAACATAAAATTAGAATACTTCAGTAAACTAAACTTAATTTGCTATAAAAAATATGTTCTCTAAAAGGAGTTTTCAAGTATGCTAGCTCTCCGCGGGCCGGACAAAATCTGTCCGCGGGCCGGATGTGGCCCTCGGGCCGTAGTTTGGAGACCCCTGCTCTAATCCTATAATGGTTTATTTTTTGTATTATAATTTTTGTTTCGAATGTTCTAAATTCTTATGTTACTGCTCTTATTAATAATATTTGATTATTATTTGTTTCTATTGTTTATATTTGTATAACAAATTTGTTTATATTTTTATAGTTTACACTTTTTTTGTATAAAACTAATATGACAAAGAAGAACTGTTTTTGTACATTTTTAAAAAATTCCTAATACCGGTACCAATACCGGTATTCCGGTATAACGTTTAAAAAATACCGAATACCGGGTTAGTATTTTGGTCCGGTATTGCAATCACTAAGTGCAAGCAATATTTGGTGGAGTTGCAGGGACGTAGTAAGTGGTACCGACGCTCAGCCGTAGAAGTAGGGAAGGAAGTATGGACGATAATAGTGGACGATAATCTACCTCCGCTTCTTTGGAAGTTGGGCAGGTTTGTCCTGGTCCACCCTGGGAGTGACGGGATCACCAGTATAGTGTCGATCAAAACCAGAAGTGGAATCACAAAAACAGGTGCAAACCGAGTGTGCGTGCTTCCAATAGACAAGGCGGACAACTGTTGTGCATTATTTGTGTTTAAATTTCATTATGTCAAAATTTCACCACGTAAGAGCTAAAACAGTGTCAGAATTTGTGTATAAATTAATTTGAAATTAGTTGGTTGGTCACATTCAGTACATAATATATAGGTATATAGGAAAATAATTATTTTATGTTTGTATTTTATTTTTAAGTTTTTTATGTTTGTTAGATACATAAGATTTTATTTATGTTCATGCATGCCTTGTTCATGGAGGTAATAGGTGTTCCAAAATTATGCTCCATGGTTGTGTTAGGTTAGCATTTAATTAGAATTCGTGAAACCATCCTACGTTATGGAAAATCAAACAAACTTAAAACATACAGATCACAGCCTGAATATATAAATATATTCAGCCTTTCCGGAGCTCTATAACAATATAATAAAAATAAAAAAAGGGCAATTGTTATATAGCTCTGGAAAGGCTGAATATATTTATATATTCAGGCTGTGTTCCGTTTGTTTTAAGTTAGTACTTAATTAGTTTTGAGAAATTCACATTTTCTCAAAGTCCGGGAGGATGTTGAGTCTTTCACCGTGAAGGGACGTTCTCCCACTTTCAACCCTAAGTAGGGGTACTTGTAAATATTGAGAAAGGGATGGTTGTGGTTAGTAAGTAAGTAAAAGTTTATTAACCCACTGCGAGAGATAAAATACCTGGGCATGGTAATAGACAGGGGACCATCGTTCGGGGGGCACATACACTATGCGTGCGAAAAGGCGAAGCGCACGATGAAGGCCCTAGCTAGGATTCTACCTAATATTAGACAGCCAGAATAAGAGAAAAGGAAGGTGCTAGCGATGGCAATGGAGTTGATCGTGATGTATGGAGCCCCGCTATGGGCCATGTCAGCAAGATGCCAAACATAAGTTTATCTAGATTTTCTTCCTTTATAGGAAGATATAATATCTTCCTATAAAGGAAGAAAATCACGTCCACCCAAAGATTAATGGCTTTAAAAGTGTGCACTGCATACCGCTCGACATCGGCAGATGCTGATAGATGATCTGGCAGAGAAGTGGTCAAGACATGCTTTGACAGATTTTCAGAGGTGTGATTTTACGCACCTTTATAGCCAGTTGGATCGAGAACCTTCGATGGGAGACGACCTCCTAAGAAGAAGACAAAAGTGGAAGACAGAACTAACGGAGAACTAAAAGCGATGAGAGAAGAAAATGAAATAGCAAGAGAGAAAATTATAGGCTTGGAGAATGAAATTATATACTTAAAGAAGGCAAATATGGATTATATAAGGACCTACTTTGTGTAAGCAACGTACGTAAGTAATAAACCAACAATATCGAACCGTTTAGTTTTGATTAATTTACACTGAAAGATTCGCAAAATAAACACAACTATCAACGACCGTCTCACGTGTCTGCTCGTTCTCATTGGCCACCGTGCCGCATACCATACCGAAACTCTGCAGAAACCTGGTAGACCTTGTAAGATAGATTGATACATTAAAGTTCATACGTACAATTTGAAACCAATAGGTATTTTCTATTCGTTATACTTATATGTAGGTATAACTAATTATACTTCTTCATAAAGCGGCCCCCCTACGCGGCGACGCTCGTCATCAAAATAATAATAGGTGATTCTAATGAAGTTAAAAGCGCAAAACAGATTTATTTACAGATATTATTTTTTTACTTTTTTATGCCCATTCCTTTCTTCGGAGCAGTACCAGAACGGGGTATTTTGTCTCTTTCCTATTCTAAACAGGTATGAGCCAAAAACGCCGTGTCCTGTCATGGCTCGGGTTATGTAGATAGACCACTACATAACCCGAGCCATAACAGGACACGGCGTTTTTGGCTCGCCGCTAGGTTTCTTGCACCATGCTTTGACATTTTTTATGAACGTTTTGGTCCAGCCGTCGTACTTCTCCCACAGGTCTAGCCATAATGACATTAAATCCTCCCTCGCTTCCTTTCTGTTGGCCGTTCCTTTCTCGTGCAGCTGGCAACATTCGAATACGAGAAGTTTTATGGGGGGTTCCGGCGATACCCAGCATGGCCTCTGTAGAGACAGTTTTGTATGCTGCCATTATTCTTATGGCCATTCTTTCCTTCTTATGGCCATTTACTTCTAGTTTGGCAACAAAGTGTTTATATTCTAGCGCGCTCGTCCAAATTGGAGCTCCATAGAGCATGATGGAGGAAACTTCGGATGCTAACTTTTCCGTTTATTTGTTGTGTGGTCATTAACATTTGGTATTAGCATTTTGGTAACGGGGTAGCTGCGGCTAAATGAAAAGACAGACACGGAGACGTATAACTGTTTATTACTATATTAGATATACTGTGTCGACGCTTGTTGGCAGATGTGTACTGTACAGTTGTCGGAGACGTTCTGCTGGAAGTTGTGTCTGGATGTTGTTTCGAAGTTGTCTCTCGAAACTGTCCCTTTGTCACTCCCGTCCCGTCCTTTTAACCCTCGGTCAAACGCATCTTCTCTCTGGTAACTTTGGTGGGAGAGGTTTTTCGTTGTCCCGATTGGTTGTTCGTTCTTCCCTCCTATTGGTGCTGACGCCAAGTAAGAGGGAGGAAAAATCGGTATTGTTTGACCGGGTGGTTGGCATTGTTTGATCAGCTGGTTGGTATTGTTTGATCGGCTCCAGCCCGCTCATAAAACGGTCTGGGCCATAAAACGATTAAGAAAAACCCGACCCTATCGGCTTTGTTTGATCAGCTCCAGCCCGCTTATAAAACGGTCTGGGCCATAAAACGGTTTAGGAAAAACCCGAACCTGTGCAACTCATCTTGTCAATAATGAGTCCCTACAGGACCCCCCTGCTAGTGATTAACGATACAAGTGCATAATTTACAAAGTTACAGGGTTTATCTCAAACCGGCCTGGTAAAATTCGGTGAATCTAACGCGGCGTCCTGATCTTGTTCGGAGGCCTGGGTCGGTGTTGGGAGTCACAGGTTGGGGTGCAAGCGATGGTGCTGGTGCTGGCGCTGGTTGCATGGGAGCTTGGGTTCCGCCCGCGTCGTCCGGAGGGTCGTCATCGGAGTCGCTCTCCAGCTCTGGTTTTTCGATGTTCTCGTCGATGATGTACGCAGGTGTGTACTGTACAGTTGTCGGAGACGTTCTGCTGGAAGTTGTGTCTGGATGTTGTTTCGAAGTTGTCTCTCGAAACTGTCCCTTTGTCACTCCCGTCCCGTCCTTTTATCCCTCGGTCAAACGCATCTTCTCTCTGGTAACTTTGGTGGGAGAGGTTTTTCGTTGTCCCGATTGGTTGTTCGTTCTTCCCTCCTATTGGTGCTGACGCCAAGTAAGAGGGAGGAAAAATCGGTATTGTTTGACCGGGTGGTTGGCATTGTTTGATCAGCTGGTTGGTATTGTTTGATCGGCTCCAGCCCGCTCATAAAACGGTCGGGGCCATAAAACGATTAAGAAAAACCCGACCCTATCGGCTTTGTTTGATCAGCTCCAGCCCGCTTATAAAACGGTCTGGGCCATAAAACGGTTTAGGAAAAACCCGAACCTGTGCAACTCATCTTGTCAATAATGAGTCCCTACAGCATAATTTACATTAAGTCCTGGCGAGACAGTTGAGGGTGTGTGTGGCTTTCGTTCAGATGTTCTTTATATGTTCCGTCATTCGTATATCCTTGTGTAGGTAGACGCCCAGATAATTTAACGAGTTTCTGGAATTTATTATTTCCCCGTTTATTTTTATCTCCAGTCTGGTGAGTTTCCTGCGGTCTACGAGAAGGACCATTTCTGTTTTTCGGCTGCTAATTTGATGTCCATTTCGTCAAGTTGTTCCGTAAATTAAGGTGTGTTCTGCTTTATCTTTTAATTATCTGTCCGCGTTTGCTACTGTGGTCACACCGATATCCATTTTTAGTCTCAATATTTTATCGTAGAATGATCCACAATGTTGGTCCAAGTACCGATCCTTGTGGTACCCCGCTGGATGTCATTATTTTTGTTCATCATTTTGCTTTTTTTCATTCATTTTGTTCATCATTTTGTGATTCAATTAAGTTTAGGAGTTATTCGCTGATATTTCTTGATAAATATGACTGACTCACAGGAATCGGGCGTCGAGTCAATTACTATTTTGAAACATTGTGGTGGTTCCGACAGGTTTGCAAAACGAAACAATTTTCTTATATTATTTACCCTTTGTTGCATTACGTTAGATAGTTAATAATTGGTTTCAGAAATGGTTTGTTGGTGAATATTTGATGCAGAGAATTCACACTTGTCGCGAGAATTAATCACCTGTTAGGTAAGAACAATTAAAACGCAAACCTGTAATTAGAACAGCGAGAAACAACATATTGCATAATAAAAAAATGTGTGCGTGTAGCCTTTTTTTACAACTAATGTGGGTCCAGAGGGGGTAAGCCCTAAAAAACACGGCGACCTTGTAGCCTATTGTATTTCCCCACATTGTTCCATTCATGCAAATATATCCAGCCCATGTATTAGGTCCAGGAGTCTATGTGCCATGTTCTTCGCCGAGATTTCATTTGCTGTAATGCTCAACTCGTGTTTCCTACGTGCAATTGCTTCGCAATGATCATAGCATGATCATTGCTTCGCAATTATCATCGCATGATCATTGCTTTGCAATGTTCATGCATAGTCTGCAAAATCACCCGTAAGAAGACCAGCCACAATAGTGATCAGCTTCCTTGTCAGTTGCAGGAACAATATTCAGCAGTTAAAGAGACCGATTAATTTTTTAGCATTCGTTTGCAATGTTTTTGACCATTTGTTTTATCCCACTGTAGCCGGAGCACATGCTGAACGGAATCGAGGAGCCGATCGTGTCGAACATTGTCAACAGCCACAGCAACTTCACGGCTGTGAGGAAGTTTTGAGGTGATAAATGTTCATTAACATTAAGGGAGAAAAAGTTTTGTTTTTGTGGTATGGTAGGTTTCAGTTTTTTGGTCTATTTTGTGTTCTATATACTAATAGTACAAGCTAGATGCCATTAAAGCGAAGCGCCAAAGGGCTGCTTTCAAAAAAGAAATGCGGTTTGGAGGGCCACATTATTAAAGGGCCTTCTTCTATGGGTGCCGTGACCGTTTAACGATCGTAGGCGAGCATGATGGCAACCATGTTGTTGATGATAATTTTATCTGCAGCACCCCGGAAAAGCTGCACTGTAATCTGTCCGCACCACAGCCTAATATTCTTTAGCCAGGAGGTACGCCTTCTTCCAGGGCCTCTATCTATCTTTCCTAGCATGATGAACTGCAGTATTTCAAATTTGTCACTATCTCTCATAATATGGCCGAATTACTTCTTTTTTCGTTTTTATTAATTTGGTCACTTCCGTTTCTTTATTTATGCGTTGTAGTACCTCTTGGTTTGTAATCCTGTCCGTTCAACTGATTTTGAGCATTCGTCTGTACACCCACTCACATGCGTTCAGACGATTTAACATTGCATCTGTGAGTGTCCAGGCCTCCATCCCGTATAGCATCATCATCATCATCATTGGTCCTACAGCCTTGAGACAGCCTCGACCTCCCTTAGTCTTGTCCGCCATTCTTCCCTATTCTGTGCTGTCCTGCGCTCATTTTCTTGGCGTCCTCGTCTGCCCAGTCTCGCCAGCGCACTTTGGGTTTTTACTCTGCATTGTCTTCCCTCAGGTTGGTCCGTTAGCATGGGCGTCGTAAAGTACGTTTCCGGCGCTGTTGCGAAATGCCCACCCCACCTTAATGTTCCCACTTTTATGCGGTTTACCACGTTTCTTCCATTGTCTATATCGCGGTACACGTGGTAGATTTCGTGATTGTATCTTCTTGGTCAGAATACGACCTCGCATGTGGGTCCAAATATCGTTCTTAGAAGCTTATGACCATTTACAGATTTTAATACGGGCTATAGTTTTGGTAATGTAGGAGTCCCTGTTTGCTTTGTTAGCACCAAGCTTTGCTAACTTGTCCGCCGTGTATCCTTTACGCGCGGCTGAAGTAAAACTTCGTTCACGATTGAGCCAGGTATTTCATAAAACTCCTGCAAAAGTGCAAAAATTGAAATTTAAATAAACGTAATCAATTCTCACATTATTATTCTTTTTATTTATCCATACTCATCATCATATACAAACTTATATTATTCGATTTAAGTTAAATAAATAATTCCTCAGCACAAAATCTTCCTATCGTCAACGCAAATATTGCAAAAACAACCGAAATTTCCATCAACAAAAGACGACCATCCCAAAAAAAGAATCAAAACTACACAACTAAAAAAATAGAGGTTTTTAAACATACATAGGACACTCGCAATCTCACATAACATATGCAATTTTATTAAAGAGACAACCAGACATACATCTAGAAAAATTGTGACTATTTAGATTAAATATATTTTTTTTGTTTAAATAAACTAAAATTCGTTAATACAAATCAAATAAAGGAGAAACAAAATATGATAAAAGGAATACCCACCAAAAACGGAGTCAGAAACAAAACGAAATTATGGTAATTTACTTTAAAAACAACTGATAGGAATTTGTTTTCTATATGCTACATATAGTGAAGTAGATGGTGATTTTTTCCTTTAGTTTCGTCTTCCTTTTATTTCTGAGGTATTTCTGGTGTAGTGGCTGGCTCAGCGTCCGTTTTGACCATTTTTCCGGTATCACCTACAAGACACAGACCAACAGAACACATTGAACCAAAATCCATAACATTCTCATATTTCAATGTATTGTTCCGAATAGATGACGAACATCTAGACTACTACATTTATTACACTTACTTTCAGAATCTGCCTGTTCACCTCCAGAACGACGGCGTTTACGCGCAGATCTATCTCGACGGAATACTTTTTGTTGGATTGGCAATTGTTCCATACCCAATACCTACAAAAACAACATTTTAATAAATTACACAAATTTGACTTAATCTTATCCTATCTAGTCATTTAATGTATATCTAAAAACCTTTCTCAGAAAAGCATTTTTACAACTCCTGGGTCATATTTCCTATCCAGTTGTTTGAATAATACTAAGATTGTTCTAACGAAAGTTAAAACGGTCAGCAAACTGTTTGACGCATGCGCAATATTCCAATCGGTAGATTTCAAATCTTGCGCATGTGTCGTAAAGTTTGCTGACTGTTTAACTGCAGTTGGAATGTAATATAATGTATACTAAACTACTTCCATTCCAAGTCTTTAATAACCGACGCAATTGATTGTTAAATGAAATAAAATCCGCATTCTGGACAATAACGCAAAACTATCGTAATTTAGTAATAGATATTTACTTTATATATTTGCCAGTAGGCAATAAGCCGAAGGGCATATTGAGCGGAAGGCCTCTTGTACGCGACACGCTTTCTTAACCGTACTGCTAACATGCCGTGCAAGAAACCATGCTAACTTGTATATGACATGGCCAAAACATCGGACGAGACAAGAACTAGGTACGGCTCAGATGCATTTTTTCTGGTCAAGCTGCAGGACATGCGTAGTGAATCCTTATCAGAAAAAAATGATCATTGCTTACTACATGTGTAGGGAATTCCAAAAAGAAAGAAAAAACAATACGTAATGTGTTTCAGGGTTTTTGGAAAAAACACCTATATCGAAGTTATGAATTTTATTCCAGTTAAGGTCGATTCCCATATGCGCGACACTCAGCTACGCGACGTTGTGCGACATCGCCTGTCAAATAATGATTACATTGTTTTAAATGGGCACGCCGCATAGCTGTCGCGTAGCCATAGTGAGAACGTGCCCATTTAAAACAATGTAATCATGATTTGACAGGCGATGTCGCGTGACGCCTTTAAAGTTTCCAGGCTGTATAATAGGCCTTTCTTGAATCGATGTAAAAAGTCATTCTTGATTTATGTTCATTTTACTCTAAAAAAAGCGTATGTAAACTGCTCAGAGATGACGTGGTGCGCCAAAGGGCAGACACGGTGCATACGGCGGCGGCGCCGTGTATAACAACATACAACACTGACGACCGTGCCTACACACGGCGAATTAACCGTAGATTTTCACGGCGAAAAACAGTGTGTGTACAAGAGGCCTTACAATGTACCGTCTGACAATATAACCATTGCAATTAAAAACTTCTGCATTTTTGACAAAAAAACCTGTCATTTAGTAATTATTTACTTTATGTATTTGCCTGTAGGCTATGAGCCGAAAGGCATATTGAGTGGAACAAAATGGTTCCAAAACTTGGAATATCATACTACAATGTATACTGAACTATATACACTGTAAGTTTTTGACAATATAACCAATGCAATTAAGTGTTAAATGCAACGAATTTTTGGCAACAACCTCTGACTATCTTTTACTAATAGACATTTATTTACTTTATATATTTGCCTGTAGGCAATGAGTCGAAGTGCATATTGAGCGGAACAGGTGAGATCTTCACGCTGTTGGGCTGTGAGGGCAACTGCCGCATCGGGACTGTCTTTTTCGCAAGGATCTCCTAGTCCAGGTCCTCCAGGTAGCAACAAGCCACCAGCTACGGCCTCCATAACTCTCCTAAGCGCATCTCCAGGCGACAACTGTACGGCTCCAGGCGTCGACGAAATCACTTTCTCCACTAACAATTCCATAGCCTAAAAAGAAACAAATTATATCTATTATATTATAGTCCATAACATTCCAGTGTCGATTATAAATACAGGGTGTTGATTAATATGTGCTGAAAGCTGTGTAAGTATAAACAGCATATAAATTATTGATTATGAATGATTTATGATTTCAGTCATTAAAAATCTAAAGCAGGAATGAGAAATATGCGGCCCGCGGACCGCAAACAGCGCCTCAAATTTTAATAATTGGGGCCAATATGCCTGCTGTACGTTATGTCGCCTCCGTATTCGAAGGAGTAATGTTAATTTTTACTCTTGGTCAAAAAGGTTGCTCATGTCTTATCTAAAGAATATACAGTACACCCTCGGTAATTTGGCACCGGTCTAATCCGGCGATTATAATCCCTTATAATCCGACATCCAAATTAAGTGCAGCAAAACACGAGGCCAATTTATTGTAAAAACAATAAGAGATTTTGGTTTTATCCGCTGTCTTATAGCTCCTTCAGCAATTACATAGTCATGGTAGAACTCAGTTTAACTTCAGAAGTCATAGAGTAAGTCGTCACAGAGACGCAGATCAGATAATGTGGAGATCTGGTAAGCATGAAGAAGAAAGTCTGATGTTGAGATTATTAACCAAGCTTCTACTTCAATTATAGATAATGACGATGATAACGAAGTGATCGCAACAACCCCACAGGTTGCAGCAAAGAATACGATCTATACATTTTATGTGGGTAGGCGGCAATGGGCCTAACGGCTCGCGTATACCTAATCCGTCATCGGCCGAAGTTTGCTCGGGCGACGATGGCCGAACTCGGACGATTGAAGCAAACACTTGTAAAAGAAAGAGAGCGCGTACATAAACACGACCGTCATCGTCCGATGAAGCCCGAAAAACCGTCGAGCCCGAACTTGTTGGGATTTCTCGCCAGTCTGCCGGCGTCTACAGTGGAAATTGAGTGTATTTATACTTAAATTTTGTTGTTATCTACGTAAACGACTATGGATATTGAAAAATTAATTAGTTTTGCTTATAATAGACCAACTCTGTGGGATAAACATTCAAAAATTTACAATAATCGAGACTACAGTAATGTCGGCACAAGTTGTAACACTGTTGCAGTGTAAACACATACCGTCCGAGTTACTCATCCGGGCAGTTCTGTCCGCCATCGGCCAACAAAATCGGTTTTGGTGTATGCAAGCAGTAAGAGAATGTTGCATCATACAAAGAAGTTTTACTTCTCCGGAGGCTGAGAGACAGGGCTTTACTACTAACGATTTGTCAATGCAAAACCAAATAAAATTGATATCTGGTCGGATTATAAGGTGCCTCTTTTCAAAAGGAGTTGATGGCAGTACTCTATTTGATAATCCGACATTGTCTTGCAAAACGTTTGTCGGATTACCGAGAGTCTACTGTAATTTGCTTTGTTTAATGGGTAATGTTCGGAGATTCGGGCTACAGAATACAATATTCAGATTGTATTCCGTGAAAAATCTCCGGATTTATATAAGCCTAGAAGAAACCACACACTTAACTTAAGTTTCAAGTGCTGTCAAGCTAGATAGGCTATGTTGTTATCTTAATAGTAATTAATTTAAGATAAGAAAAAAAAGTACAGTATAACCTTGATAATCCTACACGTTCAGTAATCCGGTGGTCTGGGAACTCTTTTTGCTTCTAACTCTCAAAACTTAATTGACAATTCTAACCAAGGTAACTCCATTCTACAATTATCTTACTATTTGTTCTAAGTTTATACATATTTTTTTCTATGTACACATTTACCGATAAATATTTTATTCTTTCTGAAATTTAATTGTACATAAAATATGTAAAATTGTTATTGTTTTGTTGATAATCCGGCGGTTGTCAGGTCGCATATGTGTCGGATTAACAAGATTATACTGTATTTCATTTCTCAGTAATATCAATGTAATTAAATATCAACTTACCCATGGACTGAGTGGTGCCCATGTGGGAACTCTCTGGCACAGATCTCTCAGAATGCGGATGATGACAACGCACGAGTGTAATCCTAAAGCCCTAGCCTAGAACCACAAGAACGGTTTAGTTTATAGCTGCCAAAACTATCGATTTAGGATTAAATAGAATTCAGAGAGTCCTAGTCTAGTTCTGAATTGGGCGGCGGCCTAGGTAATCGAATCGCGTTTCAGAATAAAAAAAAGGAAATAATAAAAGAGAAATTTGTGCGCGCGCCCTTTTTGAAATGATTTTCGCTAGGACTCTCGATATGGATAATAGGTTGTATAATGTGATTGAGATGTGAGATTTATTTTTCTTGGTAAATGAGTTTAAGATTCATTGCAAATTAAAGGGAATTGAAGTGAAACGAAAAATATTATCTTGATTTTTAAGCTGTCTAGATTAATCTAACATCTGCTATCTAGTCTATACGACAGTGCAGCCTTCAACCCTCCATCACTGGCGTGGAGTTTGGTAACGCCAAAGATTATATTTACCCTCATAACTTTTGAAAACGAAGGAGTAGGATGTTGCCCTTCTTCCGATAGTTCCTCAGGAAGCGATTACAAAATTTGCACAGCATTAAATTTTGAAACGCTCAATTAAATACAATTAATATCCATTTCCAATTATTTCTCAATAAATTAATTTTTATTCATTAATTATTTATTTTCATTTATACTCTTCTTCTTCAGTGGTGTGACAGTCCTAAGTGGACCTGGACCTCCATTCTCTGCCTACATTTGTGCTTAGTGTCTTGATCTTAGACACAAGTATAGGGATACATTTCATTTTTACTATGATATTATTTTGCCCTGACACATTCTCTTTGATCTTGTGCTGGGGTAAAAAAGTTTGGCAGACACCTGTCTAGACTAATAATAATAAACTACTGTGTTCAAAATTTTTTAACTTTATGTTAATTTCTCAAATAATCAAATGAAATTAAGCTTCAATTCCCTGTTTGTTTTAAATTAAATTAAATGATTTTTCTTTAAAAACTCACATCGTCAAATCGCAAATATTTTTAAAATTAAGTATTAAAATAAACAAAACAAAAAAATATGCATCGATTGTATCTTATCGATTTGAAGCATATACCACGTGAACATCACAAGGGTGTATATGCATAAAGGTATATTGGTACGCGATATTTTGATAAATTGACAGCGCGGTGTGAGAAGAGACACAAACCTGGAACCATTTGGTATGTCTGAGGGCTGCCAGCGCCTGGAGACACTTGCCGCGTGCGAGAACGTCCCGGTCCAACCCGCCGCTCGCAGCTTCTAGACATCAGAAAGGGTGTTTGACCATCGTGCACACCACATCTGCATGGCACACAGACACACACAACACTTGTTCATGTGCTTTGCAGTCGCAGTGTGCCGGTTGGTCAAAAATCCTTATCCCACACCACCTAAAATCACTTCTAAACAGCACAGTACAGTTACATAAGTATTGGACCAAGATCTACATTTTCGAAATTCTATAATATCTAGAATAAAAAAAGAGAGAAATAGAAACCACAAGAACGGTTCATTTACACCGTTTGTTACATTTTTTTTCATTTTCCTCTGGAATTTTCGTTTTTGTGTTTGTTAATTTTTCGCTGCGTTTGGTTGTATTTTTTCTAGACTTTGCGTCTACACCAAATACAGCTAAACCACCGATTCCCAGTTGGACTATCTCGCGAAATCACTAAAAATTTTAATGAACAAAAATAAAACAAATTATTTGTCAACACAGGAAAAAATGTTCGATAAAACATTAAAAATCAATAATCATTTTTTTTGCTTGAAAAATCAAAAACAATTTAAGAGCTAAGTGAAGTTATGTTATGTCAAAACATAAGTGGACCAAGGCCATATCTAAGAGCTAAGTGGATCAAGGCCGTAAGTTACATTTTACTGTAAGAGTATGTTAGGCACTTCTATGTACATATTTTGTTCTTTGTTTAAAATAAACCTTACACAGATTGTTTAGAGAAGATGAAGATGTTAGTATAAGGTTTATTGTGGCTTTCCTTGGGAAAGAACATAATAATAAACTAAAGCAACAATTTTAGTTCATTTTGACATAACATAACACCTTTGTCGACTTAGCTCTTCATTAGACCTTTTCATAGTTGAATTTTTTTTGGCGCCCACGCGTCAATTTCCAGCATGTTTTCAGGCACTTTTTTGACGTATAACCAGTGAAAATATCAAAATGTGCCAGAAACTTTCATATTCCCGTCTTCTAAACATGGCAGACGCGCATGCGCTTAACTAACCGTAAAAAGCTCTATTACCCGCGATTTCTAATCTACGCTCTTTATAATATCGTATGTATTAATGGTCATCTCTGAGGGCGCCGCAGTCGTAAGGTTAATTATTATTCAACTAAGTTACTTTTATCTATTTACAAACATGTAATTCTATTACATTTGATAATTTGCCTAACAAAAATTGATGTTTATCTACTTCCGCACTAAAATGAATACATTATTGAACTATATATCGTGTGTGAAGTCAGTCATACAAATCGTATAATGAATCAAAATCGTGGCGAAATGACCAATGTAACTCAAACGGACTTTCATTATTCAACGATTTTGTTGCTACTGATTACCAACCTAACAACAACAAACGTCGAATTGAATAAATTTGTGTATCGTTAAATTGCGATTTTTCGGTCGTATCGGTAAAAATTAATGAATAATAATAATCTTTGTCATACACACAGGAACAAATGGATATCGACCACACGGTCTGAAGAGTTAATTGATAGTGGATTCAAAATATTTTTCTTTAAAAGAATAAAAGTGGCAACGCCGAGCCGGTTACGTGCGCTATCCACAGCGACTCTATAGTTGCCGCAGCCACCCGATGGAGCAATAAGCTTGCGTGGTCTTCACGTGATTTTCGGGGAATGATTCACTATTGGTCAGTGCAAATGCTTTTGAAGCGTATATCACGCAGCCTAAACTTTAAACAAGTCCGGTTGTATGCCACGTGCTCTTGAGATTTCAGTATTTCTGTCTTATTGTTAGTTAAAATTAGTGATTACATTTTATCCATAAATCAGTCTTTTTCAAGACTTTTTTTGTTAAAATTAATAAATTATAATTAAAATTAATAAATTAATAAATTTTGAAGTAAAATTTGGCAAAGCAGTGTAAATCAGGCTTTTTACTACGTCTCTACGAACTATTAGGTGAACGTCGCGTGATCACTCCACGGGGTCGCTGCTGCAAGTATAGATGTCAAATTTAAGTACCACAAAAACAAGAATATTTCTAGAACCAAGCTAAATAGTAATTTCATTTTGGCTTTCCGATCTTACCTTTAACGATAAAATACTGCAAGTAAAAAGCCAACACCAAAATTCAAGAAAACTTATATACCTCATATTGGCCTTACTATGGACAATAAAGAGTACAAGAGTACAAGTACAAGTACACCTCCAGAAATCGTCGAAGCAGCAAAAACCATCGTTACTGGCCAAATCTAAACACATTCTATGAATACCTATAATGATTTCTAAGATATGTGTAACAAACAAAAAACGTAAAAAAATACATAGAACGTCATAATCAGATTATGGATGACGAGGAACTACGTGCACCTCCAGAAATCCCCAAATCAAATAATACAACCTCAAACTTGTTACTGTCAAATCTATTTGTTTTATTTTTACTTGCTTCGTAGATAAAATAATGTATAACACTCGTGTGATAGGCTTTTATTCACGAATGACAAAGTTTAAACTTCGCAACTCGTGTATAAAAGCCCTTCATCACACACTCGTATCTTAAAGAACTTTTTTGTTTGGTGATTAAAAAAAAATCTTGGTCAAAATATGTATTATTTGAAGCACAAAAATTGGTTTTCCCACCAAAAATTTTGTTTTTGATTTTCCAAATTTAAGAATGACGATTAATTTTAATGAATTAAACTTCCTGTTTTCTCCTGTGGAAATTAAATTAAAAGTAAGCAAAGCTACGGCTGAAAACAAAATGTAAAAAAAAAGAAAAGAAAAAACAAAACCACAAAATTCCGTTATGTTTTAGCTAAATTATCCGTCGACTACAAACAAGTCCAATATTTATCAAAAATGTTCAAGGTTTAAGCTGATTTATATTTTCTTTCCATGCATCCCTCAATTACATTAAAACATAAATAATCCAAAATTTCACCCCAACAAATCACCTACAAACTTGGCGACAAAATCATAATAACAAAACAAAATCAAAAACCAAAAATAATTTACAGCTTAAACCCTGCCTACTATCAAGTACTGTCATAACCCTTTCATACCAAGCAGACTCATAACATCTAACCTTGTTCTCTCATTACTGGACTCGTCAGTTGAACGAGGACAGTGAGAGCTTCCTCGGTCACAGTGAACCCTGCCTCTGCAGCGTTTATCGTCACAGTGTAATTGTGTTCAGCTGAAACTTGTTTCAAAGCTGACGGCAGCATTTCCACAACTTTCCTAAGAAGAGTTAAAGTTGGTTTGTCTGAACACAAAACGACCAGTTCAACATTTGTGTCGCCTTGCAGTAGGAGACCTTTAGCCAAGTGTCCTACTCTCATCACACCCTTCAGGGTGCGGTTATTGCTATCACGATCCTCACGTTGGAATGAAAATCTATCACAGAAAAAAAATTAATCTCCTTCAAAACCAATCTAGGAAATATTTATTTACAGTTGATTATCTCGTCCGTCTTCTTTTTGTTCAATGGGCTCTTCAGGTATTTTTTCTTCTATTGGGGCGGCGGCAGCTGGGGCGGGAGTAGCGGCTGGGGCTGGTGCAGCGGCGTCTTCTTTGGGTTTGGACGAATCTGCCATTTGATCCGAAACGATCTTCAGGGCTCTCTCTGTGTGCGAGACGATCCTCTGGATATTCTGGAGCTCTTCTTCTTTGGGATAAATTTCTGAATGATGGGCCATCACATGTCTATCATCATTGGACTCAATACGCCTTGCCATTGACGGCCCTTGATAGAACTAACAAAGAAAAAACTTTTAGAATAATTGTTATCTTGAATGTTTTAAAAGGGACCAACAATCTTTTGAACTGAAGTACAACAGCTCAAAACACTCAGTTCAAAACTAAAAGGAATAAAAACTCAATCTATCATATTAGGACTGGACCTAGATTCAGATTAGGAACTTTAGAAAAATATTCTTACTGGTGGTGGTCCATTTCCTGAGAATGGAGGTCGTCCACGTGGGTAGGGACCCATATTGCCTCTTCTGCACCATTCCATGTAATCCTCTTCGTATCTGCGTCTCTCTTCCCAATACATCCTTTCTTCTTCGTCTTCTGCAGCCATGTGCCTTCTGTGCCAATATTCGTCACGTAAAGCCTGCAAAAAAAAAAAATTATCCAAATTCCACTATTGTGAAAATTTGTCTTTCGAAAGATTAAAATTTGTATGAGTTACCAAAGCCCAAGATGCTACAATTTTTTGTTATGGGGGCAAATTGGGGTGAAGAAACTCACGTTTTAATCTACGACAACCCTAAAATTTTGTAATAAATAAACTAGATATTACAAAAGGAACGGCCGTCGATTTAAAAAAAATATATATGTAGAAAAACTTACAGCTTTTCTCATTTTTTCTTCTTGGATCTTCCTCTGACGCAAGGAAGGTTTGAGGTCAACGACTAGGTCAGGGTTGACCTTCTTCTTATACTGTAGTCTGTGTCTGCGGCCCTTCATGTGCATTTCTTTTGCATTTGGGTCATTGAATCGACACTCACATAACTTGCAATTGAAACTTATTACCTACAATGGATGAACAAATTAGTTATCCAAAAGATTTTGAAACGAAAACTGTAGGAAATTAGCACATAGACCATCAATTATAGCAGACAATCTAAGAATAAGACTAAAATTCCAAATAATTTAGCAAAGTGTCTGAACAACAAACTAAGAAAAATAAAGTAAGCTGAAATTCTCTTTGCACAAAAACCTAACAAAAATCTTACTTTTCCATCGTCGCTTTTGATTTCTTCTATGTAATCTTGTCCAACTGGCTGGATGTCAGGTTCAGGAGTATCATCGATATCCTCTTCCTTTAGTTCACCATTTCCTGTACCAACACCGAGGCCTCCAGATTGGACGAAATTTATTTTGGGTGTGGACGAAACGGACTTCCTGGGTCCACCAATCACTTCAGGCTCCTGGGGCGGAATGGGCTTGCCAAGTTTTGTATGCAACATGACAACCTTCGAATGCTTCGATCCCCGAATATGAGCAGCATATGCATCATTACCTAAATAAAAATATAATTACGAATGTTGGAAGCATTTTTGATAAAATAAGACATAAATATTGAAAGAAGAATCTTTGTATAGAAAGAGTGGGGGACAGAATTTCTCATTAAATTGAAGAAATCCTGTGAAAATCTCCTAGGAATTTGTTATAAGCCTATTTGAAAACAAGTTGCCTATATTGAGTTATAGAGCAAGTCAAGCAAAATAGGCTGGGTTTAACTCTTTTGAATCTAATGGGACATATGTAACCTCTGAGTGGGACAAATATACCCCAGTATCAGTGAACTACCTGGTGGTGTTAAAGTAATCAATTAAATTAAACAATAGCAGAATACAGTATAATCTCGGTAATTCGACCGTTGGTTAATCGGACGACACGTCCAGTAATCCGGCGGTCTTGTGACCGCTCGCGCTCTACCCTCCCACTACTTTTTCTTATAATCCGGCGGATATCTCGTCCCATATGTGTCGGATTATCGAGATTATACTGTAGTTCTAATTGTTACTAATTTTGAAAATAAATCCGATTAGGAAAGATTAAACTATAGTTATTTTTTTTAAGAATGCAGTACCGGGAAGATAGGGCTTATTTGACCTTGTTCTTTGATTGGCTTAAATCGAGGATTTATCATAGTGTAAATCAGGTATCTAGTTACTGCATTCTTAAAAAAAATGGACTATAGGCAATAAACTTTGACAATACCTGTACAAGTGACGTCACATAATTGACACCTTAAGGAGTTGCCAGCTCTGTTTTGATTGGTCACTGCGGGTGACGCCGTCATTTTTGTGGCTGCTTCCCTCTTTTTGTGTTTCTGTCCTTCTAAATGTTCACGATAAGTCTGTGGACCAGCACAACTGCGAAACAAAAATGAAGAAGTTTAACAAATGTTAAAATGACAAGAGAAACATGCAAATTAAAAAAAAATTCAACTAAAATATTGATTAAAATGTAGAAAATTAGTTCATAAAAAAAAGTTCAAAACTTAATTTGTTACATAAGAACCTATTTCCATTAATATTGCAAAGTGTCTGGACAACAATCTAATTAAAACAACGTTTGTTGTAATTTTTCTTTGCTGTAATATTAATTTTATTATATTAGTAATGATTGTTATTTACCTGATTTTACAGACTTCACAGTAATGTAACTGTTGGGGTTTGGGCGGGGCTTTGGTGCGCATATTCTTGGGCCCGCCTCCTCCCTTCTTGTAGCCCTGCCAGCCGCCGGCCTTCTGCTGGTTGTTGGACTGTTGAGCCACGTACATCGTTGCCGCCGAATACAGAGCAGCGTCGTAACCTGAATACGTAGTTGAATTTGTTTCTATAAAAACGTTTCTCTATGAATATTTTTATGTTTCGTGCGCTTTCGAGCGAATTATGACAATCTGCAATCGTATCTCTACAAAAAGTATCAAATTTGGTTTGTTATGAAATTAACTGAGATTTCTGAACAATCTTGAAATTTAGACTTTGTTGATGATAATTGTTTTTGACCAAGGATGTGTAAATTTGCATCCATTGGAATAAAAATTATTAAAGGTATTAAATTTTGATTATCAAACTTTAGACTAATATTTACAAACGTTACTTCACAATTGACTCTTTAAGCACACTTAAAAAATGTAAAAATTTGATAGTAAAGGAAGAAAATCTAGTTAATTTTCTTCTCGTTAACCATCCCTATTTTACTTTCTATTGCAAGGTGTCTGGCCAGCTAATCTATCGAATGAAACAAGCTGAAATTCTCCTTGCAGAGAATCAATTTCTAATACAGGGTGCGGCAGCCAAACCTGCATATTCGAAATATACTAAGAAACTATTGCATTTTTTAAGATGTTATGGATATCATGTTAATCTACGTTAAAAAGCATTTAAGAAACATTAATCATTTATTAAAGATAACATTATTAAGGTGCCATCAATTTCGATTGACAAACAAAGATGCGGCGATGTCTAAAATTGGTCATTACATCAATGAGCATCTGATGAGGAATTCTTTCGATTTCCAGACGGATTCTCGGCTTCAGTTCTTCAAGAGCACGAGGCCGTTCTTGGAACACTTTGCTCTTTAGGTAACCTCACAAGAAAAAATCGCATGCGGCGAGATCGGATGAAGGGCCGGCCCAAGGAATCGCTCCGTTCGGGAATATTACCCTATGCATCGAATCATCGGGTGATCCGTTAGGAAATCGAAAGAATCCCTCATCAGATGCTCCATGATGCAATGGCCACTTTTAGACATCACCTGCAAGAATGCATTGATCGAGATGGACGACACCTTGATGCTTTCACCGCCATTCCGGGAGATGTGAACCGGAGCCCCGAATTTATACAGCGCCGACCCGGGCGAAGTAGCCCGGGGTTTCTCTTTTTACCAGCGCCATCTAGTTGTGCACTGTATTAATAAACGAGTAACGAAGCCGTCACTAAACTGGGAGAAGAAAATTGAAAAATTGCCCCTGAAGGGGGAGAGAAATCCCCCTTCAGGGGAGATTGCTTGTATTTTTTTTTAAATATTTAAATATTACGCAACGATTGGAAATCTCCCACAATCGATTTGCAAAAGAATCGAGTATTTTTTTAAAATAATTTCACCGACCTGCCGTCTCCGGGGGCGGCTCACTTGCAATTTCTTGCAAAAAAATTGTAATTTTTGGACGCTCAAATGACGCGTTCCGGAAGCGTTATCGTCTTTGGTTACAAGAATCTGATGCGCCGTCGCCGCCCGGGTTTAAGTCGGAGGACCCGGATTCGCAGAAAAATGTGAATAACGTGGCCCACAAAAGTCGCGCAGCGGTGTCGGAGGTCGCGTCTCGAAGTTTTCTACCGGAATTCTTAGGTAAATTTCATTTTCCCCGGGCATCTTCGGCGTGGCCTCCTTAAAAGTGGTAATTTTTGTAATGCAAACTTTTGGGATCCGTGTGGGGATGCGTTCGGCCTGAATCTCCAGGTCTTGACGGAATAGCAAATTTCGTTCAATTCTGAGACGACTGACGTGTGGCGTGCGTTTCCTGAATTTCACCTGGAGGACCGCACCACGTGGGTTTTTAGAAAAGTGAAATTCGGCTTTTTCATGCCGTCAGAGGCAGCAGATCTTCGCTGGTTTAACCGCGCGTCCTCGATGCTTTAACTGCGAATGTCCGTTGGCACGTTGCGCATCCAACCCTAGGTTTCGTCGTCCGTTCTGCCGCGCGCCACCAGGGGGTCAAAACCCTCTCCGTAAATCGAGGTTTTTGTGGATACGGCGGCGGTACAAAACGAGATTGTACATTTTTCTGGTGTAGAACCGAGAACCCAGTCGAGCGGTGCCATTTTCGCGACTCAACTCCTTCAGGTTCGGACGCAGCAGACCGAAACAAAAAATCACGATTTTTTACCTTCGAGGCACATTTTGCGTCGGATCTCGAAAATTCTTCCCGTACGCTATAGCTGCCGTCGCGCCACGTTTTTAGAACCCTCGTTCGCCGTCCTGCGCCGTACCGTTCACCTGGTGCAAGAGAAAATGCAACTTGTTTTTGCCGATTTTGCAGTCACTACACGGACGCCCTGCACTTATTTAAAGGGCTCCAGGTCGCCGGTTGGGTTAGTTCTCTTCAGAACATTTGCCCGCAGCTATTGCGGCAAGGATTTTTAATCTGCGAGGTTTCTTTGCCAGTCTGCGGCAGATTAAATAGAAGTACGAAAGTACGAAAAAAATGAAAAAAAACCACATGCTTCTTGCGGCGGAACCTACAACGTACGAACCAATTGACGGATCGGTACGGGACCGGCGCCTTTCGATCGGGCATAGAACCTGTTAGTTTGTTTGAGACTTTAATCCCGATTGCGTTGAAGATGGCGTCGCGATGCCATAAAAACGACGTTTTTGGAACGTCCTGGAAAACTCACGCAGAATCGCCAACTTAAGCTCTGCGTGGACGGTTTCGCGCGATTGCCGCAGAGAATTGAATGATTTATCTTTTAGTGCAAGCGGCATCGCGCTGAGTGGTTTGAAACCGTCGCGACGCCCACCGAAACCCGGATAGTAAAACGTAAGGTATTTTGGCTTTCCGAAACCATAATTGGCTGTCGCGGAATAGCGTCGCGACGCCCACCTATAACTGTTAATCTGCACAGAGAAAAAATTGAATGTCGATATGGGGCACCAGGATGTCGCGTTTTTGAAATTTCAGGTTAACTGGCACGTGGGTCCCGCCGAGACGAGCATATTGGTACCGGGACGCGTCGCTGCGACCACGGATTTGCCCGCCACAGTTCGAAACGTATCGGCTCTCTTTCGACGGAAGGTGCGATCATTCTGACCGCTGCAGTGTAACCGGCGCCGCCGCAGCGCGCCGAGTTATGGAGGAGAAAATAGCCCGTGGCTATTTTCCGCTTTTTATCAATAGGTGATCAATGCGAAAAGGGTTTCATAACTACCGGCATTTTTATAACAATACTGGCGTGTTATTCCTTAAAATTGACATGGCAGTAAAATGGTTAATAATGTTATTTTTAACAAATGATTAATGTTTCTTAAATCCTTTTTAAAACCCCTTGACATACGAATAAAATGCGTGTTGATGTGTCCTTATACATGTGATCTTATCACATATACATGACGTCTTAGAAACGTCTTTGTAAGTCAAGGGGTTAACGTAGAATAACATATCCATAAAATAAAAGAAATGCAACAGTTTCTTAGTTATTTCAAAAATGCAGATTTGGCTGCCGCACCCTTTAGTTAATCTTAAACCAGTTTGTCAAATTTCTATTTAATCAAAAAAAGTCTAGGACTCGTGTGACTAGTCTTATCTACCTAATTTGGTATAATTTGAATGTATTTGTTGTTTAACATACGTTTAGCTTGAGTGGTAGGTTGGGCAGCTATTGTAGTCTGAGATGCAGGTTGAGCATACGAAGCTTGATATCCTGTAGCATTCGCTTGGTATGTTCCGCTGTATTGGGCTGGCTTGGCGCTTACAGTCTGTAACATTGAGAAAACCTTCTTTAAATAGTAATCTGACACGGACACAGCTTGATTAAACAGATACATAGAGATTGGTCTATACACAACATTAAACGGTATTACATGGAACATTTTGAGCATATTGTAATGAAATAAAATATTTACAATTTGTTGATGAATACAATTTGTTTATTAACTCAACTTGCACACAAACAACCAACTGCTCTTTATTGAATGAACTTTGTTGTAGAACATTCAGATTATAAGACCAATCAGGTTTATAATTAAACTTTTTCATTTTACTTGACCCAATAAAATAAAATGTTTTAAAAATAGACGAGATTTATTCTTAGGATATTCCAGATCGAACAAAACACTAGAAAAAAAATCTCTTTCTATTGTACATACATTACGTACACCGGAAAAGTTTGTATGGAGAATTGGGCAACAGAATTTGACATTAAACAAATATGACAAACACTGTGAAAATTCCCCAAAATATTATTTTAAGCCTACAAGAAAACAAGTTACTTATATTGATTAAATAAGCATTGTCAAGCAAAAATAGGCTAATATTAGACACTCACACTTGCGTTAAATCTTATCTGCCAGGTAGTAGTATTACTAATTCCGTATATCCTAACAAAGTCTATTTAATCTAATTATTAATCATCAAGTCGTTTCATTTAATCTAAATTGATCCGAGTAATTTTGTCGTATCCAAAATTATTTAATTTAATGGTATTAAGTCCGTATTATTCCAAAACCGTGTAATAAAGTGTATAGTTGAAAACTGTTGGTTCCAATCAAATATATTTAACTTACTGCTGCCTGTGTTTGTTGTGCAGCGTTCCTCTGAGTATACTGAGCAGCATAATTCGTCTGTTTGGCTGCACCAGCGGTCTGCTCATAAGCAGTCGTGTATCCGGTAGGGGCTTGTCCGGTCGCCGTCTGCTGGTAGTAGCTCTTGCTGGCGTCGTATCCTGTGGTAGCAGCCGCGGCTCTTCCGTATCCGTACTCGTATGCGGGCGTTGTGCCGGTGCCGACTGCAGCATAAGTACCGGGCGTCGTGGCCGCTTGGTACGCGGTTTCGTAACCGGTCGCTCTCTGGGTGTAGCTCGCTGCGGCGGCGGCTGTCGCGGGTGCGGCTACTGCGTATCCTGCCTGTCCTGCCTGATATGCTGCTCCAGTTGCAGCAGCAGCACTATAAAAAATATCATTTGTTTTTACAAACAATAAAACAATATTAATCCTAGAATCACAATGGGAAATGTATGTTAAAACGAACAATGTCTGCGATTGTGATTACTTTCCGTGACGGTGTGGGTCAGTTCAACACAAAAAGGTAACTAATTAAGTAAATTATTGGAGAGTTGTGGATCCGTAGCCCTAAAGGAGGGAGAGTTACCATTGAGGCCTAAAAAACAAGCCTTCCTTTCAACATTATTTCTTAAGTTTATTAAGTCAGAAATAAAGAGACACTTGATTTTTAATTCGAAGCCTCCATTTATAAACTTTATTTACAGTCAAGAAAAAATCATTTTGCTTCTGTTATTAAATAGTTATCAATAATAACGTGCAGCGCTGCGTCACGAAGCGGTGAAAATGATTCCAGGTGAGAGACTCATTCGAAACATAAAAGGGTTTTATAATCGCTAAAGGCCGGTCCAGACGCTCCGTTTTGCACAACCTTTTTGTTTGCGCAGTTCAACACGTTGCAGATAAAACGTTGCGTGTAGATAGGAAAACTGAGCAGTTTTGAAAACTGCGCGGATACAGTACAGTTGCAGTGATAACTGAGCTAAAGAGCATAGATATCCATGAACTGTGCAGACAAGTCGGCGCATGTAGACGCTAGCTCCGTTTACCGATTCATTTTGTTCAAAAAAGACGAGACTAGTACCTCCTCCATGACGATTTCACTAAAACTGTGCGAAATATACAGATATATCTGCACCGTGTAGACGCTCTACAAATTGCAACGTTTCCATTCCGCCTAAAGACTGCACAGACAAAAGGTTGTGCAAAACGGAGCGTCTCGACCGGCCTTAATATATTTACTAAAATGTATTGGGAGCAGATTTTTATAAATTGAATCCTTTTTCCGACCAAAAAGATTTTTCATCATTTTTTTAAGAATCATTATAGAAATTCTGCTCCCATTACATGGTGTGTAATTTCTCTGTATACCTTAAGGCTATACACGATACTGCCTATCGTCAAATCGGCATGTCGCTGCCGATTGGATCAAGTAGAACTGCCCGTGTGTGAGCGTGAACTGGCATGACAGTTATACTTGACGGAAGAATCGAAAATCAATTCTTTTTCCTTGATCAAGCCGATTGGAATGTATATGACGGTCGCGATCAGTTCAGTTGAGTCAATATTTTTGTCGTTGATAAACGTGGTGCCCGCTCTGTCTCAATATGTTTTTCTTTTTTCTCCCTTTCTCTATCACGAGTAAAATGCCCAACATCGTCGTAAAACGTCGTCCATCACCGATGACGCCATGGCTTCAACTGTAGATCGCTGCCGCTTGGACAGTTTAAATAGGCCTGTTAATAGTTGAATTTTTTTTTGTGTGCATGTGTCAATTTCCGCCATGTTTTTCGGGCACTTTTTGACGTATAACCATGAAAATAACAAAATGTGCCCGAAACTTTCATATTCCATCCTTTCAAACATGGCAGTGTGTGGTGTATATGGACAAACTGCAGATTGGATCAAGCCTACAGCGTCATGCCGATTAGACGATTCGCAGTATCGTGTATTGCCACCATTGTTTAAATTTTCATCCAAATTGTTGGAACGGTTTTCGAGATATCATGTTCACCGTTTCGAAAAACATAGTTGGTGGAAAATTGCGGTTAAAGTTTGTGTGTCACTTTAAAAGTTGTAAAGTGTTTGTAAAAGGTGTCACTTTAAAATCATTTAGCGGATTAAAATTAATATTCACAGGGTTTAGTCGATTCAAACTGCATACAACTCCATATATCTTCGTGCGTGCTATATCGATCCTGAAAATGCCTTTCTTTTTCTTCTCCGATCAATCCTGACCTCTTTTGTTTCCAGTGAAGCACGATGTTCAGCAACTGTTTGTTTCCCTCTGTCAGTCTATAGCACGGGGTCCGATGAATACATAGAATTTTTTTAATGTTAAATAAGCCCGATGCTCCATCTTTGTAGATACAAACAGCGAAAGACATGGCAATTTTTACATCTGCAACCCCACAAAAATAGCGAAATTTTCCAAATTTTAAACTATAATTTCGCTTCTGAGAAAACAGAACTTTTTAGACATCAGAACTGAAATTTTTAGACATCAGGGTAAAGATATGAATTATGAAGAAACGTACTTCGCTTACCCTCCGCTTCAGCTTTCGAGACATTAGCAAACCGCTGTCAGAGCACATCAGGCGTGTACCAACTACCTTCACGCCTTCACGTCTACCTTCACGCTTCACTATAATCTACCTTCACGCGCGTTTCTCTTTTTAATCCCTAACACAAAAAGAGGGGTGTTTGACATGTCTGTCTGTCCACCTGTCCGTATATGTGGCTGTTTGTGGAATCGTAGGCCCTAAACGAATGGACCCATTTTTATGCGTTTTTTTTTAAGTTGACGTGATCGAGGAGGTTCTTAACTATACTTTATGAAGATCTGTTCATGCGCGAACATCAGTTCATTTCCTACTTGACAAAATTAATCTGCAACCAATTTGACACAAATGTTTGTCTAGTTCTGTATATCCAAACTTGTATTTGAAAGCTGACGCGATCGAGAAGGTTCTTAGCTATAGTTTATGAAGATATGTTCAGGCGTTTGCTGATCATCAGCTCATTTCCTACTGACAAAACTTAAGGGAGAATTTTCGAAAATTCAATTATTTTTTCTTGCATTTTATTATAGTCCGGGGTCGGTCCTGAGGGTGTGTCTCGAAAATATTAATTTGAAATTCGTAGAACTCCCATAGTTACAGAAGCTTAGTTGCGGCGCGTTGAGGCGCGGCACTTATAACGTCGACCGTTATACCTCGACCAGTTGTCTATTGTTTACCCGGTATACCGGCTTGGGGGATTTCCTCCTTGAGGAAGAGATGAGGAAAAGATTAGAAAAGCTATATGGGCCACATTTGGCCACAAACGATCGACCGATAGTGATTCACACCATGAAGGCTGCCCCGAAGGCCCCGAGAGCTGGTGCACATGGCGTCGAGCAGAAGCTGCAGGAACGTTGGACAGTTTCGCACATAATCCACCGCTGAGCGATGCAGTTTTAGAAGTCATCAGACCCATTTATGAGGACTTGACATCGAATGATTTATTGTAGCGATGTCTCTGAGCCTTCACACAGAACAACAGCGAAAGATTGAACTCGACCATATGGATGTTTGCCCCGAAACATTTGCACTGTGGCAAACGCACCGTAGACATTGCTAATTTTTTAGCCGTCGTCATTTTCAACGAAGGATTCAGGCCAATCCTAAAAATCATGGATGTGTTAGGAATCAAAATCGGCCCAAACGCAAAATAATACGCAGAGTGCAGAGACAACGAGCGTATAGAACGGTCCAACATACGGGCATCTGCCGCATCTAAAGAGGCGCGGACCGCCAGAATAGAAGCGAGTGCGGCTCAAAATGATTTTTTCAAAGCTGAGGAAGGTGGTCTTTATGACCCCGGTACAGCTGATTAAGGGTAAGTTACTCAAATCAGTTGTTATCCACCGTAAGTTCAGCCGTATCAATGCTAAAATGTATGGCAAACTATGAACACGTTTTTCTCGGAACGACATTTTTCAAGACAGGCGCACGTTTTTCTCAAAAACTATTGAACCGATTGACTTGCGGTTTGGCACACATATTGAAGGAACCTTCACTTATGGTTGGAACTAGGATGATTTTGATGGCTTGTATATTTCACTTTCAATCTGATGTTTTGGTTGAAAATTTTTGGGAAAAATTGAACTTTGATTTTTAAACAGCTGCCGTTTCCATAAAAGTATGTGTATTTGTTTAGTTCTAGTTCGGACGATAACTACACTCATATAGATTGAAAAAAATATTTTTTTTTTATTCAGACGATTAGCATCGCCGCAACCCGTGCATCCGATTGGAGGAGCGTCTCACGCCGCGACATACATAACAGCGCATAACTTGTATACATTTCGATTAAGTAATTCAATAAAATTTGTATTGTTAGTTTAAACATGTCTTAATATGAGTGAAAAATCCCGACACTGTAGGTTTGATTTCCTAGAATTAATTCCTAAAAATTATTCTCAAAACACGCTTCTGGAGAGTAGTTAATCTTTTTTTTTGTAAAAATCGCCACCAATCACGTATTTGCGAACGAAATTTCAAAGAGGTAATATGTATTTACAAACAAATTATTTAATAAAAGAAAAAAGTTCCTATAACAAAATAAAACTAAAAATTTTAAGTAACCTATGTCACAAAAAATCCCTAAAAAGTGAAAACAAAATTTCTCTCTTGCCCTTTTCACTTCATTAAGAACCTATTAATATTTTATGATGAGCGTCGCCGCGTCGAGGGACTGCTAAGTAAATCAAATAATAAAACCAAAATACAAAGTAATAAAAAGAAGATTGATAATGATAAAGATTATACTAGGACCTACTCTGGGTAATCATTCAGTTTTCAGTCTTGATTAATTTACTCCGATAAATTCGCAAAATAAACACAACCGTCAATGACGTCTTCCCGTTTTCTTTGACACCACCGTGCCGCCGCATACCATAACTCTACAGGAACTTAATAGACCTTGTAAGATAGATTGATACATCTAAGTACATAAGTATACTAAGTATACATCTAGTAAGGTACATCATACGCACAATTTCAAACTAGTAGGTATTTTCTATTCGTTACACTTATGTAAGTATAGCTAATTATACTTCTTCACATAGCGGTCCCCAGACGCGGCAAAGCTCATCATCAAAATATTAATAGGTACTTTTAATGAAGTTAAAAGGACAAGAGTGTCGTGGGTTACTTAATTTTTTAATTTTATTTTACTCATTAAAACTTCGGCAATTTTTGGAATTTTAGGTTCCTATTGGGTTTACAAGGCGCGTAAAGGATGCAGATATATGAATATATCGAAAACTGAAAATCGATTTTCTGAGAATTTTAAGGGTAACTATCCCCCTTAAGAGAAAGAGTGGCAACGCGAAACATTATTGCTGTACCGATTTTATCGGCCGCGTCCGGCGGAGGGTTCTACCCTAATTTAAAAAATCGCGCTTAAAATTATAAATCGCGTTAAATCGAATCGCGAAATCGCGTTAATCAAGGGATGCCTGTACTATTAATTCAGATAATTGCATTTGTTCAATTATAATTTAATTGCAGATGAAAATTAAAAATGGTGTTGCTGTAAAAATGTGTTAAAATGATTAATTGAATGATATGATTTTACAACAGGAAAACATATTTACACGATTAGATAAATACGTATTTACTAGTTAATATTTCATGGAATTTGTCATTGGCATTTGCATACAGTGTTTCTGATATTACGGGATTTATAAAATTATTTGTTGCACATGTAACGGAACATAATAGAGATATATTAGTCACCCATAGTTTTTTTTCATCGGAAAACATTTATTACAAATAAAATAACCTCAGAATGAAATGGTGTTGCTTGAACAATAAGTTAAAATTATTAATTATATAAAATCAAGAAGAGATCCGATGCTACTAGAAAAAAACCATAAATTGATGTTTACAAAGTGTGAAATGTACGCAAAAATATAAACTATTAGCAAAATAATGCATATAAAATCAAGACCATTACAAAGTCACCTATTTAGTAAATTAAGCCAGGCTATGGAGTCTAAACACGAACGGTTGTTACTGCACACGGAAGTTAGGTGGTTGTCCAAAGGGAATAGGATATCGTTGAACTAGTGCTGTAAGTTGTTAATTGGCCACGAGAGCGAAATTGAGCTCGAGAGGACAATTGACATTACCGCACGAATTGCAGATAATAACTTTTATTACTCATGCGAGGGACGTGTCTCACAAGTTTGGGGTCCAAGGGCTATAAAAGAAAATGAATAACGAAGAATTTGCTTTTTGAAGAATTTCTGAAGAATTTGTAGAGATGAGCATGGGGAGAGTTTCTCGTTCCAGATCCCATCCCACAAACCTAAAATTTTCGACCCATCCCAACCCGGTCGCGCAGCCCATTCAACTCATTTTTTCCCATACAGCAGACTCTCTTTTCGGTTAAAACTTTCTTAACGATAATTCGTTTAAATTTAATTTAATTATGCACGAACTAGATTTACTAGATTATAAAAACTCGTCCCACTCCGTCTCATGCAAATTTGTCGTCGCATCCCATCCCACGCAACATTCATACCACTCATCCCATCCCATGGGATGGGATGGGTCGATGGGATCCCATGCTCATCTCTAGTCTCAGGTATCACCATAGAATTTACACTCATTTTCAACAGTTTTTTTTTTTTAAACTGCGATTTTTATTGAATATTTGTGTGCGCCAAGCATAATTTGCGTGCGACAAGTATGCTTGTCGCACAATTTCTCGCAAATGAATGTACTTAAGATATGTGGTAATAATTGAATTGACAAACAGCCGTTTGTCGCACTAAAAAACGGGCGACAAAATAGTACTTATCTCGCATGAGTAATAAAAGGATATTTTTTTAACAAGATGATTTTATTGTTTTGTTGGGTGACAAAACATGCGTGTGCTAAGCTAGGTTACTAAACTAATATTTTAATTTTTAATAACATAAATATAATTATGTACTTAAGGACCGAAAGAAAATATCTTAAACCTAAATGATAAATTGTTGAGATTTTAAAAGAACAGATTTAGGGGCTCGTTCGCCCTGTCCAAGTAAAGCTTTGATTAGTTACTTCCTAAGGGGGTCGTCCATTAATTAAGTGAAGTCTCGCGCCGCTTTTCGGTTTAAAAATCACGCGTTCAACGAAAAAAATAAATACACGTGATATCTCACTACACCCGCCCCCTCACCGCACGTGATATTTCGTGATTCTTCACAAAGCCCCTCCCGACAAGTAAAAGACAGTATCTTTTGTCAATTTTACAAAAAAAAAAACAAAGCTCCGAGTAACGACTTAGGCCGCGGTCCAAAATGCGCTCACAGCGTTCATAGCATACCAATGTTCGCTCCGATTCGTCCTTTCAACGGTCATGCTCAGACGTTCACCGTTCTCACGGATCGGACGATCAGCACTGTGCTCCGTGGCATATCGTGGTCCGAATTAGGCCGAGGCCGCACTACGCACTACTTTTCTCGAGCGAGCGGTTAGCCGCTATAACCGCGAAACCGCTTGATAAACAGCCACTACCCTATTAAAATCAGTCGCGGGAAAAAAACCGCAAATGAGGCCGCTTGTATTGGCTTACTTGACTCATAAAATCACACGATTAAAAACCGCGGCGGTTTAGCCGTAGTGCGGTCTAGGTCTTACTGTTACAGTTTAATCTTATTATACTGTAACAGTATAATCCGCCTCATATGGGACCAGACAACCGCCGGATTATCAGAAAATCCCGGATTATCGGGAGTAAAACGAAAAAATAACAATTTTAAATATTTTATGTACAATAGGGAATATGCATAATTTTTTTTTATTTGCTTAATTCACTTTTTACTTCGTATTAACATAGTAAAAAATATAAATACTGTTGAAAGTGGTTTAATTTTTTTTTTACAAATATATAAAATACCGATTAAATTTGACCTGTTTGAATGGGCCAATTTATCGCGCGCTTTGGATGACGTCACAGCTCTCGTTGTCATGCAGTGTTTACTATTCAGTTGTACTATTCAGTGTTTACTATTTGCATAGGCAGTTAAGGATTTTCAGTTTGAATCGCTATTTCGATAATGGAAAAAGCTAAAAAACCATTTTATAGATATTGTCTAGCACCGAAATGCAAAAACACTATTATAAGTACACCAGATAAACTATTGGATAAAGTCCCAATCGAGGTGTATAGTCCACCATACCCACATCTTTTGCGACTGCGCTACAAAATATGCTTTCATGTATATATTGTTGGTAGATTGTCCGATTGTACTTTAAAAAACCACTTTCAGTCATTGTTCTTGATCATTTATAATGTCACTATATACCAAAATCGCACTAGGTATTGGAAAATACTACAGAAATATGTATCTGGTGCATCGATGGTCTTATATGTATCTGGTGCGGTGTGCCGACAAGAAAAAAACACGTTTCTCCAGACCGCCGGATTACTGAACATGCCCGATTAACCAACGGCCGATATACCCAGATTATACTTTACACAAATTCCTAGGTACTCGTCTCGCCGTACAATGTTCTAATCCAATTGATGATCAATCAAGTCAAATAAATCCATACCTACACAAAATGAGAACGAACAACTTTTAACTGTCCAGTAAACACGCTACTTGGCAGATGCTGTGGCAAGTAAGTTACGGGTAGGTTAATCTTGTGATTAGTGCTACTCGAACGTAGTGAAATTCGCACACGAAATTTCGGACGACTTTAACTGGCGTTAGCCTATTCGACACTTTACTTGAGGGTAGTGAAAGAGTCCCTTAATAAAATAACTAACTTATAAGCAATGTTTCCTCTAATTTTTTCACTGACTGCGCGGCACAAAAGTATGATTGTGCAAAAATCCTCGAAATCTTTTGAAAGTGCAAAAAAAGAAGTTGCAGTACTTCAATTCCCTTCGAGTAACAAAAAAAAAATTCAAAACGGAAAGAGCTAGTGGAATATAATTTGCATATCTGTAATCAGCAGCAACAATGCGTTCATAAACGTTTATAAATTTTCCTGTAACTAAAAAATAACGATTTTGTCAAAATAGATTTTCCCGCATTTCGTCGTTTCCGCGGTATAGACTCCCGGTGTCGATGGTATTTCTTAACTGGAATCTTTCTAAATAATATTATATACGTTTTCAGACTAACTTTGGGACGCTGAATCGATTGATGAAGACTAGAAGTCTCTATGGTGAGCCGTTCAAAAGTTATGACAGCGTGAAATCAGTCGGAAATGCGAGATGGTGTAAAGCGAAAAAATATATATATAGCTTGTTTATTTGTAACTTTAGAGCGAAATAAACTGGAAAAGTGTTTTCAGCACTTCATTTCCTTTGGGTAATCAAAAAATCGAGAAATAGGTGTGTTGTGGTGTGTGTGCGGGTAATTTTGCCCCAATCAATGCCAAAACGCAGGCGATGATTTGTCGGCACCCGTTCTCTAATGAAGTATACGAGGACTTAAGTCGTTCCTCGCATACAATGTGTCAACATAAAGCAAACCAAGCAAACGTTCGATGACGCAGTTGATGTAAACAAAAGAGATTTAGTTTGACGTATAAATGACGTACGAATTCAAAAATTTGTTTAACCCTCTAAATTTTTTTGCCAAGATTTGCCCATTGTGCGCGGAATACAAAAACCGCTACGCAACTTTCGAAAAATTAGTGCGCGGACGCGCACCCGTGCAGCTTAGAGAGAACTTTGCTTATAAGTTTAGACTTTTAACCTAGGGAACGCATGGCCCAATGAGGCCCAACTAGCGATTAAAAAGTAGAGAAATTTAAATACACGAATCCTAGATACTTTCTGCGTCATAGAATGATCTAATTCATCCAATAGATGATCAATCAATTGGATCATCAAACAATCAAGGGGTGAAATGTGATAAGGACGACTCCAGATAGCCTCCAGACTATCATTATTCATAAATTTTAAATAAATCAAAACAAATATACCACTTATACACTACCACAGGGTTGAAGAGAAGGTTTTTTACTGGTTTAGATTCCTTTGAGAGTGGAGACCGTTTTGAAAAACACTATTTCGAGAAAAACGCGTTTAAAGTTGGGAGTGAGCTCCAGATACTCCAATCCCTTTTTCTAAGGCTGTAGCGACCGAAATAATTAGAATTTCGATTTAAAAATTGGGGAGAATGTTTATAACAGTGTATACTATCGGGATAATGAAATTTTTTTTTTTTGAAAATTTCACTGTAAGGGTCCCTTAACTGGCGTTAGCCTATTCGACACTTTACTTGAGGGTGGTCTTTCACCGGGGGCTTAATAAAATAACTAACTTATAAGTTCAGACTTTTAACCTAGGGAACGCACGGTCCAATGAGGCCCAACTTGGGATTAGAAAGTGAAGTGCAAATTTAAATACGCGAATCCTAGATACTCGTTGTGTCGTAGAATTATCTAATTCATCCAATAGATTATCAATCAATTGGATCATCAAACAATCAAGGGGTGAAATGTGATGGGGACGACTCCTGATAGCCTCCTGACTATCATTCATAAATTTCAAATAAATTTAAACAAATATACCACTTATACACTACCACAGGGTTGAAGACCATCTCTTCTTATTACTCGTTTAGATTAAGTTTATTTCAAATTTAATTTATTTTTTATTAAATTTATTTATCTCTAAACCTTGTAATGAATTTAGTTTTCTACTTTCCCTTTCTATATGTAGTATTTAAAATATGTTATTGAATTTATTCAATATTGTATTCAAAACAATGGTTAGCAAAAGTAGATGTTTTTTCGGAATTGTAGCTTCTTTCGTATTCTTCTATTCTCAGAATAAAAAGCTGGATTTATTAGAAAGTTTACAGATAACAACATTTAATTAGACGTAAATAATTCTCTCCTACTTAATCTAAACCTGTAATACACCCCCTCTAGTAGTGCAAAAGTAATAAGTTTGTTTCAATTTATTTAAAATTTATAAATAATGAAAGTCAGGAGGCTATCTGGACTCGTCCCCATAACACTTAACGTATCCACCTTGGCTTTTAGTATGCGCCACCCCGGCATCGCATATTTTGCATTCATTCAGGGTGGGCAACCCGGACGGTTAGTGAAAACCACCCTAGTTGTTGTCTCCCCGACTAGGATTCGAACCCGGGTCTCCCGCAATGAAAGGCGGGTATGTTATCAACTACACCACCGACGAGGATCACACTTAACGTGTGTGTGTGTGTGAACTATCTTGACGAACAAAGAAGAACAAAGTTCCCGAGGGTTAAATAATGCCCAATATAATCATTTGAATTGAAGTTTATTTTTGATACTATTCCAAAGCGCAGCTCAAAAAAAATCTATAAATAGCACGAAATATTGTGAATATAATAAAAATTAATGAGGGTGCTTAAAAAATGGAAATGATGTATTGTAATTGATTTAATTTGATATAAAAAAATGCTAGTAACGGCACTGAGCATTTTATTACGTTACTGGACATAAAAGCGAGACTTTTTACGAGGCCGGCCATGTTTGCGCGACGCGCTACGCTTGTCAGACATGTCAGGGCGAGGTTAGTCACTTTTACGCCGAACAACGCCGTTGCAAGTTCTTTGTATTGGTGTTCGCTAACGACTATATAATGTCCGAAGGTGAAGATTTTGAGGTTTTACCATGCATGCCGCTCGAATATATAAAAGTGGAAAAACCAGAAAGCACGCCCGATCGATCGCTGCCATCGAAATCGACCAGCGTTTACGAAGCGTCGTACCGTAGATTTATGAAATGGTGCGACGAGAAAAACATCAACGAATACCCCGAAGAGGTCTTACTCAAATATTTTACGGAAATGGCGACGAAAATGAACAGCTCAACTATGTGGTCACACTACTCAATGATACGTTCACTACTAAATATCAAACAGAACGTTGACATTAGTAAGTACATAAAGCTACGTAATTACTTAAAAAAACAAGCAAAAGGTTATAAACCTAAAAAAGCGAGATCCTTGACCCAAGATCAATACAACAAGTTTTTAGCTGAAGCTCCAGATAATAAATATTTGGCAATAAAGGTAAATTCGTCATTCCCCTTACACTAAAACTAACCTAAAAAAAAAAAAAACAATTTTTAGGTTATTTTAATATTTGGTATTTCTGGTGGATGTACATGCAGTGAACTGGTAAACCTACAAACTGAAGACATCGAAGACCATGGATCAATACTTTTAATAAAAATCCTTGACAGCAAAACAAATAAAACAAGAACTTTCACTGTTCTCGGAGACGAATATTTAGCCATTTACAGAAACTATGCTTCTAGGCGCCCACCAGGTTTCAATGAAAGATTTTTCCTGAAATATCAGAATGGGGTATGCCACCGAATGGTAATGGGAATTCATACAATCGGAGGCATTGCCAAAGAAGTCGCTTCTTACCTAAAGCTACCAAACTGGAAAGAATACACTGGGCATTGTTTACGCCGCACTTCTGCCACACTGAGAGTGGATAAAGGAACAGATATTACAAGTTTAAAGAGAGAAATTGAAGAGTCACTTTCAAAAAAAGAAGACTTTGCAATGAAAGTTGTCTATCCGAACTCTAGAACAAGTGACGAATCATCCTCAGATCAATCGACTTTTGATGAGTCGAGCAGTGAAATTGCTGGAGGAGCTTCAAACCACACCAGCCAATCCACCAGCGAAATTATTAACGAGGTTATCAACACTGACATTAGTAATGCCATCAGCAGTGTTTTTCAGAATGCAAATTTTAAAAATTGTACATTTAATTTCAACTTCGGAAACAAATAAAAGCAATTTATTATAATTGGTTATTTTAATTAAAGTGGTATAAAAAGTGATGGCTTTTATGTTTATATAAAATCTTGCCCTTACAAAACATGATTATTTCTATCTACTCAAACACTAAAATGGACACATTAATAAGCTATTCTGTGAGAAGGATCCCATTATAATGAATCATGTGTAAAATATGTAAAATAAATGGGTCTTTCATTATTGAACAATTTCTGTTTGTTGTTACTATTACTTCGAACTGAATGATTTTGTTTATCGTTAAGTTACAATTTGTCTTATAAGAAGTAATAGAATTTTTTGTGGATTGAACAGTTCCACTTGCTTTAATAATATAATGTAATATTAGATAAAATAATGTATGAGACTCATGTGTGAAAGGCTTTTATGCACACATTGTGATTAAAGTATGCACTTTTGGGTTGAGCCTTAAATTTCACAACTTTTGCATAAATGCCTTTCTTCACACACTTGCATCATGAACTACTATTACAAATATTCTAATTCTTGCAAATTTAGAAAGTTTTTGTAGAAGTTAAAAATAGAAATTCATTAGAAAATGGTTATTTCTAATCTGTTAGACCTAGCTCGAAAATATTAAGGATACAATAATAAATCTCATGTTGAAACAACTACTTCCTTGGCTAATACCATGCAGGATATTAAATTATACAATAGACATTTGCATGTTATTATTAGTACCAGTACATTTTCATGTTATTTAATAACCTTTCACTGCAAATTACTTTTCTACCTGATGTGATTGTGTGCTCAATATTTTAAACATAAAATTATAGCCTGTGCGGAATACTTTTATAATTTTGTAGTATTAGCAATAATTTGCAAATATTACCAAATTGAAAAACCAAAATCACTATTTGAAGCAAATTTTCCTTTTTTTTTGTTAATTTGAGAGGACCAACTTTGCGAAATTCTTTTGTTTTATGTAAAAATTGGACGAAAACAATTGGCGAATATTGCCAAATTTTCAAAAAGCAAAATCTATTTTGCAAAAAGCAAATTTTGTTTTTTTGGTTGATTTGAATAGACAAACCTTGCAAAATCCTTTTGTTTAGTGTAAAAATTGGACAAAAATGCCAAATAATTTTCAAATTTTCAAAAACCAGAATCTATTTAAAGCAAATTTTGTTTTTTTTTTTGCTGATTAGAGTGGACAAACTTTGCAAAATTCTTTTGTTTTATGTCAAAATTGGAAAACATCAAAATAATTTGCAGATATTGTCAAATTTTCAAAAAATAAAATCTATTCGAAGCAAATTTTGATTTTTTGTTGACTTGAATGGACACACTTTGCAAAATTATTTTGTGTTATGTCAAAATTGAACGAAAACGACAAAATAATTTGCAAGTCTAGTCTTGTCTGTCTTTTATGTCCAAATTGGAAGAGAAAGTCAAAACAATTGGCAAATATTACCAAATTTTCAAAAACCAGAATATATTTGAAGTAAATTTTGTATTTCTGTTGATTTGAATGGAAAAAAAACCTTGCAAAATTCTTTCGTTTTGTGTCAAAATGGACGAAATCGTAAAGATAATTTGCAAATATTACCAAATTTTCTAAAACCAAAATCCTTATTCGAATCAAATTTTGTATTTCTGTTGATTTGAGTAGATTGATTGAGTTGATAGTTGATTTGAAAAAAAAACCTTGCGAAATTCTGTTGTTTTGTGTCAAAATTGCACGAAAACGTCAAAATAATTTGTAAATATTGTCAAATTTTGTTTTTTTGTTGATTGTAGTGGAACACACCTTGCAAAATTCTTTTGTTTTATGTCAAAATTGAGCGAAAAGGACAAAATAATTTGCAAGTTTAGTCTTGTCTGTCTATGTAGTCTCGTCCGTCTAGCGTTGTCTCTCTAGTTGTCTATTGTCATCTGTTTAGTATTGTCTGTCTAGTCTTGTCTGTCCTAGTCTTGTATGTCCTAATCTTATTTGTCCTAGTCTTGTAAGTGCAAGTCTTGTCTGTCCCAGTTTTGTTTGTCCTAGTCTTGTATGTCCCAGTCTTGTCTGTCCTTGTCTTCTTCTCTGTCCTAGTCTGTCTGTCTTATTCATGTTTGTCATAGTTTTGTAAATCCTATTCTTTCCCGTCCTTGTCTTGTTTGTCCTAGTCTTGTCTGTCCTTGCCTTGTCGGCCCTAGACTTGTTTGTCCTAGTCTTGTCTGTCTTAGACTTGTATGTCATAGTCTTGTATATCCTAATCTTGTCTGTCTCAGTTTTGTATGTCCTAGTCTTGTTGTATGTCCTAGTCTTATATGTCCTAGTTTTGTATGTCCCAGTCTTGTCTCTCCTTGTCTTCTTCACTGTCCTAGTCTTGTCTGTCTTATTCATGTTTGTCCTACTTTTGTAGATCCTAGTCTTGTATGTCCTATTCTTGTCTGACCTAGTTTTGTATGTTCTAGTCTTCTATATACTAGGCCTGTCTGTCATAGTCTTCTCTGTCCTAATCTTGTATATCCTAGTCTTGTTTGTCCCAGTTTTGTCTGTCCTAGTTTTGTATGTCCCAGTCTTGTCGGGCCAAGTCTTTTCTGTCTTATTCACGTTTGTCCTAGTTTTGTATATCCTAGTCTTGTATGTTCTATTCTTGTCTGCCCTAGTCTTGTATGTCCTAGTCTTCTATATCCTAGTCTTGTATGTCCCGGTCTTGTATGTCCCAGTCTTGTCTGTCCTTGTCTTCTTCACTGTCCTAGTCTTGTCTGTCTTATTCATGTTTGTCCTAGTTTTGTATGTCCTATTCTTGTCTGTCCTAGTCTTGTATGTCCCAGTCTTGTATGTAATTGTCTTCTTCACTGTCCTAGTCTTGTCTGTCTTATTCATGTTTGTCCTAGTTTAGTATATCCTAGTCTTGTATGTCCTAATCTTGTATGTTCTAGTCTTCCATATACTAGGCTTGTCTCTCATAGCCTTCTCTGCCCTAATCTTGTATATCCTAGTCTTGTTTATCCTAGTCTTGCCTGTCATAGTCTTGTATATCCTAATCTTGTCTGTCCTAGTCTTGTATGTTGTATTCTTGTCTATCATAATCTTGTATGTCCTAGTCTTGTAAGTCCCAGTTTTGTCTGTTCTACTCTTGCATGTCCTAGTCTTTGTACTGTAACCAGTATTATTGTTCGTTTGTCCTCCTCCAGAGTGTATTGTCTTTCAAGAGATGAGTCGAGTCAGGTGGTCGCAGACGAGACTTCGCTCTCTCTGCTCCCACCCTTCGAAGTGTCAAGACGTACTTTTACAAGGTCTTAGTCTTGTTAATATATATGTTGTTAAGCCTATATAGTTGTTTAATATACCGCTCCTCTGGACACCCAATTGACCACCTCAATACATATTAGTCTTGTATGTCTTAGTTTTATCTGTCCTAGACTTGTATGACCTAGTCTTGTTTGTCCTAGTCTTGTATATCTCAGTCCAGGCTTTTCTGTCCTAGTGTTGTGTGTCCTACCTAGTCTTGTATATCTCAGTTCTGTCTGTCCAAGTCTTGTCTGTCCTAATCTTGTCTATCCTAGCCTTGTATGTCTTGTCTGTCCTAGACTTGTATATCCTAGCCTTGTCTGTAATAGTCTCGTCCATCTAGTCATGTCCGTCTAGTCTTGTCTATCCAGTCTTGTCTGTCTAGTCCTGTCTGTCTAGTCTTCTCAGTCTAATCTTTTCTGTTTAGTTTTGTCCATATAGTCTTGTCTCTCTAGTCTCCTCTGTCTGGTCTTATCTGCCAAATCTTGCCCATCTAAAGTTGTCTAGCTAGTCTAGTCTCTCTAGGCTTGTCGTGTCCGAAAAAAACTCAAGTTGAAACAACTTAATGTTGCGACATATCCAAGTTGCAGATTCGTATTGCGACAACTTCAAGTTGCAACAACTTCATATTGAACTTACTAACTTCATATTAGACTACCAACTTATAATAAAGTGGACCATGGTAAGCACAATCTAATCCATCTACTCCAATAGACCTTTTCATAGTTTGCGTTGCGTTGTGCATGCGTCAATTTCCGCCATGTTTTCGGGCACTTTTTTGACGTAAAATCAGTAAAAAAAAAAACTAAATGTGCCCGAAACATTCATATTCCAGCCTTTTAAACAAGGCAGACGCGCATACGCTTAACTAACCGTAAAAATGTCTATTCAATTAGCATTGTAGCGAACACATTAAATTAAATACATTTTATTATAATAGACTACATAGACAAGACAAGAACGGACAAGACTAGATACATACAAGGAGACTAGACATAATTTTTTTTTTAAAACAAGTATATGGCTATCCGCACAGTTTACAATTATTTTTTTGAATTCTTTGAAACATACATCTTTCCAACGATAAGACCCTATATGCAGGGGTGAGTCCCGAATCATTCACCTATGGTAATGCAATGCTCTAATGAGAGTGTATATATTAATTAATCTCTTTGTTATGTTTAAAAAAGCCACAATAAATTAATGAAGTTGATAGACTGCTATAACAGTCCATAGCATCTGGCCGTCAAATCAATTGGACTACTATAACCAGAGCCTCTCAGAGAAAATGCGAGGCCCGGGGCAATTGATATTTGGAGGCCCCCTCCTACATCCGTTGAAAAGCAAAAATTTAGGGGAAGAAAAAGTTATAGTTTTTGTTATGGTATTAAATATTTATTGAATAAGTAAATTTACTTAATAAATGCTTTTTGCACTTTAGCATCAGCAAATTCGGTTATAATTCAGTTGGAATCTTGGAAAGTGAGGCCCCTTAAATTATGAGGCCCATGGCAACTGCCTCTCGTCTGATAGGGCCTGACTATAACAGTCCATAGCAGCAAAAGGTTTAACAAGTACTAGATAAATAACATTGGTTTTAAGATCATTTCTTTCTATTTATATTGCAAGTGCAATAGCCATCTGCAGGCACATTAAATAGAAAGAAATGATCTTAAAAAGAATGTTATTTATCTAGTACTTGTTAATAAAATGAAAATGTACTGGTACTAGTAATAACATGAAAACGTCTGTTGTATAATTACAAATGTGGTAATAATAATCCTGCATGGTATTAGCTAGGGCTATTATTAATAAGACTTAATATTATAGAGCTACAGACAGGTTGAATATATTAATGTATTCAAGCTACATTTTAGCAATAATGTGCAATGCAAAAGCTACAATATTCTGTTAGCCTTGAATTAATGGTTATTTAAACTAAATCTTTGTATGTGAAATTATCACCGAATTTCAAGTTTTATAAATGCCAATAAACTTCAATTAATTTATTTTATTCTGATGAATTATTTCATTACTCGAATCTAAAACTAATTAATATACTACAAAAACTCAAATCACAGTTCGAGTTCACTGACTTGTGAATTTTACTATGCTGACCAGGATATAATAGAAGTTAGGATGGACTGAATTTTCAGATCCAGCAGAATTCAAAGCTTAATTTTTTTAAAAAATTATGAAATCTTAAGCAGCACATCAGCAATGACGCTGTTGTGCCACAGCAAATAGTTTGGCAGACATTGTTTTAAAGAAATATACATGTTTTTAAAGCGAATTAAAAAAGGGTTTAATTAATTATAGATTTTTTTCGTTATATAAATAGATAGATTGTCCTTGACAACAAATTTCTAACCTTTAACAAAGAAAATTATCACCATATAATACAATTTACACTAATTAGCAAAAGAAACCGTTAAACATACCCTCCAACGTATTTTTACAATGGCTTACACACCGCTAACCAAACGCGAAAACGTGCTCGCAAAAGAATAAAAACCCGAATTACCTTCTAAAACCAATCCTTTGCAAATACTATTTACCCTAAAAAGCGCCTCTTTCTATTCTAAATCCCACTCGAAGCGGTGAATTTCATCAGCAGATTCCGCGAACACTGATGCCTCGACACACTGTTATTGATCGACTCGCATAAAATGCCGGCGCCATTTATTCAAGGCCGCCGGCCTAACCAAATAAATTCCCCGAATGTTTAGCGAATTATTAATAGGGCTCGCGACAATTTTGACCGAAGAGTTTGGAATTAAAGTCGGTTTATTGTATAAAATCACTTACCTATATTGCGTTCCACCGTGTGTAAACCCGAAATAATTATTCGTGGCCATATTATATGATGCACACGCTCAATTTGGTCGCAATACTACCAACCTTGTGGTGAGAGGAAGCGGAAATCAATCGAGGCGGGTTTAGGTTTTGTTTGCGACGTTGCCAATTCGAAAAATTGTTGAAATCAAGGATTGGAAGATGAAATTAACGAAAATTTACGCAAACAAATTTTCACCTCTCTTAATAAATGTTTATTGATTAATTTGTAGTTGTTTTCGGATTTTTATTAATGTTGTTAAGGTTGCCTATGTATTTGAGAGCAAAATATTTAAATAAATTTTAGACTAGCGGTACCTGGCGCGATGCCTCTGCAGAAGGAAATATCGTTTAAATTTTAAAATAACTATCTTATTAATTAGTAATGATAAAAAGACTGATATATTTTACTGCCGATTATGAATAAATTAATTGAAATTGAATGATATACAGGGCGTTGTTAAACACGCGGCAAAAATTCAAAGGGTTATTCTGTGGCCTATTCTAAGAATATTTTGTTTATTGATGATTTCTAAAAAACCCTTTTTCCAAGATACAGGGTGAAAAAAATTTGGGACAGTAACAACATTTTATTATCATGTAAAGTTGCTCAATCTACAATAAATGTCTGGATACAAACATTCAATCTTCTCGTCATTGAGTGCGAATAGTTTTTTGGGTCCGAGTACCCGGACTCGGCGAGTCCAGGGGAAAATAACCGGTACCCGATAGCCGGTCTGAGACACGACAAGTCTCGGGTTCTGAATATTTTCAGGCAATAATTAACCTCCTCCTGAAGTCGTTTCCCCATTTTCTTTCTCCTATTCCCCAAATTCACCCCATTAGAGGCCCTCTCTTTCAATGTGTACCCTGGGTACTTAAACTATCTTACTCGCTCTATTGTTCCCCCTACCCACCATTGGATCTCCTAATTCTTCCTCTTTCTCTTACCCCATAATTTTCATTTTCTCCACATTCACTACTATGTTTTTATCAGGCTATAAAGGCTTTTCGTCATTTCCCTCATCCCCCCCTTCGCTCTTTGGTGAATTTGACATTCACAAAACCCCTTATTTATCTAAGTCCCACTTTACTTATACGGCAAGTTTGTACAGTATCGCTTGCGTTAGCATATGTGTGAACACGAAAAATCGTGTTATTGTTAAAATTGCGAGAAAGAAAGAAAGAAGGATTATACCCGGACCCGGAATTTTTCAAATTCTCCACTGGAGTTTTTTTTTCAGCCGTTTTTCATCCACTCCAGGATATAGGCCTCTCCACTTCTCTTCCACGTCTGTCGATCTTGAGCCTTCTGATACCACCGGCTACCTGCGGCCAATTTTATGTCATCTAGCCAGCTTCTTTGCGGTCGGCCTCTACTTCTAGTTGTTGGTCACCATTATGAAGGTTTCTAGCGTCCTTTTATCATTATTCTGTCTTGCAACATGACCTACCCAGCTCCATTTTAATCGACTATACGCCCTACCATGTCGGTTACTCTTGACCTCTCTCTCACCGTATCGTTCCTGATTATGTAGTTCAGTGATATTCCCAGCATTGCGCGTTCCATAGCTCTTTGTGTCGTTCTTAGTCGGTTGGAACTCTTTATTGTGAGGCTCATTGTTTCGCTATAGGTAGAACGCACATGTTCTATACTTTGCTCTTGAGATTTATTGGTATATTCTCGTTTTCTAATATGTACCGGAGTTTGCCAAACGCTGCCCATGTAAGTCTAATTCGCCTGGTGACTTGGTTCCCCTTCCCTAACATCATAGTGTGCCCAAGATAGGTATATTGTTGCACGCACTCGATGATATTGTTGTCTATGCAAATGTGGGGGTCGCAAGGGCTCAAAATCTTGGTCTTGCTTAGATTCATTTTAATGCCCAATGCTTCTTGACGCCTGATTGAGTTGTTGTAGCATACCCTCTAGTTCATCAGGGTCGCTTGAGATGACAACGATATCGTGGCTAAGGTATATCCCATCGATCTTTATACCATTCTCTTCCCATCTTAGTTGTTTGAAAGTATCTTTTATGCACAGGGTGAACAGCTTGGGTGAGATTGTATCCCCTTGACGTACTCCTCTCTTTATATTTATTCTGTTGGTGGTGAGTCCTTCCTCGATCTTGACGTGTAGTGTAACTCTCTTATAGATATTTTCGATTATGGCGGTATATCTTGAATCCACTCTTGCAATTTCTCATAGCTTTTAGGAATGACCAAGTCTCAACTGAATCGAATGCGTTATGGTAATCGACGAACGCGAGGGGACATTATATTCGGTGGCTTTCTAGATTAGATTCCGTAGTGTTTGTAGGTGATCCCTCTGCGAGATCTTGTTTGTTTCACTGGCTGATAGAAATCCAATTTCTCTGTAGCTCGGTTGCCGAAGATTTTTGTGAACAGCTTGTAGAGGTGTGGTAGTAGGCTAATCGGGCGATAGTTTTCGATATTGGTAGTGTCTCCCTTTTTGAATGGAATTATCTCTTCTGCGTTACACCATTCGGTTGGGATTTAGCCGTCTCGCAGGCATTTGTTCAGCAGTATCTGGACTGCGTTTTCCAAACTACTTCCACCCAGTTTTAACATTTCAATAGTGATTTGGTCTTCTCCCGGACATTTGCCATTTTTCATTTTTTTAAGAGCACCTCTTATTTCTTGGACAGATATTTCTGGTATGTCATATGACCCTACGTTCAGTACTTTACATGGTGTTTTCGTTTCGTTATCGGGTGTTTTTGACAAGTATAGGTCGGTGTAGAACTCTTGTATTACTTTTGGTAGTTGTTGTAAGTCTGAGATTTCTACTCCTTTGTTCTCAAGTTTGCTTAATCTTGTTTTTCCTTTTGAGAGTTTGGATTGGAGCACTTTCATTTTGGCGTTTTCTCCGATTATCGCTTGGATCATGTTGGTGTTGTATGATCTTACGTCTCTAAGGATGTCTTTTTTGATTTTTCTGTTGAGTATCTTGTACTCATTAGTTCCCTTTACCATGCCTCTTAGTTGCTCAATATTAGTTGTACATAGTTTCGGGTACCCTATTCGTTTTACTCTCCCACATATTTTCTTTGTAGCAACTTGGGTGGCGATTTTTGTCTTCCTTGCAAGTTGGTCTATGCCTATGTTTGCCAAATTTGTGAGTTGTAAGTGATCTCCACTTCTTTCTAGTATTCTTTTGTGTTGTTTTCTAACTCTATGGGTGTAGAGAACCTCGCTCTCTTAATTAGTTTCTTTCTCTCGTGTTTGAGGTCTATACGTAGCTTCGCTCGGACAATCCTGTGGTCGCTTCCTCTGTCGAACCGGTTCAGGATTTCGACGTCCACGCATATTGATCTGCTATTTGCGAGAATTTAGTCGATCTCATTTCTGACCGAGTTGTCCGGACTCCTCGACGTCCATCTACTTTGTGGTGTTTTCTTAAAGAACGTGTTTCGGCTGTACAGATTTTCTTTTTCCAGAAAATTTGCCAGCATTTCTCCTTTGCTGCTCCTTACGCCGAGACCTTGTTTCCCAATATACTGGGATTCGATGTTGCTGTTGGTCCACTCACCGATTTTGTCGTTGAAATCTCCTATCACTAACGTAAAGTTTGTTTTCTCAAACTGTTTTGCTCTTGCTATATTTCCATACATTTGCTCTACTTTTTCGTCATCTGAGCTGCTTGTCGGAGCGTAGATATTGATAATTTGCATGGAGTAGCGCTTGGTCAGTCTTATCGTGATATATATATATATATATATATATATATATATATAAATATATATATATATATATATATATATTTATATATATATATATATATATATATATATATATATATATATATATATATATGTATATGACTCTGTTAGATAGAGAAGCGTACTTGATCACTTTATGTTTCATTCGCGCATTGACGAGAAATCCAATACCTCGCAGATGGTCTTTACCTGTTGTGTTTTTCTGGTACAAGACATGTTCTGAGGTTAATGTGGTAGTTTTTTCACCTGGGAGACGTGTTTCCGTTAGTCCCATGATATCCCACTTAATGGATTTCAGCTCGTGATTCAGTTCGTCTAGGTGTTCCTCGGATCTCATAGTGTGTATATTATATATATATATATATATATATATATATATATATATATATATATATATATATATATATATATATATATATATATATCTCCAATGGCGCTACAGCCCGAAGCGAGCCCTGGCCTCCACCAAACGTTGTCTCCAGCGTTCCCTTTCCTCTGCCGCCGCCCGCCAGTTCCGCACCCCCAGCATCTCTCTCGCATCCCTTTTCACACTTTCCTCCCATCTCGCCCTTGGCCTGCCCGCTTTCCTTCTACCTTCCGGCACTCTGAGTATTTGTCTCGGCACTGCTGTTGGAGCCATCCGGCACACATGTCCCGCCCATCTTAGCCTGCTTAGTTTTATGTGGGATACCACATCTGGGCTTTTGTATAATTGATATAGTTCGAAGTTCATCCTAATTCTCCAGCCCTCTTCGCTGTTAATTGCCCCATAAATTTTCCTCAGGATCTTTCGCTCAAAAATCTCCAGCATCTTTTCCGATTTCTGGGTCAGCGTCCATGCTTCGCTTCCATATGTGAGGATGGGTCGTATGATTGCTTTATATATATTACACTTCGTTTGTCTGCTAGCTAGCTTCGAGTTAAGGATGGATTTAAGAGTGAAGTATGCCCTGTTGGCTTGCATGATTCTATGTTGTACTTCCACCCCTTCGTCGTTCTGATCCGTGACGGTTGATCCCAGATATTTAAAGTTGTTGACGACTTCTACAGTGTACTCTCCCATATCCAGATTATTTACTGCGTGTGCTGGCGCTCCCGGTCTTACCATCATTACTTTTGTTTTATCCTTGTTTATTGACAGACCTATCTCCTTGGCTCTCTTCTCCATTTTACCGTAAGCATCATTCATTGCCGTTAGCGATCTACCGATGATGTTTAGGTCGTCAGCATAGCCCAAAAGTTGCGTGGATTTATTGTAGATGGTACCGCTGCATTCTATCTGAGCATTCCTTATAGCTTTTTCGAGCGCGATGTTAAATAATATGGGTGATAGATTGTCTCCTTGTCTCAGACCTGTAATGGTTTCAAATTTGTGCGATGTCGTTTTTTGGATACCGACTTGGTTCCAAGACTTTTTTAACGTACAATTTACCAATTTAATGATCTTTTGTGGTATCTCGAAATCTTCCATTGTCTTCAAGAGAGTTCTTCTATCGATAGTATCATACGCTTGTTTAAAGTCTACGAAGACCTGGTATGTGCTGATGTTCATTTCCCATGTCTTTTCTAGTATTTGTCTGAGTGTAAACATTTGGTCAGTCGTCGACTTTCCTTTCCGGAAACCTGTCTGATACTGTCCTATAATGCTCTCTGCGAAGTCTCTGCGGTTGGAGTCTTCGTCCGATTATCCATGACAGCACCTTGTAGGCCGTGTTAAGAAGAGTTATACCACGATAGTTCTTGCACTCCAGTTTGTTTCCTTTCTTATAGATAGGGCATATCTTCCCCTCCCGCCATTCCTCGGGTATCTCTTCTGTCCTCCAGATTCTTCCTATCAGCTGGTGTAAAGCACAGTTCAGAGCGTCTCCTCCCATTTTGATCATTTCAGATGGTATCATGTCCGGTCCCGGTGTTTTGTGGTTCTTTAGTGCCTTTTAGATGGTTCGTTATCTTCTCTCAGATCTCTTACTTCTGGTGTGTGAATTGGGTCGCCTTCAGCTGTTTGTCCGGTTAATTCCACTCGTAGTGAAGTATTCAGGAGTTCGTTAAAATATTCCGCCCATCTACCTACCACTTCTTCAGCCAGTAAGGTGCCCTCTTTACTGTTAATTATTGTTGCTCTGGGCTGAAATCCATTTCGCAGGTTGTTCACTATCTTGTAGCATTCTCTAATTTCGTGTTTCTCTTGGTGGTGTCCTATCTGTGCCACCTGGTCGTTAAAATGGGCCCGTTTCTTCTTCCGAAATAATTTGGATGCTTCCTTTCTTTGCTTGTTGTTTTCAGCTTGTTTGGCTCTCGTGGATCTCTGCAAATTCTCTGCCCTAGCTTTCTGTTGTTTCTCGCGTGCTTCTTCACACTCTGCATCGTACCATTGGTTTCGTTTTTTCCTATGGACTTTCCCGAGAGCCTCCTCTGCCGATTCCTTAATCCCCTTTGCAATTTCCGTCCATTGTTCTTCAATACTATGATTTTCTGTCAACACTCCTAGTTTTTCGGCGATCTTTTCTTCGTATCGTTGCCTTACCCTGGTTAAGTTCAGTTTTTCCACATCCCATTTTTCTATTCCGCTGTTTGCTGGCTTTTTCGAGTTGGCTAGCCTTTGTTTAAATTTAATCCTCACCAGGTAATGGTCCGAGTTGCAGTCTGCCCCTTTGCAGCTTCTGACGTCCTGTATGCTGGACATAAATCTTGTGTTTATTAAGACATGGTCTATTTGATTGAGTGTCCTTCCGTCTGGTGATCTCCATGTCATCTTGTGGATGTCTTTATGTGGGAATAGCGTACTGCTGATTACAAGGTTTCTAGATGCTGCTAGGTCCACTAGTCTCTGTCCATTGTCGTTAGTATTTTCGTGTAGGCTGTGTTTTCCAATCGTGGGTCTGTATACGTCTTCTTTCCCTATCTTAGCATTGAAATCCCCCAAGATCATCTTTACGTCGTTGTTGTGTGTCGAATCGAATAGCCTTTCTAGTTTTGCGTAGAAGATCTATATATATATATATATATATATATATATATATATATTACTAAGTAATATATGTATAATATATAATATATGTGTTCTTGTCTGTAGTTATTTATATAATCTATAATAGCCTTATAAGCCCATATAATCTATAATAGCCTTTCTAGTTTTGCGTAGAAGATCTATATATATATATATATATATATATATATATATATATATATATATATATATATATATATATATATTACTAAGTAATATATGTATAATATATAATATATGTGTTCTTGTCTGTAGTTATTTATGGTTGAATTTTTGCCCTTCTCAGAATCCGTAGAGCGGACTGACGGGTTAGTGTGAGATTTCGAGTTAGACTCGCTACTCACCTGGAATATATTTGTTAAAATCGACGTGCTCATTTCTTCGGGAAAGGTTTCAACAAATTATACATAAGCTAAATGCTGTGAATACAGCTAATGGCCATTTTCATTTGGAAATCCTCTGCAAAAATATGTCATTACAATAAATGTCTATTGTGCTCATTTTTATTTATTAAAATTTGAAACTGTCAATTTTAATTAAAAAAAAAAAAAAATTGTATTCTGAAAATTGAACTATGGCAACGATATTCTCAATCATTTATAGTCACTCGGCATTTCATCTCAGTGCCTGGTGGTAGTGGTAGATATGAAATAGCTCTAAGAGTATTCTGTGCGAAATTTCAATAGTTCTGCAGAATTTCGGGAAAAAAATGGAAAATACCAATTATGAGCCAGCAACCACTTTTTTTCTGCACCTCGACCATAGTTCTGGAGTTCTTGACCAATTTTGAAAAAAGTTCTGCAAAAATTGAGATTTTGCAAAAAAAAATTAATTTTGAAAATTTGCAAAAACAGTTCTATTCGCGGATCTGAATAGAACCCATGGTTTTGAATGGAAATTAAAAAAAAGCGCAATAGTTCTGTTTGCAGTTCTCGGTAATTTGGTAGATTTGTAGATTTTGGTGGTATCTATTAACTTGTATCTTCATAGATCTATTGTACACAACCCTCTTCCTCTAATTGTTGGCATACTTACCCATTTACAGCGCCTCCTTTAGTCCTGATTGCTTCAGGAATTTCAGGCTCTGGGTGGCATTCATGGACTATAACTCCTCTGCGTTCAAGAAGTGGGTCCAAGGGACATCTGTATCTTGCGGAGCAGTGCTCCGTAGTTTTTTAGCAGATATATGGGGATTTCCTCTGCTCAGCCGCAGAATTTGTGATCTTGCGTTCCTCTCGGGCGATAGGTTGCTTACAAATTAAATTTTTCTTTCTTGCTTTAGCTGACGCAAATTTTTTAATTACATTATCAAAGTCAATTTCTTCGATCGTTTCTCGTTCTATTCTCAGTAAAGCAACATAATCGACTTTGGCCCATCCAGGCTCAAGTATCAATTTAAATTTGCTAAATGATCTTTCACAACTGCCAATAAAAACCGCGATTATCAGAAATATTTCTCATGCTATAGGCGTATTGGGAAAAGCGTTTTCATCTCCATTAAATGCATATAATAAATATTTTTACGTTAGGTGCTTTTTCGCGCACCCCTTCAATTGGCGCCCATGGCACGTATCATGCCTGCTATACCATAGTTACGTTACCCTAGTTTTCCCGCGACTGATTTTTCCCATGACGTACCGTGCGTTTCTCGTGAAAAAAACGTAGTGCGGCCTCGGCCTTAGTTTTGCATTGATTGAGAAATTTCGCTTATTAGGCCGAGGCCGCACTACGGTTTTTTCTCGCGAGCGGTAACCGCTATAACCGCTCGAGAAACACACAATACGCTATGGGAAAAATCTGTTTGGCGCAAAAAATCTCAAATAATGCCGCTTGTATTAGCTTAGTCCGAGACCGCACTACGGTTTTTTCCCGCGAGCGATAACCGCTATAACCGCGAAACCGCCCGAGAAACACACAGTACGCTATGAGAAAAATCAGTCGCAGGAAAAAAACTGTAAGTGAGGCCGATTGCATTAGCTTACTTGTCACAAAATCACGCGATTAAAAACCGCGGCGGTTTCGCCGTAGTGCGGCCGAGGCCGCACTACGGTTTTTTCCCGTGAACGGTAACCGCTATAGCCGCGAAACCGCTCGAGAAACACACAGCACGCTATGGGAAAAATCAGTCGCGGATAAAAACCGCAAGTGAAGCCGCTTGTATTAATCTACTTGAGTCATAAAATCAGGCGGTTGAAAACCGTGGCGGTTTAGCCGTAGTGCGGCCTAAGCCAAGGAAGAAGCCGCACTACGGCATTTTCCCGCTAGCGGTAACCGCTATAACCGCGAAACGGCTCGAGAAACACTCAGTACTCTATGGGAAAAATCAGTCGCGGGAAAAAAACGCAAGTGAGGCCGCTGTATTAGCCTACTTGAGCCACAAAATCACGCGATAAAAAACCGCGGCGGTTTAGCCGTAGTGCGGCCTGTGCATTACTTGAGTCACAAAATCACGGCCTAGGCCTTATATATGTTTCTGGTGAGCAAACGTAGTCGTTCAAATTTGTGCTTCTTTAGTTCTATTGTTTGCTTATCTGTTCCTCTCGGGTTGATTATTTCTCCAAGTTCTTTAAACTTACTTGTCACTTTCACCTTGCCGTACTTTTTTTCTATAGTTCTTTACATTGGTCATAATTTCTGTTTTGGCAAAGGAGATCTGAAGGCCTGCTTTCTCCGCTATCTCTTTTAACTGGTTGATCTGATCAATAGCCTGTTTCTCCTATTTCGAAATGAAGGCCAGAGATCGTCCTCGAACGCTAGATTTTGACGTTTGATTTTTCTGTTCTAATTTTTGGACATCACAATTTTGTTTTCATCACCTTATTTCCATCACATGCTTTCTACGCTATCTCTTTTAACTGGTTGATCTGATCAATAGCCTGTTTCTCCTATTTCGAAATGAAGGCCAGAGATCGTCCTCGAACGCTAGATTTTGACGTTTGATTTTTCTGTTCTAATTTTTGGACATCACAATTTTGTTTTCATCACCTTATTTCCATCACATGCTTTCTACGCTATCTCTTTTAACTGGTTGATCTGATCAATAGCCGCTTACTCCTATTTCGCAATGAAGGCCAGATCGTCCTCAAACGAGAGGCAATGGATTTTGCGATTTGATTTTTCTGTTCTAATTTTTGCACACGACTTATTATGTTCCCATAATGTTTTCATCACCTAATCTAAAACTACGTTAAATACAATTCGTGACAAGCCATCTCATTGTCTTAGACTCGTTTTAGTCTGGCGAGGTTCGCTAACTTCCCATTGGAATTTGACTTTTGAAACGGTGTTGCTTTACGGTAGTTTAATTAAGTTAATGGTGTTTTAGTCTACTTGGTATTCTTCTAGTGTGTTTCTCGGTCTACTGAGTCGTATGCCTTCTGAAAGTGGATAATTGAACAAGTCCTTTTTTCTGGAGTTGTAGTATTTCAATACCATTTTCAAGCTCAGAATTTGCCATCCATCCATGCCATGCAATCCATCCATCCATTGGCGCTACAGCCCAAATCGGGCCTTGGCCTCCTCTATTTTCTTCCTCCAGCCATCCCTGTCCTCCGCCGTCCTTCTCCAGTTTGGAGTTCCGAGCATGGATCGAGCGTCCCCCTGGATTTTGTCTGCCCATCTCGGCCCTGGTCTTCTAACCGGTCTTTTTTACCTTCCGGTTTTTGGTTGAAAATCCTCTTGACTACTCTTGACTCTTCCATCCTTTGTAAATGCTCGGCCCATTTAAGTCTTTGTAATCTTATTGTTGTTGATAGGTCTGCTTCTGCGAAGAGCTGGTAGATTTCGTGGTTGTATCTTATTCTCCACTGTTCGTTTTCTGGGACCGGTCCATATATTCTGCGTAATATCTTTCTTTCGAATGCGTTCGCCATTGTTTCCGCTCTTTGTGAGAGCGTGCAGGTCTCTCTTCCATATCATACCACTGGGCGTATTATTGTTTTATAAAGTTTCAGTTTTCTTTTCCTGTGAACATTCCCTGATCTGATTATGGCCGAAATGTGGTAGTATACTTTATTGGCATTACTGATTCTTCGTTGGATTTCCTTCATCTCGTTCCGTTTGCTGGATATGTTACGGCCTAGGCAGGTAAAGTCATTGACCACCTCACAGTTTTGGTCGCCTATTGTCATGTTCTGGCCTCTCCGCCTATTGCTTGGGGTCTGTATTAATACTTTGGTCTTATCTTCATTCACTTTTAGGCCCATTTCTTCAGCCGCGCTTTCTTTCTTTCATTGATGTTAGGTTTCTTCCAAGTAAATTTATGTCATCTGCATATCCAGCTAGTTGGGTGAATTTGTGTAGCAGCGATGCGTTGGTGTCTACCGTGGTTTTCCTTACTGGGTATTCTAATACTAGATTAAAGAGCATTGCGGCGAGTCCATCTCCCTGCTTGAGGCCTTGAGGTTTATTTTAAATGGGTCTGTTAGGTTTCCTTGTATCTTCACCCGGCTTTCTCAATTGTTAGTCTTGTTAGCCTTACTAATTTTCGTGGTATGTAAAAGTCTATCATGATGCTGTAGAGCTTTTCTGTGTCTATGCTGTCGAACGCTGTATTCGCTGAGCGAATTTGCTCAATACATGATCTGTTTCTCTTCTAGAGCCCTCTTGGTACTCGTCGAGTTTGGAATCGATTTGTGGCTCCAATCTACTTGGCAGTAACTTAGTAAATATTTTATAAGTGACAGATAGAAGGGAATTATTTTCTCATCTAATTTAGAGCCGTGAAATAAATTATCACTGCCTATTTCTAATTTCTTATATTACTCGGTCGTACAGCACAGCGCAGGTCCGAGAAGACGGCAGATCTTGGTCGCATAAACAAAATAATTTCATTTAAGAACACGACATACTGAATAAGTTGTTACTTTACATTTAATTTTGATTCAATTTTAGATTATATGATAAGTCCATACTGATGAAGCCAAAAGGCAGAAACGCGTCTATGTATGTTCATAATTATTTTCATTTATCAAGTTATGTCATTCTCTGGTGCCCTAGTGGTCTCTCTTAGCAGTAAAATGCAGGAGCCACACCGTACTAATAATTATATTTTAATTATGTTATTAGTCATTATTTGTGAATTAAATAATTCTTTTCTTATAATTATCCTTGCCTTTCTGCTGTGATATAAAAAAGTTTGGTCGGACACTGGATTAGACCGACAAGTAGTAGTAAACAAACTAGAAACCAACCAGAAGGTCATTGATATGCTCCATTCTACTTCATCAGATAAGTTTATTTTTTTTTTTAATTACTCATGCGCGAAAAGTACTTCTGACGCACATTTTCTAATACGAGAAATGTCACCTTTTGTTGTATTTCCACATAACCTGGGTAACGCTAGCAAATATTCAATATCGCTAGGTTACATTAAAAAAAAACAAATAATTAAATATAAAATAAACGCAATCAAGACCTTGATATTAAAAAAGTAATGTGAAAGTGTCAGATTTTTTTTCATTTCAAAATAATAATAAAAATTAAAGAAAACGTTTGAAAATGAGTGTAAATTATATGGTGATACCGGAGACTGAGGAGAGTTCTTATGTCGAATCCATGCCACCGCAGATAATTGAAAAAGCAAATTTTTCATTTTTGATTCCATTTTGGATGGCCCCTGGATCCCAAAACTTGTAAGATACATCCCCTCGCATGAGTAATAAAAAAAAATTGTTTGTAACAAGTGCGGTGTTGTCAATTGCCCTCTCGAGCGAATGTGCGCACTCACTTCGTTCGTGCGCCCAATTTCGCTCTCGCTTACCTAACTTACCGCCCTTGTTACAAAATATACTATTTTCAGGTTTCTCAAAAAATATGTTTGGTCGTCGTCATGGTAGAGGGAAACAGAACTTTTTAATCGGCTACTCGCGACACGAAAAAGTTCAAGAAGCGCATAAACCAAGTTTTATCAAAATCCGTGGATTGATTTGCTCGTAATTGCAAAAGGCGCAAAATAATTTACAAATTTAAAAAATTCACCAAAGCCTTATTTACAAAGCAAGAATTTTAAAATTCGGTAATTTGTGAGATCGTACAACAATATCAAATCATACCAAGTTACATCAAAATCCGTCGATTGGTTTGCCCATAATTATAAAATGCGCACAATAATTTACAAATTTAAAAAATTCACCAAAGCCTTATTTACAAAACAAGAATGTTGAAATTCTGTTTTTTTGTGAGATCTTATAACAATATTAAATCATACCAATTTATATCAAAATTCGTCGATTGGTTTGCGTATTTACAAAGCTACTATTTTTAAATTTGATAATTTGTAGAGATCACCTAAGAATATCAAATCATACCAAGTTTTATCAAAATCCGTCGATTGGTTTGTCCGTAATTGCAAAAGATGCACAATAATTTACAAATTTCAAAAATTTACCAAAGCCGTATTTACAAATGTACTATTTTCAAGTTTGGCAATTAGTGAGAATATAATCTTGTAAGAATATCAAATCATACCAAGTTTTAGATATATAGGTATACTCAAGGCATACTCAAGAGGTAAAACGGGATAGACATGATAGAATAGACAAGACAGCTTAGACAAGACCAGACAGACAGACAAAGCTGGACTTCTTTTATCAAGACAGAAAAATCTTTTATCTTTGTATTTTCACTGAATAAAATATAAAAATTGTAATACATACATAAATAGGGGGAGAGGAGGCTACAATATATTATTTTTGGAAAATTCCACACTTACTAGTCGCTTTTCTCTTCTCCTCACACACAGTTTTCATTATAAAGTGTAAAACCATCCAAAAAAGGGGGAGTATATATATAAAAATGACAAAAGTCCTCTAATAATAAGTAATATAGAAAAATGTTTGTTCTCATGTGTATGTAAAAATTGACTTTTGTCTCAGTCGTGAATAAATATACAAGAGCTAAGTTTAAGTAACAGATTTACAAAACAAATTAAAATAATCGCTTTTTCATATTAATAGCGCAAAGAAATGAAATGCCACCACTGGAATAAACGTATTTCACTGGCAAAAAATGTTTCCTACATAATAATAACTTAAATAATATAATAAGACATAAAACATAATAAAGCTAACTTGAAATAAAGAGAGAGTGTGGTGTTATCGTTATTCCTACTACAAGAAAAATTAATTCCAAAATGCACTATCTCATTGATTGGAAAATATATTTAGGAGAATTGTATTACGTAAACACACTTAAGGGCCGTGAGGTGCGAGTTTCTAGTAAATCTTACGGAAGATAAAAGAAATACAAAATAATGTTTTCAAAAACTTGCTACATTTGGGGGCGCGGTGGGGTTTTTGATTTACTTCTTTTTGCTTTTGGGGATGGGGGTCTAAAATCATTGAAAGTTTGCTTACGTAATACTTGAACGCCCCTTTTCTATTATTCAGAAATTTAGAATGTACGATCCAAAGTATCTCGAATTGCATTCTAAATTCCTCTCAAATTTTCCTTCGTTCAGTTTTAAAGCTATTTCTCAAATCTAAAACGGGATTAGAATATATTTAATGACTAGCTAAGATTTGTGTAAATTCAGTCCAATTTCTTGTTATTTAATTTAAATTCTTATTATTTGTCTAGTTCAGCCCTTCTTAATTAGTCTTGTCTAGTCGAACTTATATTTTACAATTCAGTTGGAAATTGTCTTCTCATCTAAAGGAAACACCTAAGGGTCAGGTCTTGTTCAATTAACTAACTCTACTCCAGTTAATCATGTATAGTTTTCTAATTTGTAGTTTAGTTCGACTAAAGTTTAGTCTAATTTATTGTTGTCCAGTCCAAACTCCCGTTATTCATTTAGTCTAGTTCAGTCATACAACTAGAGTTTGTTTAATCTAGTCTAAATCCTACTTATTAATACATTTATGTCCTGTTTGCTTGTCAGAAGGAAATATCAAATAATCTAGATTAGTTCAATTGACTAATTTTAGTCCACTTTATCATGTCTAGTTTAATCTGTTCTAAGTTTCAGTTTAGTCTAGTTTTGAGTTTAGAATGTCTAGTTTAGTTCAGAATTATCATCGATAGTTTTGTATTGTCTACATAATATTTCAGGTCAGGTCTACTTTAAGGTTTCCCGCACACTAGGCAGCCAGGCTGCGGCAGCCGCAATGTTGAGGCAGCCAATCGACGTTGCTCCATATTGAAAGTCATTTTGTGAAAAAAATTCGGAATACAAAATACGTCTGACTGCTACGATTCGCTACACTCGCTCTGGCTGCACGTTTCTCCATATCGAAAGTCATTTTATGAAAAAAATTCAAATTTAGAAAAGATTAGAGTGGACTAGAATTAGTCAATTGAACTAATCTAAATTATCCAGTATTTCCTTCAAACGAGAAAACAAGACCCACATAAATTAACGCACCTGATTAAATGGCAGCCCAATGGCTCCGCGCAGCCAGAAATAGACCAGGACGTGATTAACACAAAATAGACCAGGACGTGGAGACTGACGACAGCCACATACATTCGCTGCACTCGCTCAGGCTGCGCGCAGCCATTGGGCTGTCATTCAATCAGACTTGTTCTAGTGGCTGGCATATTCAGGAATTCGTGGCCGCTTTGTGCGCAGATTCCCATACGTCGTCATGTCTTATAGATTCGCTATACTCGCGCTGGCTGCGCGCAGCTAATGGGCTGCCGTTCAATCAGGCGTGTTCTAGTGACTGGCGTATTCAGAAACTCTTGGCCGCTTTGTGCGCGGACTCCCACACGCCCACATGTCTTATACATTCGCTATATTCGCTTTGGCTGAGCGGAACCATTGGGCAGCCGTTTAATTAGGTGTGTTCTAATGACTGTCGCTGCCAGGAATTCGTGGCTGCCTTGTGCGCTGATTCCCATAGGCAGCCATGTGTTACATTCGCTATAGATGTTCTGGCTGCGCGCAACCAATGGGCTGTCGTTCAATCAGACGTGTTCTTAATGGCTGCCGCAGCTAATTCTTATCTACATAAGATATTATGTCTTGTCTACATAAAATCTCTTGTGGAGTCTTCTTAAGTTTGTACGCGGACTCCCATACGTCATGTGTTATACATTCGCTATACTCACTCTGGCTGCGCGCAGCCATTGGGCGTTATTAATCAGGTGCGTTAATCTATTTGTGTCTTGCGTTAATCTACTTGTGTTTTCTTGTTTGAAGTAAATACTAGATAATCTAGATTAGTTCAATTGACTAATTTTAGTTCACTTTAATCTTTTCTAAATTTGAGTTTAGTCTACAAATGTCTACTTTATTGTTAGCTATTTGAATTAGCTCTAGTTCAGAAACAAATTTAGTCTTGTCTACACAATATTTCTGGCCGAGTCTCCTTTTAGGCTAACCGCGCACCAGACAGCCTGGCTGCGGCAGCCGCAATATTTAAGCAGCCAGTTATAGCAGTCAATCGGCGTTTCTCCATATCGAACGTCATTTTGTGAAAATGTTTCTCAACACAAAATACTTCTGGCTGCTACGACAAGTGCGTGGAAACTGACGGCAGCTACATACAATCGCTGCACTCGCTCAGGCTGCCTGAAGTCAATGGGCTGTCGTTCGTTAGTCCATTCAATTCTAATGAGTGTTGTCTAGTTCACTTTTGATTGTTCAAAGTAAGTCGTCTTAACTTTTCAAGTCTAGTACTTATTAATCTATTTGTGTCTTGTTTTCTTGTTTATAGAAAATAATGGATAATCTAGATGTTCAAATGACGAATTTTAGTCCACTTTAATCTTTTCTGAATTTGAATTTAGTCTACAAGTGTATATATTATAGGTACCTATTTCAATTAGCTCTGGTTCAGAAACAAGTTTAGTCTTTGTCTACATAATATATCAGGTCGAGTCTCCTTTAAGGCTTCCCGCGCACTAGGCAGCTAGGCTGCGACAGCCGCAATGTTTAAGGCAGCCAATTGACGTTCCTCCATATTGAAAGTCATTTTGTGAAAAAGTTTCGGAACACAAAATACGTCTGCCTGCTACGACAAGTGCGTGGAGACTGGCGGCAGCCACATACATTCGCTACACTCGCTCAGGCGGCGCGCAGCCAATGATTCAATCAGAGGCTTGTTCTAATGGCTCCCGTATTCAGGAATTCGTGTCCGCTTTGTGCGCGGACTCCCATGCGCCGTCATGTGTAATACATTCGCTATACTCGCTCTGGCTGCGCGGAGCCATTGGGCTGCCATTTAATCAGGTGCGTTAATCTATGTGGGTCTTGTTTTCTCGTTTGAAGGAAATACTGGATAATTTAGATTAGTTCAATTGACTAATTCTAGTCCACTCTAATCTTTTCTAAATTTGAATTTAGTCTACCAATTTACTTTATAGTTAGCTATTTCAATTAGCTCTAGTTCAGAAACAAGTTTAGTCTTGTCTACATAATATTTCTGGTCGATTATCCTTTTAGGCTTCCTGCGCACCAGACAGCCTGGCTGCGGCGGCCGCAATATTTGAGCAGGCAGTTATAGCAGTCAATCGACGTTTCTCTATATCGAACGAAATTTTGTGAAAAAGTTTCGGAACACAAAATACGTCTGGCTGCTAGAAGCGCGGGAGCCGCATCCAGTCGCTATACTTGCTAAGGCTGCGCACAGCCAATGGGCTGGCGTTCAATCAGGCTAGGCATCTAATGGCTAGCGTATTCAGGAATTCGTGGCCGCTTTGTGCGCGAACTCCCAAACGCCGTCATGTCTTATTCATTCGCTATACTCGCGCTGGCTGCGCGGAGCCATTGAGCTGCCGTTTAATCTGATGTTTTAATGACTGTCGCAGCCAGGAATTCGTGGCCGCCTTGTGCGCGGATTTCCATACGCCGTCATGTGTTATTCATTTAAACAGTTTAGTCTTGTCTACATAATATTTCTGGCTGAGTCTCCTTTTAGGCTTCCCGTGCACCAGACAGCCTGGCTGTGGCGGCCGCAATATTTGAGCAGCCAGTTATAGCAGCCAATCGACGTTTCTCCATATCGAACGTCATTTTGTGAAAAAGTTTCGGAACACAAAATACGTCTGGCTGCTACGGCAAGCGCGGGAGCCTAGAGCCTAGGCTGCCCTGCGCGCAGCCAATGGGCTGTCGTTCAATCAGTCGTGTTTTAATAGCTGGCGTATTCAGGAATGCACAAAGCGGTCACGAGCTTTGTGCGCGGAATCCCATACGCCGTCATGTCTTCTTCATTTGCTATACTCGCTCTGGCTGCGCGGAGCCATTGGGCTGCCGTTTAATCAGGCGTGTTTTAATAACTGTCGCAGTCAGTAATTCCTGGCAACCTGCGCGCAGCCAAAGGGCTGTCGTTCAATCAGGCGTATTCAGCAATTCGTGGCTGGCGTATTCAGCATTTCGTGGCCGCTTTGGGCGCCGACTCAAGAGCCATTGGGTTGCCGTTTAATCAGGTGCGTTTTAATGACTGTCGCAGTCAGGAATTCGTGGCCGCCTTGTGGGCGGATTCCCATATTCGCTATACTTGTTCTGGCTGTGCGAAACCAGGCGTGTTCTTCATGGCCACTTAGTGCGCGGTCTCCCATACGTCGTCATGTGTTACGGTGGCTGCAGACAGCCAGGCTGCCTAGTGCGCGGAAGACCTAAGACTGGCTGATTAGTGCGCGGGAGGCCTTAGACTACTCAACTTCCTCAACTCTAGTTCAATCACTGGTCTATTCAATTCTGTGGGTTTTCTAGTTCAGTTTTGATTGCTCAAAGTAAGTTGACTTAACTAATAATGTCTAGTTTAGTCTTGTCTATTTGAGAAATAATTCTAAACTCCTTCAAACAAGTTTCGCTTTAATTCAGTTGAATTACTCAGTTCTGAAACTGGATTAGAATTAGTTTTGGAATTTTAACGACTAGCATGAACATTTTTTTTCACTTCTAGAATTCAAGTGACAATTGAATTTATTTCTACACACTCGAATAATGCTAACTCAAAATTGAATTATTAAGAAAAAAAAAAATTATCGCAATCTCTCGGTTTGCTTTTGCTACATCATCTAATGAAAGCTGCTCTACTGACTTAGTTTTAATACGTTGATCATAAATGATTAATAAGCCTTCAATACATATATAAACGTTATTTTGATTATAAATGATGGAAACACAAGAGAAGGAAATGTACAAAATAAGAACTGAAATATGACCATCAAGAGAAATTATAAAAACCAATAACTGATTTAGTAACAAACCAATGAGTGTAAGTTATTGTTATGTTTAAGCAATTTTAAGTAATATTTAAGCTTGTCTACTGAGTGTAATAAGAAACTTTCTGAACCAAAACTCTTGTGTTTGTAAAAACTGGCCAACATTTAAAATTTCGAATAAAATATCACTTTTTCTTGTTGTAGTTATTATTACTAATTTTTTGCATTTCTTACTCTTAATTACTCTTTGTTTCACACTTAATTATTAACCGCTAGTGCAAATAAAAAACTATATCTTATATCAAAATCGGTAAATCTCTCAAGTTACAGCTCTCTTTTTGTCTGTTTCATCTTCTTTGTCTAAATATATAAATTTTCTGTGTTTTTCTATCTTAAAGTCACGATCACATATATCCATGAGAAATGAGCCGGAGTTCTAGTTAGTTCAACACAAACTGAAATATATAAAATCTAAATATTTTTTCATCACTGAAATATTCAAAGTTATTTCGGAAAAGAAATCCCAAAACTAAAAACTGTTACTATATCCTAAACAATTTTAGATTGTTTCCTACGTGTGTGTCTGTCTGAATAAAGTAACTCATGTGAAATATTAAAAAAAATATATATATAAAATTAAACCCAGCGAGATCATTAACTGATCATCTCCAGGTATTTCTGTTTGTGTTTGGCCAGCATATCCGTGACGGTCACGAGGGTTTTTATGTTGGGGTTTACTTTGGCAACAGCTTGGAGCTCGGTCAGGTGGGCAACGCAGATGTGGTGCAGGGTGGCCAGCTCCTTGGCCGTGTCCGGCTTACTGGTGATTCGCGGTTCGCCCGGATCTCCGATGCCGCACAGCTGATCCATGAACACCACCATCCGTTCCTTGTTCTTCAGAATGAACGGATTCACCACCTCCATATAAGGCTCCTTAAAATCGATTATTTTTCAGCGGAATTAATATCTAGTCCACAATTGGATATCTATCTGTTAGATTAAGAATTTACCTTGCCGCCAAACTCGACAAGATTGGCTAAATTCTGCAGACATTTGGCGACCATGACTAGACTGCGAGTAGCGGCGGGGGTGGGCTGCTCGCCGACCAACCCGAACTGGCGAGGGTTGAGCAGCGCGGGGCACAGCAGCCGCAGGAATATAAAACCCGAGACGACGCGGGTGCGCACGAACCGCTCGTTCGGCCACTTGCCCATCACCGCCTTCTGCAGGCACCCGCAGATGTACCTCACCGACTTCGGGCACGCGTCCAACGACACGAAAATACTGAACGTAATCTGCAACCGAAAAAATAGCTTAACTTGTTTAAATCATCGTCGGGAATTAATTTACTTGGTCGAGGATTTCCAGGAGGAATTCCGCGTTGTTGCAAGCATCGTCTGGAGAGTCCATTTTAGTTGGGTTTAATTCCGCGCTTTGTTTGCTTTCCAACAGGCGAAGGACTGTCTCCAAGACGGCGGCTTTTACAAATCCTCCGCATTCTGCCCTCATGTACAAATCCATCAAGGTTGTTGGTAACGAAGCGGCTCGGAACAATGTTGAAGTTTCCGATTCTCTTGCCACCTAAAAATAATCAATCTATTAAACAATCAATCTATAGATAATCAATCAAATAATCAATCTATATTCTCAAGTAATCTAATTAAGGTTTTAAGCGCATTAAAACAAAGTAAAGATTATGAGCTGAATTTTTAATGTTATTAATTGATTGATATTCAACACATTTAATTTATTTTATCTACGACCACTATTGTAAATGCGCATTATTGTACAGTTCGTGGACTATGTAAATACACCATAACACACACGTATGTAACAATCCGCGATTAATGATATGTTATGAATGATAACACACGTGCTGTTTTGTTTACAATTCGTTGAGAGCTGCTACTACGTGCTCAAATGTTCAGCGCCCCCCGTGCCACAATTCAAACTAACGGAAATTGACATTGCGTACATTGGGTTTGCGTATATCTAGGAGCACTCTTATCCCAGTTTAACCCAAATAAGTACTAAATATTAAGGTATGTAACCATTAATAATATATTTCTTTTCATTTCTATCAAGTTAAATAATGTCGAGTAACAGTTATATATGAAAACTGTTTGTTTATTATAATGTTAAATAATGTACCTAATAAGAAACAAATTTGTTACATCAAACATATTTTTCTTATTAAACAGAAAGAAATTAGTGTCGTCGTAGATAAAGTATAGTACATAAATCGAGTTGTAAGGCGATTACGTGCTTCTTATAACTCTTGTTACGTAGTATACTATTTTTGGGTAAGATCTGAAGTATGGTTTTTGCAAAATTGCAAAAAAAATTGCAAAAAAAATGCAAAATGTTATATACGGAATATTTCACATATATATCAGGCCTGGGCAAATGGAGGCCCGTGGGCCGCATGTGGCCCCCGTTACAATTTTATGTGGCCCGCCAAGTACTTTATAATAAAAACTTTAAGATGGTTTTGTGATTCGCATTCTAAAAAGTTATAAAAAATGCAGAAAGTCTGTCTATGACCTGATGTTTACTTTATTATCTACCTGCCACTACTTCATAGACACTGCACAGTGGGCTCTAAAAATATAACGTTTAACAGTATATATCAGGGCTTTCCAACATGCGACCCGCGACCTCAGTTTTTGTTGCGCGCGGAGCGGGCCTATAAATGTATATATTATCGTATTTTTTCAAATACGAAATATGCACAATACTTAGGGATCGTCCATTAATCAGGTGATTGCTAAAGAACAAAAAAGTTGCTAAAAAACATCACGTCATTAATGGACGACCCCTTACATTAACGAGAAAATACAAATAAACGGCTTGACCCCGCTGAGGTTAGGTAAAGTAAAGACAACCAAAGAAAACACAAAAAAACAAACATTTTATTTTGCTTAACGCATAATAGGTCTCCTCAGATAACTTTTCGCAAATTCCTCAATGATTTCTTTAGGTTATAGATTAGCAGAGATATCTCCGTGAATATACATGGAAGCCAAACCCGTTAACCTGTCTTGGGTCATTGTCGTACGAAAGTAGCATTTTATTAGTTTAAGCAAAGAGAAGCTACGCTCCACACTACAAGTGGTTACTGGTAATGTAGCGAGAATTTGTAACAAATTTTTTATATTTCGAAAAAACTCATTTGTCTCTTAATGCGCTTCAGAGCTGCTGTTTGGGGGAGATGTTGTCTACCACTCCATAGCTCCTTCCAAAGAGTTATTTCTCCCGACAACACGAGAGGATGAGGTAAATCGTCACTGCAAACGCGTGCAGCTGCTACTATCGAGGTCAGATTTTCTGTGTTTACGATGGCACTTGGTAGAAGGTGGAACATATCGAGAATCGAATAGTGCTCTGCTCTCGAAGAGTGACTCGTCTCTTACTATACTTTCTACCATCTCATAACAAAGGTTAAAATCTAATGTTAAAGTTAAGATCTATGCCTGCAGTTGCTGTGAAAGCGAAATAGTGATCTCAAATACTGCGGCGGTTACGGTTAAGATAAGACAAAGTCGAATCGTTGAATAGAAGCCAGAAAACTTGCACTTTTCAATGACGGAGAAGTTTTGTCGATTTCTTCAAGGAACTGTACGATAGGGTCAAGGAACTCTTTGAATTGAAGGAGCGCATCATGCCTTTCAACCCAGCGTGTCACTAAGACTTTGCAACTTGACTCTTTTCGTCTGTGGGTGTTTTTAAAGGATAGCTTGTTTGAAAAGTTCCAATCTTTTTGCTGACTCTCGTACAAAACTGCTATCATTATTTACTATTGCCATCATATTGCAAACACTAGGCAAGCTGCATGCCTCACGGCAGCTAGGTTTAGTTTATAGTAATGGCACATGGCACAGTCCATGTAAGGCGATAGCGGTTGGATCCTGGGACACGTATGGTAATAAGCCACCGTACTCTTATGCATGACTCTGGCAAAGTCGTCACAGCAATTTGCCGAAAATTCCTCCCTCGAATGTGGCTAGCCGCCCACGTTAAAAAAACGTAAGGGCCCCCTACGCCTCTGTCTAAGACCTAGACACCAAACACAAGTATACGTATGAAGCTATGAAAATATATTTTCCGATGAGTTCACTTTGATTTGCCATGGAAGAACTCAGATGCTTTTGGGGGGGGGCCCTTAGCCCCCCTGGATCCGCCACTGTTTCACATCGAGTACTTAACAATTCTAAATTACTCTGAAGATTTGCCATGAAAGTGCTCGAAAACGGCCGACTGCAAGTCATCATCGGTCATACATTGTCGCAAGGAGGGACCTTGTCTGGACTATAAGCTGGATGGTCAATTTCTGTGAACTCACAGTCTCTCGCAGCAGCCTTTGCAATTGCCGCAGTGTGAACCGGCGCATTGTCTTGCAATAGCCACACACCACGCGCAAGCTTTCCTCGCCGCTTTTCTTTAATTGCATGTCGCAGTCTATTTAGTTAGTATTCCGTTCTTTAAAATCCACCAAAAGGATACCCCCACAATCCCAGAGGATGTAGATGTAGATTTCGGTGGTGACTTGTGATGACTTGTGACAGCGACCATCAAATATCTATTGTGCCAACCTCCCACCCTCTTCCTCTAATCGTTGGTGTACTTACCCATTTAGAGCGCCTCCTCTAGTCCTGATTCTATTAGGAATTTCTGGATCTGCGTGGGGCGTCCCTGAAGATTGTTGCTGTAGTGGAATTTGACACCTTTGTCTTTCTTGGGAGTGCTCCACCCCTATAACGTTAACACCCTCGAGCAGTTTTTTAATCCCAGCTAGGGTTTAACCCTCTTTACACTAGAACATAACCACATTTCTTCTTCTTCTTACGTCGTCTGCTCCGAAGGTTGGAGATTCAACTGACCATCATCGCTCTTGACACGGATGCTCTGAAGACATCAGTTTTTGTACAGTTGAACCAACGGCGTAGGTCTTTCAGCCATGAGTTCTGACGTCTCCCAATCAACCTCTTTCCCTGTATTTTCCCCTAGATAATTAATTGTAGGAGTTCGTTACCCTTTCGTCTCATGGTGTGCCACAGGTATTCGGCCTTTCTTCTCATCATAGTGTGAAGTAGTTCTTTTGACATTTTCATACGGGTAAGCATATCAACGTTAGTCACTCTTTGTACCCAAGATATTCTCAGTTTTCGCCTATGCAGGTATATTTTGAAGCCTTCGATATTTTTTTTCCATAGCTTTCGTATCCGTACAGAAACACTGGAAATACTAGCATCTCAACAGCCTTAGCAATTGCCGCACACCTGAAGCAAGCTTTCTCAACACTTTTGTTTAATTGCATGTTAGAATCTATGTAGTAAGCTAGTGAAATAAGTGCTGTTTACAGTAGTATTTCGTTCTTTAAAATCCACCAAAAGCATACCCTCACAATCCCAGAAGATTGTTGCCATGATTTTTTTAGTGGATTTTTGACACCTTTTCCTTTCTTGGGGGTGCTTCTTCACCCTTATAACGCCATTCCATTGTCATCCTTGAACAGTTTTTTTATTTCAGCTGGGGTTTGACCCTCTTTACACAAGAACTTAATCACGTTTCTTCTTCTTCTCACGCCGTCTGCGTCCGAAGGTTGGAGATCCAATTGACCATCATCGTTCTTGACACGGATGCTCGGAAGACATCAGTGGTCGTACAGTTGAACCAACGGCGTAAGTCTTGCTGAGTTTTGTCGTCTGACAATCGACCTCTTTCCCTGTATTTCTCCGCGATAATTAATGGTAGGAACTCGTAATGCTTCCCTCTCATGATGTGCCCCAGATATTCCGCCTTTCTTCTCATCATAGTATGAACTAGTCCTTGACTTTTTTTCATACGGGTAACTACATCAACGTTAGTCATTCCTTGTACCCAAGATATTCTCAGTATGCTCCTATGCAGGTACATTTCTAAGGCTTCGACCTTTTTTTCAGGGGTTTAGAGTCCAGCTTTGGCTTTCGTACAGAAACACTGGAAACACGTAGCATGCGGACTCTCATTTCCAGACTTAGGTCAGGTCTAATAAAGTTATTTCGCATGCTTATGAATGTTCTGCGAACTTCTATATTGAAATAATGTCGAGAATAGAACGCTATTCTTGACATTATTTCTTTCGCATTCTCACAGTGCTGTATGGATTCCCTGCTGTATTAACCTGCTGTATGGATTCCCCGTTCATGGTTATGGAAACCACGTTCAAATCTATCATTTTCTGTATTTCAACTTGGGTATTTGCAAAGATGACCGTGTCGTCGGAGTATCTTAAGTTATTTATTATTCGTCCATTTACCGTGATTCACCTGAAGTGTTTCGTTGAATATTACTTCCGAGTATAGATTGAATAGAAGAGGCGATAGCACGTACCCCAGACACTTTCCTTATACAAGGTGAGCCATTGAAAACGAAACAGAGGGATTTTCGGATAGTTAAAGATGGTTTCTCAAAAAACACTCGGATACGTCAATTTTGTTTGTGAGGGGGACACCTTTTACAAGAAAATTTGTAGCCAAATCACTTAACCCCTTCGTGCTGGGACCATAACCCCTGAAATTTTAAATGGCACGATGTGGTAAGTTATACCTCATTTAAAAGCCCGTTTAGCCCTGAATACTAAACGGCTAACATTTTCTAAATCTATTGATTTGTTTTCGAGATTATAGCCTATGTCGTTGAAAGAAAATGGTTATCGTTAATTAGAAAACCATTTGAATTTTCAACAAGATGGAGCGCCACCACATTATACGCAGGCTGTTCGGGAGTTTCTGGACAGAGTTTTCCCAGGACAATGGAATGGACGAAGAGGTGCTATGGAATGGCCGACCTGATTTAAGTCCTCTAAACTTTTTCTTGTGGGGTCATCTAAAGAGTAGAATTTATGCAAAAGTACCTGGAAGTACCAGAGTCTCTGGAAGAGTTACGTCGACGCATTATTGAAGAATGCGGTCAAATTACGCCACAGATCCTCCAAAATATAAGAGAACGTTTCGAGCGGAATTTGTATTTTTGTATGGAATTTGGTGGCGCACAATTCGAGCATTTGTTAAACTAATAAAAATATTTTATGACTTTGAATTGTGTTTTTTTCCTTCACTGCAGTTTTTGCAAGGACAGATTGAACAATTGGACTTCCTTTAAACGAAGGACGCGTTCATTTCAAATTAAATAATCTCGATAACAAATGGATAAATTCTGAAAATGCTAACCGTTAAGTATTCAGGGCAAAAAGGGCTTTCACATGAGGTATCACTTACCCCACCGTGTCATTTAAAATTATAGAGCTTGTGGTCCAAGCGCGACGGGGTTAAGTGATTCGGCTACAAATTTTCTTGTAAAAGGTGTCTCCTTCACAAACAAAGTTGATGTGTCAGAGCGTTTTTTGAAAATTAATCTTTAACCATCCGAAGATCCCTCTGTTTCGTTTACTATGGCCCACCTAGTATGTATAACATCTGTGAGACATTATCTTCTGCTACTTGAGCCGTTCCATTCCAATATAATTCCGTGATAATCTGTATGTATCTCCTTTCTGTTGATTTCAGTATGTTTATCATTTTCTCATGTAGAACGCAATCGAATGCCTTTTGAAAGTATATGTAGCAGGCGTGCAGATCGCAATTCATATCTCGGCATCTTTGGGCCAAGACATTCAGGGAGAACATGAACGTGTACATCCTCCATTGCGAATTCTGATTCTCACACTTCTGATAGATTTCTGTGTGGATTATACGTAGAAACACTTTCAGTACATGTGAGATTAAAGTTATCAGTCTCTAATCATCGCATTTGGACGAGTTGTTTTTCTTAGGATGCAAGAGCGTACCCAGGATATGAACTGGGGGGCAGCTCATATTTGTTTCGAGGATTATGAAATAAATTATGCATTATGAAATGAAGTATCCATTTGTCGTAAAATTTCAGAACTGCTTCGCAATGCTCTTTGCACCCGAAGAGGTCAGGCCCCCCTCTGCCTGGCATCTGACCCCCCCCTCGCTGGGTACGCCCTTGTTAGGATAGGTGATAAAGGTGGATCTTAGGTGGCCAGCTTGAGGTTTTTTGCTAGAGGTGTATATTGCGTTAAATAGTGATGTCAGTAGTTTTAGTCCAAAGGCCCTCCAGTTCTGCCAATACTTTGAGGACCTCTGCTAAGATGATATCAAGGCCGGTGGATTTTCTGTTTTTCTGAACCTTTATTGCATGTGCGACCTCTTTGGTTTTTTCGGGCCCGAATTCGCTTACATCTGTCAGCAGCGGCGGTAGTGGTCTATCATTACGGAATAGTTTCTCAACATATTGAGTCAGAGTCTTCTCATTCCCAGTATTATTTTATTGTCCGCGCTTCTTAACACTGCTGCCTGATGCCTCCTACCTCCTAGTTCTGTAATCTTTTTTTGCAGGTTAGAAGTATCATACTTTGCCTGCAGATTTTCTATTTCTGCGCATTTCTCACTCAACCACTTCTCCTTAGCCTTCCTTATTTTTCTCTGTGATAATCTTTTATTTCTTTATATTTTGCCAGATCTTATTCCTTATGCTTTCTCTTTTGCCTCATTAATTTCAGAATCTCCATAGCCGTCCACTCTTGCTTCTTGTTATATTCGGTGAGCCCTATCTGGTTTACTTGTTTGACATTCACTGTTGGCCCAATTGTGCTCCACGTTGATTCTTCTTCCGTTGGTTGTGGACATTCTACATTTCTTAGTCCCTCTTCTCTAGCCTCACTTACAAGGTTTTTAAGTTCAGCGTCATGCAGGTCTTGTACGTCTACTCTTTTTCGTGGTTTGTCCTTTCTTACTGTTTGAAAACGTGACATTTTAAAATCGGCAACGACTGGATTGTGATCGGAATTGGCATCTGCGTCCGGGTACGTTTTCAAAGATCTAATGTATTTTTTGAAGTTGTGATTTGCCAGTACGAAATCAATCCGGTTTCTCACAATCCTCTCCTTTGTGTCTGCTGGGGATACCCACGTGCACGTGGATGTTGTTTCAAGACAGTGTTTGTAATAGCCACATTCCATTCCAACATTTTACCAACCGGTCTCCCTGCTGTTTAGTTCTTCCAAGCCATACGCTTCTACCGAATCATTTTCGGAGCCGACCCCTATCCTGGCGTTGAAATCACCCTTTATTAATCTGATTTCGCCTTTCTTCGTAGCCTGTTTGTGTTCCTCTATGTTGTTGTAGAAATCTTTAACTTCTTCGTCAGTTTGGTCTAAGCATCATGACCGTCATACAGTTAGGAATTGCAATCCGGAAAGCCGAATCCGGTAATACGGCGGATTCGGCATCACTAAACGTTTATCGGATGCGGTACCAATAAAATAATCGCGCTGTTGCATGAGTAGGTACTTTATTTGTTAGTATTCTGAAAAATATGGTAGCGACAGATCAAGGAAGATGAGGTTGAAATTTTACCAAATTGACATTTGTAGACTCGCACTATTTTGCTGACTGTGCAACTATTTGAATGATTGGGGAAATCTGAGAACCACAAATTACTCCATAAGGTCCACACTTTGATAACCTAAAACCGTTTTGTTAATATTTTGAAAAATAAGACAGCCACAGCAATGAAGATGAGGTTGAGATTTTACAAAATTAACATTTGTTTTTTACCATTTTTTAACATGATATCTGTCATAAATATAAGTATAAGACTCATTAGCATGCTCAAATACCTAATTGTTGTGATCTCAGTAGATTAAGTAAAGTATATTATGTTATATTTCAATAGATTATCCGTCCGGATCCGGCCGGATCGGTACAAATTCGGTCGGATCCGGCCGGATTGAAAATGACACCGGATTGCAATCCCAATATACAGTTTCATGCAGTTAGCGGTATAAAATCTACAACCGACTGTACAACGTCTGCCTTAACCATTATTGCCACGCCATGCTGATGTCTGGTGTCCGATCCACCTGAGTAGTACATCGAGTAGTCCTTTACCGGGCCATCTGACGTCACTTAGACCGAGAATATCGATGGTCAGTCTGCTCATTTCATCTTCGACGTTTGATAGCTTCCAGGCCCTGAAGAGGCTTCTTATATTCCAGTTGGCAACGCGCATATTTTGTGCTGTACATTTGAAATTTTGATTTATTTTTATCATGACTTTTGGTAAATGACGGGGGGATTCTTAGCACCCTCTCCTTATTTAAGAGGTATCCCAGACTGAGGGCCGCGTTTTCATTCGCGTCTGTCATTTTGGATAATTTGAAAATTATATAGTATAGTAGAATTTCCGTTTTCTTTCCATACCGCAGTGCTGGCACCGTTACAGACCATTGGCCGATATTGGCCACGCCCCCAGGTATTTAGAACTGTATTATTTTAAAACTTATAAAAGATACTACCTCCACGTCGCAGCCCCTACACCCCTACCCAAGGGAGGTGTTGGATAAGTACTCAAATGAGTAGGGACTCAATTTTCAACATTTTGGAAAACTAGAGGACTACGTGTCGTGTCATTTGATTTTTTTTAAATGTGATAACTATGTCAATAGACCTTTTTACGGTTAGTTAAGCGCATGCGCATCCGCCAAGTTTGAAAGGCGGGAAGATGAAAGTTTCGGGCACATATTTAGTTATACGTCAAGAAGTTCTGGCACTTTTTGACGTATAACATGGCGGATATTGACACATGCGCACAAAAAAAATCAACTATGAAAAGCACTATTAGAAACGTCAAATTCTGACGCTAGACAAATGAAAGTATAAGGCTACTAACTATAGTCCATTTTTTTAAATGCAGTAACTAGATACCAGATTTACACTATGACAAATATTCAATCTAGTTACAAAATTTGGCGCTAAATTCAAATATAGTTACTTCAATATAAAATTGGTAATTTATGAATGGTTTGATTGAATATCTATTAAATACACCAAATGGGAACAATGGTAATGAAATACAAACAAATAAATAATACAATCAGATGACAATTGTGGATTGACACGGCAGCCATTGACAACTAACAGCCCAATATGCATTGGCGTACGAAAAAAATACGCTTGGAGTTAATTAAATTTTTTATCTTTAAATTTAAAATTGAATATTAAATTATATATAAAACATCATAATATAGTACATATTAGCTGTAGTATAATTTAACGTTCTATTATATTTAGAAATTATTCGTATGCAAATGTATGTGAAAAGAGAGAGATGGAGAAGTAAATATCGTCGGTGTGAACTCCTCGATTTAAGCCAATCAGAGAACAAGGTCAAATGAGTCCTAACTTCCCTGTACTGCGTTCTTAAAAAAATGGACTATAGTTTGTAAATAGGTCAGGCCAAGACATTATGGGTCCACCCGCGTAGACAATCTTGTTTAAAACATACATTTTTCATGTAATTCAACCATAATTGCTAAAGATTAAAATCTAAAAACCTGTTTATATTATTCAATTCTTGTAGATTATCTTTGAAGATATTTTAATTCAAATAATCGAAAATTAACTAAATTATCTCTCAGCCATGTTTAAAAAGCGAACTATAAATAGTCTTGTTTTCCCTCTCCCAATGGATATCGAGTTATTTCAGCCCTTCAAACACTGTGATCACGTGACCTATTGTATTTTTTCCATATTTTTGATGTTGTCCTTTTACAACGAGAGGAAGTTGTATGAGAGGCACGACAGTTGCTTCCCCATTTACAAATCTACATAGTCTCAATTTATACAATTATTATTTTTAATTTAAGATTAAATTAGATATTATTTTGACTCACAAACAACCTTCATCTCATCCAATTTATCTAATTAGTCTAATCCGAAGTAATCCAACTATTCTATTCTTAAATGATTGAATTAACCTAATCTTAACTAATAATTATTATTGCTTACTTCTGCACAGTTGAGTTCAATGAGGAGTTCTGTTTCTCTTCCCTCGGCTCTGAACACTCTGAGTAAGGCTGTGGCCAAGGGGGCTCGGTCACCGTGGCAGAGCTCCGCCAAGGTTTTAACTGACGCCAGGCCGGGCTCCAAAAGGAGCTGCTGCAACGGACTGTATTCCTCGCCCGGCATCACCAAATCATGCAAATATCTAAAGAAACTTTTAATTAAAAAAAACTATTTTCGTTGAAATTAAATTTTTATTTGCCTTGTGCGCAGTCTGAGTGAGCCCCATTCCCCGATGGGCGTCAAGCCGGACAACGAATACCATTCTTCCCTTTCCTCCCCATTTCCAAGACTCGACAGGTCAATGTGCAACTCGGCAACTTCCGTTTCTTTGCCTCTTTTGCCCTTGTTGTGCACGGTTAAAGTAAATGACACGATATCACATGGCACATCACTGAAATTCAAATTAATTAGTTCACTCTGCGTTCTTAGTCACTAAAATGACTTATCTAAGATTACTCACTCTAATATAAATTCTTCGTCCCAGACGGGGTCAGGGCCGGACTTAGCCCTTGTGCGCGCAATTCTCACTTGATTGTTTAATTGCAGGGAGACATATGGCTGTGGAACTAGTTTATATGGCAGTCTATGCGCGTCAAGCACATGCAATGTCAGAGAACGTAATTCACGTAATCTGGGCACCTACAAAAAGAAACGGATTATAAGAAACTTGACTGCTTTAGTAAAGATCTGTCAAAACTTTGTTAATGATTTGTCAAAGGTTTGACAATGATTTGTCAAAGGTATGCCAATGAATTGTCAAAGTTTTGACAGAATGAACTTTCAGGGATTTTATTCGACCTGTCACAGGTTTGATAAAGATTTGTGTAATGGTCAATTTAAAGATGATCTGGAGTTACAATAAGAGACAAAATATGAAATTAGATAATAAAATTCACGAAAATTAGCATTGTATGCCCATACAAATGTTTGATACAAACTTGACAAAGATCTATTAAATTTGAATTTGTCACAATTTTGACGTTATTCTTGGTTTAGTTAATAATTTGTACCTTGCACGTGGCTCGACTTAATTGTGGCACACAGAGAGGTTTGAGGGCGTTGACCCATTCTTGACACTCCTCCGTCGACGGTGCTGCTAAATGGGTGACGGTGGCTAAACAAGGCAACGCCCTTTCTACCAGCTGGAGGCAGTGCGGTCTTTCCCAGAGACTATCATGAACCTAGGCGGAAATAATTGATGATTATTAACTTTCAACGAATCGCTCATAGTTTTACTTGATAGAGGTAGGCACAGGATAGATCGATAAGGCCCTTCGGTTTGGTGCGTTTGGGGTTCTCGTACAAGTACAGGTGGGTGTCGGTGCCGTCGACGAGGAGCACGAAGTACAGCAGCTTCCACTTCTTGGTAATCTTGTCAGATTTCCTATGCAAGTAGCCCTGGTGTTTGATGCCCCTCATCTTCTTCAAGCCGATCTGATCACGGCACTCCCGCAGGGTCGCGTAGATCTTCTCCGCTTCCGACTTCATCTTCGACGTCTCGGGCACCCAATCTTGAGACGTCGACCCATCAACAACCAACTGAAACAAACATTGAATCAAATGGAAAAACCTCAAGCATTTCTCGACTTACCGGATGCTGTAATGTGTAACCTTCTACGATCTGCTCCTTCCTGTATCGATTGATGACCGCATCCAGACACTCGAATATGCGCCCGCCCATCAAGTATCTGACACCCTTCTTCTCGATCCTGAACCTTTGGATTTGATTGTTTATGTGGAAGAAGAGGGAATAATCCCCGGGGGAATTGTCACTGGGTCTCACCAAAAAACTACCAGGACCAGCTGAAAACCATAGACATGCGATCCATCATAACTCAAAGGTGTCATGGAAATTGTCAAAAATGTTCAATATTCCAGTCCTCAACTTCAAAGACTTGTCAAAGGCTTTGATAAAGATATATCAAAGATATTGATAAAGACCTATCCAAGGCTTTGATAAGACCTAACAAAGGCTTTAGAAAAGACCTAACAAAGACTTTAGTAAAGACCTATGAAAGGCTGTGACAAAGACCTATCAAAAGCTATGATAAAGATCTAGCAAACGCTTTGACAAAGAACTATCAAAGGCTTAGACAAAGATCTGTGAAAGACACACTGTGTTTAGTAAAGACCTATGAAAGACTGTGACAAAGATCTAACAAAAGCTATGATAAAGATCTACCAAAAGTTTTGACCAAGACCTATCAAAGGCTTAGACAAAAACCTATCGAAGGCTTTGGTAAAAACCTATCCATTGCTGTGACAAGGACCTATCAAAAGCTATGATAAAGACCTATCAAAGGCTTTGACAAAGGTCTATGAAAGACTTTGATAAAGATCTACCAAAGGTTTTGACAAAGACCTATCAAAGGTTTTAGTAGACCTATCAAAGGCTTTGGTAAAAATCCATCAAAATCTATGACAGAGACCTATCAAACGCTTAGACAAAAATCTATCAAAGGCTTTGGTAAAAACCTATAGATTGCTGTGACAAGGACCTATCAAAAGCTATGATAAAGACCTATCAAAGGCATTGACAAAGATCTATGAAAGACTTTGATAAAGATCTACCAAAGGTTTTGAGAAAGACCTATCAAAGACTTTAGTAAAGACCTATCAAAGGCTTTGGTAAAAACCCATCAAAAGCTATGACAAAAACCTATCAAAGGCTTAGACAAAAATCTATCAAAGGCTTTGATAAACACCTATAGATTGCTGTGACAAGGACCTATCAAAAGCTATGAAAAAGACCTATCAAAGACTTGGACAAAGATCTATGAAAGACTTTGATAAAGATCTACCAAAGGTTTTGACAAAGACCTATCTATCAAAGGCTTTAGTAAAGACCTATCAAAGGCTTTGGTAAAAACCCGAAAAGCTACGATAAAGACCTATCAAAGGTTTTGACAAAGATCTACCAAAGGATTTGACAAAGACCAATCAAAGGCTTCGGTAAACACCTATCTAGGGCTGTGACAAAGACCTATCAAACGCTATGATAAAGACCTATCACAAGCTTTGACAAAGATCTATCAAAGACTTTGATAAAGACCTATTAAATGCAGTAACAAAGAGCTATGATAAAGAACAATCAAAGACTTTGACAAAGTCCTAACTAAGGCTTTAACAAAGAAGTCTGAAAGGTTTTGCAAAGACCTATCACACAAAAACCATTATTTTATTATTTACCTTTGACAAGGAGGTCGACGGCTTCGTTCTTGGTGCAGTTGGGATGAAACCAGGGAAAGACGGTGTTGGGGTCGATGCTCTCGTCGAGGTCTTCCACGAGCTCCCTGAAGATCATGCCCTGCTCGCCGGTCCGGTGGGCGGTAACCCAGAGCCAGCCGTCGCCCATGTCGTTGTGCACGAAGAAGATGTCGCCCTTCTTGAACGTCAGCTCGTCCGTGTCCGGCATCTTTGTGTACGGCAAAATCGCCACAACCCTCTACACAGAATTAAGAAAGTTATTGTCTGGTCTTTCTACTTTATCTAGTCTATGTATTCATGATCTGATCCTTAAAATATTTTACCTTTTTGTCATTGACTGGTTCTGGTGGAGGTACGGGATGAACCAACCTCTCCCTCTTCAACAGATCGCTGCAGCCCGAGTAGTATCCGACCAAGTCATTCAGCGAATCGAATTGTCTTCCGCCGATGTAAAAATCCCCGCAGACGGCCGTGATCCGAAAGTGGTTGATGCCTGTCCGTCCCAAATAGGACAGAACGTACGAGCCCGGCTTCCGGTCGCTCTCGCGCACCAGGTAACTGCCCAACTTGGAGGCGGCCCACAACCTCTCCTCGGCCTGGTAGCGGTCGAGGCGGCCGTGGTACCACTGGGTCTCGGAGGGGGCGTGCGGCGCAGAGTCGCCCAGATCGGGCTCATCCACCTCCGGCTTGGCGGTCTGGGATTCCTGCTCGTTGCCGTCCTCGCTGCCGGTGCTGGGCGACCCCAGCTTGTCCTTGAGGATGCCCGCGCCATGACCGCTGCCCATACGGATTAAATCTGCCATCGCCGTTACCAGACGGACAGCATTCGAATACAACCAATTTATTCCAAAAGCTAAACAAAAAAACAATAATAATTACATTATAAACTTTATACTTTTAATGAAGTTAAAAGGGCAAGAGAGAAATTTTATTTTGTTTTACTTTTTAGAGGTTTTTTGTGTCGGGGGTTACTTAAAATAACTAAAATTGTTCTCTTTTTAAATTTTGACAATTAATAATTATTTAAAATACGAATTAAAAAATATTGACACGCAAAAATTAAAGTAATTAATTAAAAAAATAGTAAAAACAAATGTGTCAATTAAAGGGGTTTAGACTGTTGAAATTTCTAGCGCCATAACCCAAAATTAGTAAACGAGGATTTTTGTTTACAGAAGAACTGCAATTCAAGTATATACTGAGTGTGTCAGAACTCCACCAACAAACTTTCGGGGCCGATTCTACGATCTAAAATATGCATAAAACTCTTAATACATTCTAAGTCGTCTAAAGGTGCCTTCTCGGCACGGAGATTGGAACGGAGGTTGGTTATCATAATGTCAATTCTTATTTTGACACTGCTGCTCTAAACAGGTCTATAGAGGAGCAATCAAACCACTCCCATAAATTCTTGAGCCAGGAGGTCCGTCGTCGTCGGGTTCCCCTTTGGGGTGGAATGGAAAGCAATGGGGTGGAATTTATTGATAAAATTTACCAACATAAAAATGAACTATGAACAATTTACAAAAATTTCGCCCCCCGTGTTCAATAACACCGATGACACCACTGCAATAAAGAACGACGAACGAGGAACTTTTCGACACGCTTCAGTTACACGTGGAGATTCGTACACCATGGTTTTCAGATGACCCCATAAAAAAAATCCAGGTGATTCAGATCTGGGGAGCGGGCCGACCATGGTATTGGAACGTTCCTGTCTATCCATTTATCAGGATACCTCGCATCGAGACATGCACTGGCCTGGTGACTAAAATGTGCTGGTACAGCTTCATGCATAAACCACATTTCATGTCTCAGTTGAACATCGACCAGATCTAATCCATTGAGGAAATCATTTTACAGAAAATTTGTATAAGCCGCCCCCGTTAAGCGATCCGGCACACAAATGGAACTATCAAATAGTTTCCAACAATCCCACACCAAAAATTAACTGAAAATCTGTGTTGAATACCTCGTGAGGATTTTATCAGCTACGAACATTCCTTCCCTTGTAAACACAGCCTAATCGGTAAAAAAATCAACTCTGGAAACCGTTCACTCTGTTGTGTGCTGTTGAGCAAAGTCATTACAATTCAGTGCCTGGACTTTGTGAATTTTAAAAGGATGTAAGAGCTGTTTGCGAAGAACGCGCCACATTGTTGAAGCACTAGTTCCAAGTACGTGTACTACAGTTCGAACACTAGTTTCCGGATTATTGGCAACAGCATCCAAGGCATTTTCCTCTAATGCCACAGTACGAACCGTTTTATCTCGTCCTGTATCTGTCATAGAATTTGCCACGCTCTCGAAGACGTCGATGAATAGCTGCAAAAGTTGTGTGATGAGGTTGCTGGCGATTCGGATAACCTTCTCCATAAATCCTTGCAGCTGTTCGACCTTTGCCAAAAGCTAAATGCGTATCTGCTAGTTCTTCGAAAGAATACATTTTTCTATTTTGAGTCTATAATGAAGTCATTAAAGCACTCATATGGGTTCGTTTATGGATCGCCGAGTGCGATACAATTTTCTCAATATGTACCGACGATTTTTTATTTAGAAATATTTCTAAATTGGAGTCGGCCTGTAAAGTTTGTAAAGTTTCGATTGCAAACAAAGGCAAATGATTTGGAACAACATGTAATATCAAAAAAGCATACAAAAACTATTTGTGTAGCGATTTAAAAAAAAAAAATCATCTCCAGGTTGTCGCTCTGACTAGTCTTGTATCATTAATCTTGTCTGTCTAGTCTTGCCTCTCTAGCCTTGTCCTGTCTGTGGTGGACATAATTCAGAAATGGCAAAGGAAATGGCGGCAAGACATGGGGAAAGCAGCCTGGATCAAGAAACTCATCGGAGACTTAGGCAAATGGACTAACAGAAAGCACGGTAATGTCGACTACCATCTCACTAAATTCCTAAGCGGACAAGGGTGCTTCAAAACATATCTCAAGCAGTTGAATATTATTGATAACGATAACAACAATGACCTCGGCCACACAAAAACCATTCACATCTGCCTCCACTATAACGTGGAGGAGACAATAGAGCACACCTTTTACAGGTGCACAAGAAAGAACTCAAAAAGAAGTCGGCTATATAACGAGGTGGGAGAGTTGACTATAGAAAACACAATCGAGAAGATGGTAAATGGTGAAAAGAAATGGACGCGCATACATAACTATATAAAGAACATCCTAACAAAAATAGAAGTGAAGAGAGAACTGCGGGGTAGATCTCAAGGCTTAATACCTAAGGGGAGAGAGAAAAGCTCCTCTGGGTGATAATAATGTTATCCCCCTATAATCCAACCTGAAGATAATAATGATTCCGGGGTGAAAAAACAATTTCGCCAAGTGGACTAGGGATTTGGCGGATGAGAGCTCCGCACTCAGGACGGTACAGCTTTCCCAACCACAATAAAAAAAAGTGTTGCCTGTCTAGTCTACTTTGGCTAGTCTAGTTTGTCTAGTCTTGTCTGTCTGTCCGCCGCGGTAGTGCAGTTGACATCATAATCACCAGGCAATGCGGAAGACCCGCGTTCGATTCCTGGTCGGGGAGGCAAAAAGTAAGGCGGTTTTCAATGACCGTCAGGGCTGCCCACACTGAATGAATGCAAAATACGCGATACCGTGATGGCGCATACTAAAAGCCAATGTGTAATAGGGGGTTTAGCGAGAGCTTCCCCCAAAATTACTTTTAAGTTCCATCTGTCTAGTTTTGTTTATCTAGTGGAGTCTTGATTGTCTAGTTTTCCCTGTCTAGTCTTCTTTGTATAGTCTTGACTGTGCATTCTTACCAGAATTTATAGTTAAATATTGTTTCAATGTCACCGTGAAACGAGAACACAGTAATTTTCGTGTAAACAGCAATAAAACTATTAACATTTATTAAAACACAACATACATAAATAAATATGGTGGTGGATAACATATGTGGACCCTCTGCATCGCGCACATCTCGGAACCGCTCTTCGCATTTCTTCGGGATGGCGTTGTATAAACCTATATTATGTTTTCTGCAGAGCCCTTTCGTTGCATACTTTCTGTGACATGATATTGTATATTATACTATCCATCACTTGCCACTGTTCTTCGGACACAAGCATGTACTATACCATTGTTGCTGAATGAACCCTATTTTTTTATCTTTTCGCGGTCCACATGCCACCTGTTACACTCGAAGATGATGTGAGCAACCCCGTCCTCCTCTCCTGTCTGTTGCTTTACCAATTCTATGGAGGTAATCCCTATAGCACCCATGGCCACTAAGTACCTAGGTTACATAGTAGTTCACTACGCCATGTTTCCTCGTCGTCCAAATTTTCCCATCCCTAATAAATTTTCATGTTCATTGTCCGCTTGTTGTTGTGTCCCAGGATTTTTGCCATTCTTCGTATGATTTAGGTTTTGCCGCTTTTTTCCTTTCAGTCCTTGTCCGTTTGTCGCCGTTTCGTTGCGTAGTGTAGTGTATATGTCTAATCTCTCACGTGCCATTAATTCAATTGGAATAATTCCAGCGATTACTAGAGCCGCTTTTCTGGACACTATTCGGTACGCGCTCACACCCTCAATGCTAGCTTCCGCTGTACCCATGATGCCAGCTTATCTCTTAAGGTTTTGGTCTTCATTGCCTTTGCTCATATCGGGGCTCTATATAGTATGGCAGAACAACGGAGACAGACAAGAAATCTCCGCTTACTACTTCTTGGTCTCCGTACAATTGGCATGAGTCTCTCCAGTGCTGAAGCCGTGCTTTGTCGCAAGCTTTACTGATATGCTGCTTGAAAGATATGCTCTTGTCGATTACAACGCCTAGGTATTTTAAATAAGCTTTTAGGGTGATTGTAAGGTTCCTTATTTCGAAAGAAATTGGCTTTATATGCCTCTTGCCCGCCAAAAGTACAGCCTCCGTTTTTCATCCACTATTTTTATAGCTTCATTTGTTTTAGACTTAGATTTGTTTTATTCCCTTTCCCTTTTCCCACACACCACGAGCGCAAGGCTGTCCGCGAAACCCCACTCTACCCCACCGAGAGTTTAAGGCGAAGCACTCCATCATATACAATGTTCCACATTGTAGGGCCCATCACTGAGCCCTGTGGAACACCGCTGTAGACCTCGCGCTCCACTAATTAATTGTCTCCTTCCATAATAATTTTCCTCTCAGACAGGTAGCTGCGTAGGTATGGTGGGAAACCTCGTGATGTCGTCTCGTCGAGAATGTTTTGCCAACAAGCCGAATTAAATGCGTTGTGCACGTCAAGTGTTACCAGGGCTCAGATTTTTCTGTTTCTACGTGTGTTAGGCGTCGGTAGTGGATTTTCCTTCTCTGAATCCATATTGCTTTTCAGAGAGATCAATCCCAGTTCTAAGCGCTCTTTTGACCCAGTCTACTAGCAGTTCACCTCAAGCAGTTTACCTGCGACGTCTAGTAGACATAGTGGCCTGTACGAAGAAGTTTTATTAAGGGGCTTATCTTCTTTTCTCATGAGGACTAGTTGAGACTTTTTCCATTGTGCTGGAAAGTTGCCTTCTTTTAGTAGGTTGTTCATTGCTCCAAGAACATACTCGGGCGCATTTCTGACAACAATTTTTAGTACCTCTGGTTGAATTCCGTCTGGTCTTGGGGCTCTGCCGCTATTGAGGCGCTCACAAGCCATGTTAAGTTCGTCTTGTGTGAATGACTATCTGCGTTACTTGAGGTTGCTTCCATCTTGGTTCTTGATGGATGTGGAATAGTTTGTCAACCAACTCTTCTATTTTTTCCAGGGGTATTTTCGAAATTGGGTGTCTGCTTTTTAGGTTTCTAGTGGCTATTGCATAAGCATCGCCCCAGGTGTAGTCTTGGAGTTGCCGTCTCGTGGAAACACATACTTTCCTTAGGTTGGCAATATCATCACTCCACCAATATACTTTCTTGCATTTAATATAGCATTTCTTTTTGTTGGTAGCGTCGCATTACACACTCTAGTGATCATAGATACCATTTCATCTGCTGTGTTTTCAGAGGTTTTTGCTACTTCCATTGCTACATTCCACATAATTGATGGATTAGCTTATCCTCCTACAAGGATTTAGTTGACCATCCCTTATATGTCGTTTGTAGGTTTACGCAGTTTATACTTTGGCTCTGCAGGTTATAGAGGATGTATCTATGATCACTAAGTGTTTCTCTGTTCAGTACTTGCCAGTTGTAAACCTTGTCAATAAGTTGGTCCGTGGTAAGAGTGAGGTCTATGATAGACTTGGACTCTCTTCGTTCGAAGTTAGGAGTGTCACCAGCATTTTGTATAAGCAAGTCCAGTTCAGCTAGCCATTCCATGACCAGGTAACCTCTTGCATCCATTGCTGGACTTCCCCAGTACGGAGATATGGCGTTGAAGTCGCCTACTATCAATGATGGTTTCTTTTGAGCTCTTACACTGTCTCTTATTTCAGTCAGTGATATTTCAAACTGTTGGAGGCTGCTGTTAGAAGAGAAATAACAGATATAAATAATGTAGTTTTCTAATTCGACCCACACAAAGCCTGTCCCCTTTCCACTATCTTGAACATCCGTTATCTACCCGTTTTTATTCTTTATTTTGATTGTTGCATATTTTTGTGCTTCAATCAGCTTCCTGTTTGGTTCACTGATAAGAATGATGTCGATATCCAGATCAACGGTTGTGACGTTTAGGAAGTCATGCGCCGATCGGCACCGCATCGCGTTTAGCTGTAGGATGTTAAGCATTGCGATTATTTAAGTTTCGCTTGCCCCTGATAGCGCCTTTTGGAATGATGGACACCTTCCCGTATCCGCCCTGTGGCCCCTCACTTCACAGATGGAGCAATACTCCTCCTCCTTGCAATTTTGAGGCATATGGCCCTTTTGCCCGCATATGCGGCATAGTTTTTGTCTGTCCAATCCATTACATTGCTTGGCAAAGTGTCCTGTTTGTTTTTAGTCATGTCTGTCTAGTCTTGTCTGTTTAGTTTTGTCTGTCTAGTCTTGTCTGTCTAGTCTGGTCTGTCTAGTCTTGTCTGTCTAGGTTTGTCTGTCTAGTCTTGTCTGTCTAGTCTTGTCTGTCTAGTCTTGTCTGTCTAGTCTTGTCTGTCTAGTCTTGTCTGTCTAGTCTTGTCTGTCTAGTCTTGTCTGTCTAGTCTTGTCTGTCTAGTCTTGTCTGTCTAGTCTTGTCTGTCTAGTCTTGTCTGTCTAGTCTTGTCTGTCTAGTCTTGTCTGTCTAGTCTTGTCTGTCTAGTCTTGTCTGTCTAGTCTTGTCTGTCTAGTCTGTCTAGTCTTGTCTGTCTAGTCTTGTCTGTCTAGTCTTGTCTATCTAGTCTTGTCTGTCTAGTCTTGTCTGTCTAGTCTTGTCTGTCTAGTCTTGTCTGTCTAGTCTTGTCTGTCTAGTCTTGTCTGTCTAGTCTTGTCTGTCTAGTCTTGTCTGTCTAGTCTTGTCTGTCTAGTCTTGTCTGTCTAGTCTTGTCTGTCTAGTCTTGTCTGTCTAGTCTTGTCTGTCTAGTCTTGTCTGTCTACTCTTGTCTATCTAGTCTTGTCTGTTTAGTCTTGTCTGTCTAGTCTTGTCTGTTTAGCCTTGTCTGTCTAGTCTTCTCTGTCTAGTCTTGTTTGTCTAGTCTTGTCTGTCTAGTATTGCGTGTCTAGTCTTGTATGTCTAGTCATGTCTGTCTAGTCTTGTCTGTCTAGTCTTGTCTGTCTAGTCTTGTCTGTCTAGTCTTGTCTGTCTAGTCTTGTCTGTCTAGTCTTGTCTGTCTAGTCTTGTCTGTCTAGTCTTGTCTGTCTAGTCTTGTCTGTCTAGTCTTGTCTGTCAAGTCTTAAGTGTGTAGTATTCTCCGTCAAGTCTTGTCTGTCTAGTCTTGTCCATCTGTCCTCCTTGGTAGTTTAGTTGACAACATACTCGCTTGACAAGCGGGAGACTGGGGTTCGATTCCCCGCCATGGCAGAGGCATCTTTATCCAGGGTGGCACTAACCGTACGGTATGCTCACCCTGAAAGAATACGAAATATGCGTAAATAATTGTTTACATTCTAATTGCAAACTTGTATAAACTTGTGCTTTATAGAGAAGTGGGATAGCTTTCCAAAGCAAATGTCTTTCTGCTCATTGGTGCCGTCCTGCATCTGTCTGTTGAGGTTGCTGATTTATTTTACGATTTCTCTCTTTGCAAACCAAAATAATATTCCATGATGCTGTATATTCTGGATTTGAATTTCTTAATGAAGATAGCCAGTTGCTGTTGCTGAACATTTAAAGTCTTCCAACTAAACTATGGATCGACTTGGATCCATACACTATTATGTAATGGTGCTACAGTCCTTGTTGGACCTCTGGACCTCCTCCCACAGCCTGCTGGTTTAATCATTGTTAAACTGTGGATCACGAAATTTAAAAACTCAGAGCTCGATTGTTGCCCAGGCTATTCCAAACACATTTAAATAACAATCAGAAGTAAGAAAGACAGTTGAAAACCTCTCCATAAAATTCCATGTGTTTTTCATTGCCCAAGTGGGACATCAGTCTGTTTGATACAACTGTATACAACAATATATACAACAATAATAAAAATATAATATAAAAATATACAACAATACTGCAAGATAGAACACTATACATCAGCCTTTAAGGGGAAAGAAAATTTAATCAATTTTGCAAATGATTCGATGTCGATTAGCTACTACAATCATTAAATCTTCCTTGCTCTTAGGATCACAGTGCCTTTAGGATTTATGTTTCTCAATGCCTATGGAAATCAGCTTAAAAACAGGAACAATTACAGAAAATAGATGCCCAATTTCATATTCGCTTTTATCCAATTTAGAGCCATAATTCTTAGACAATTAACTCTTTCACTGCTTGAGCTGCATATACATACAAAATAAAAGTGTGGCTCATACACTCCATGCATGTTTATTTGGGGTCTGATTTAAAATTGTTCCGCATTCAACATGACTATTTATGCACAGAAATTCCAAAATGGTAAGATTTGACGTAGAGCGACTCAAGAACAGTCAAGAAGTAAGTCAGAGACTGAACAATACAGATGTAAACAGCTGGAAGGAGATCAACTGAAGGAGACTCTTGTCAAGGCGGCCAATAAACTCCCCCCTCGCTAGAAAGGAAGCATCCGTGGTGGACTGAAGACTATATAAGAATGGAATAGCCTAAAGACAGACAGCCTGGGCGAAGTGGAATTCTAAAAAGACCAAGGAAAATTGGCATGAATTTTTGGAACAAAGAAAGGTTACAGCCAAGATAATTCGAGGAACCAAAAGAAACTTCACCCAAACCAACTGACCCAAATCGAAGAGAGCTTTGCTAAGAATAACTCCAGAGATTTCTTAGAACCTTCCAGCAGACACTCAGAACATACGCTCCACCAAACCTCCACTTTAGAGACTCACAAGACTGAGCTTATAACGACAAGGACATCTGCCACCTTTTGGCTCAGTACTTATGACCCACCCAGCGAAGACATCGACTATAAACTAACCACACCAAACCCAGACTTGCTGCCCCATTCATTGGAAGAAGTTAGAAGAAGGCAACAATGCACGTTAAATTGCCTCAGAAAACAGGCTGCCAAAGTGGGTCTTCAAGTGTCACTGGAGAAAACAGAATTTTTCACCAACATCAGAGAAGCAAACCGAAAGATGTTACTAGAGCAGGGAAACATCAAGAAGACTGAGAAATTTAAGTATCTCGGCGAATGGATTGAATGCAACTTATCAGAAAGAGCATCATTATCCAAGAGAGGTAACAAGATAAAACTAGCCTATCGACTGACTAAGAACACTTACAACATGAAATGCCTGTCACTCAACCTGAAACTTAAGCACTACACATCAGTCTTACGACCAGAAGCCCTATATGCCATGGAGTGTCTTTCCTTGAACTGAAGAGGGTATGGTAGAGAAATTGGAAATCAGAGAGAGGAGAATCCTCAGGAAGATCCTATGCCCATTATAGGAAGATGGGGAATTCCAAAGGCGGCATAACTTTGAGCTCTACAAACATATTGAGATGCTTGTAAGACTGCGTTGTAAGACTGCCTTCAAACTGACTAACCAACCATCACTTCGTTGATAGAAACTGAATAGGATATTAAAGAAGTGGGAATAACAGATCTCCAAAACAGACAGTCTGTGAGATGCACCCTGAAGGAAGTCTGTAGACCAAAGGAAAGGTACCCCTTGGACAGAAGGGAGAAAGGAGTTACACCAGCAGAAGATGCATGGTCCAAAGTAGGCCCATTCGAAACAAGACAAGAATATGACTATTTATGCTATATACCACAACAATTCAAACACATGTAAGCACTATGAAGACAATTTTATTATAAAAATCTGAAAAACAGGGAGCATGAAATCTAAAGAAATGTTGCACAGTGAAAGAGTTAATTATTTTTGTTTATTTATTTTCATTTGAACTAGTATTTCAAACTTTGTTGGGATTATTGTTAGGATTCTGACCAACTTTCCTTGCCCTTGTGAGGAAAAAAGTCTGGCAAACACTGGATTAGCTGGACTAGTCTTCTTTGTCTAATATTGTACATTTAGTCATCGACAAACAAGTAAAGTTATAATATTTATATGAAACTAAATGATTAGATAAACTGTACAAACGGAAGCAGCTATGAATCAATATCAGTAGCACATTTACAACAAGCATAAAGTGAATTGAAATTAAATTACAGAACATCAACAACAATAATTGTGACATCCTGTGTGGAGAAACAAAAGCAAGCTATCAATGACATTGACGACTGGTAAAAAAAATCACTGGGAGATATCATATCAGATAATTAATCTCAAACTAAACTTAAAAATAATAAAGGATTAGAAGTATATAAAATAAATCACATTTCTAACCTAAAATAAGTAAAGTTAAATGCTATTTTTACCTTGAATTTCTGTCCCCTAAGAACTATTTCTGTGCGCTCTACATCAAGTAAACAAAATCCACCATTTACAGGGGAAAAAATGGATAAAACAGTTTGGCACAAAAGATTTTTTTTTTGTATTGTTGTCGTAATTACATAATTGCCGTGTCGTTGTGGGAACCCTCAATTTCGCCTCTATTCAAAACGTTCTCTCTCACAATGTTTTTGTTAAATGTGTGAACTAACCTAGACCATTGTTAGGAGCTTCTTCTTCCTCGGGTATTGACGTTTCGTATGTAAACTCGTTAATGTCAGACTGTTGACAGTTTTCCATGTTGTTTGTACATTCCAGCTTTGCTTAGAATTCCCTTTACAACGAAACATTCAAATTTTAATTACAAATTTACTAACTCTTTTTATTAAATAAATATCCCCACTCATATTTTTAACAAATAACTTGTATAATCTGTTTTTCTAGCTGATTTATCGAAGTTTTTGGGATTACATTTAGTAAATTCAGTATTTGTATGATTTTTAAATATTAAGCGATATATATGGTGTGATTGAGCAAAATATTGCGAATTGGAATAATTGAGATTGGGGACTAAAATATAAAATTAGTAATTAATTTTAGTTCCCCATAATTTTAATCCAATTTAACATTCCAACAACCGCTAGAATATGATGTTATCTTGAATATTGAATTTGATGTTATTTCAATGTATTGGAAGTGGGAAATAGTAGTATGATTTTTAAATATTTAGATTTAGATATATAAGATGTGTTTGAGTAAAATAGTAAAAAGTGAAATATTGATATAGTAAAATATTGATAAATGAAATAATTGTGATGGGAGACTAAAATTAGTAACTAATTATTGTTACTGAAAGATTGTTAAATTAGAATTTATTAATATGGATTGGAAGTTGTTAAAATCTTTTTAAAATTTCATGAAATGTCTTTAATTAAATGGAATTTTGAATTAAATGGATGTTACATGGAAAGTTTTGAACACGACAGTACAAAGTTTCTATACCAAAGGCGACTAGAACAGAAATTGGTGCAACAACAAAGGAGTGCAGAAACCGAATATGAACATATTACACAATGTATAAAGGCTGCGATGGAATCTTTACGGACGACGGATCTGAAAGGCAACCCGTATTAGTGGGATAGAGAAATAGAAGAAGGAATAACAGGAAAGAAACAAAAATATCAAAGACTTATCCAGAGATCAAAGAGAGATAGAACAACTAAATAGGAAAGTGAAACAAGAAGTCATAAAGAAGAAAAACTCAAAAAGTGTCTCAAAAAGTGCGAATACGTCGACCAAAATACAGGCGGTACTAAGAGTTCAGAGGCATGGAAGACCGTCAAATCGCTAGGAAACTTATCAAGGACTGGATTCATAATTAATAACATCTCCAAGGAAGGATGGGTAGATCATTTTACAAAATTATTAACAGAAACAAGGACACAGTATGTAGAGGAAAATGAACCAAACCACATCAATGAGGAAACCTTGAAACATAGATATGTCCCTTGTAAAGGAGGCAATCAAAACGACTGAACTTAGAAGATCCCCAGGACCTGGAGGAATACACCAGGAATTTGTATGATTTGGCCCTGAAAAACTGAAGGTTATGTTGAAGAATTTATTTGAGCGGTGTCAAAATGATGCAGATATTCCAAAAGCCTGGCGAACGTCATATATCACAGCTATACATAAAAAGGGATCACGAAATGAACCGCATAAATTCCGGGGTATCTATGTCATTCCTACAATAGGCAGAATATATTCTCGTATATTGAAGACCCTAATAGAAGACCATATTAAAGACTTACAACCTGAAGAATAGGCTGGATTTGGAGCGGGTCGCTCAACAATCGACAACCTTTTCACATTTAAAATAGCCTTAGAGAAGCGTATGCGAAGAGGCAGAGAAACGCACATAGACCTTATTGCTCTAGAAAAGGATTACGATAACGTCCCGATATCACAACTATGGGAAAGAATGGAGCAACTAGAGTTCAGACTGACTCCACTACAGGCCACTAAAAACTACCATAGGGACAATTCTGCAAGAGTGAAGCTAGGAACAGGCCTGACAGAGAGTTTTAAGACCTCCAAGGGACTCCAAGACACAGAACAACAAAAAAGCGACTATATGAAAGTATTGTTCGAAGTGTGAACGTATAAAGCAGAAGTATGGATATATCAGAAACACTGAAGAGAAAACTACTTGCAACTGAAATGGATTTTTCAAGAAGAAACTGTGGAGTGTCACGGAGGGATAGAGAGATTTTTTTTGAAAGAATTTGAAGACCCACAACGATTCCTTCCCTTCAAGAGGTCGGGACCCGCGGTTCGCCCACCACTGTCTTAGATCACTGATTCCCAACTTTTTTACCCCAAGGCACACTTTCAATATTTAAAAAAAATATCGGCACACTATGAATAATATAAATTTAGAATATCGTATATACATTAATAAGAATTCTGCTATTGTATGTTAATTTATTCATGTACCAATAATATATTTTGTAAAAAATAATAATTTTCAACAAAATATAAAATAAAATAAAATTGCAAGTAAGGAAACTATTTAATAATAATAATCTTTATTGTCAGCAACAGTAACAAATGCTATGGCTATGGACTATAAGGTCTTTCTGCCAGGGAGTGAGAAATGAGGTGATTTGGGATGATTAGTAGTCATATTCGTCATGGTCGTCAATAGTGTTTCGTATACAGTCTTTGAAGGATGTCAAGATCGAGCGGCCAGGAAGAGTGCCCCGGCCACCGGCGGTGTCAAGAAACCGCATCGCTACAGGCCTGGCACGGTGGTACTGCGAGAGATGCGCCGCTACCAGAAGAGCACGGAGCTTCTGATCTGCAAACTTCCCTTCCAGCGTCTCGTCCGTGAGATCTCTCAAGACTTCAAGACGGACCTTTGAATCCAGAGCTCCGCCATGAGGGCCTTACAGGAAGCCAACGAGGCCTACCTCGTCGGTCTATTCAAAGACACCAATCTCTGCGAAACGATCCATGCCAAACGAGTTACGACTATGCCGAAAGACATCCAACTGGCCAGACGCATCCGAGGCGAAAGGGAGTAATTCAACATCAAGTTCCGCCGTTCCGCGACGTAGGCGTCTCCTCCGGTGTCGTCCAGCACGCACCACTCATGACCTTCTTTTCAGAACCACAACGATATTAAAAAAAGACGATTGAACAATATATTGCAAAAGCGAATAACAACAATGCAAAATTAATAATGTTTTTACTAGAGTTGTAAGAAGCATATTACTGTAATTGCCTTACAACTCGAGTCATATACTATACTTTATCTACGACCACACGTCTTAGGTCGCGTTTTATACGAAGTGAGTCAATGAATGTCTGATTAATGTCTCTGTCTTCTTTTCGGTTTAAAATTCGCGCGTTCAACGAAAAAATAAATACACGTGATATCTCACTACACCCCCCCAACCCACATGTGATATTTCGTGATACTTCACAAACCCCCTCCCCCCAATCGAGCCTCACGTGATTAATGAACGATCCTTCATACTTGTTTATGTCTGTCTGAGATATTTGGAATTTTGGTCAAGGTATATACTATATAATATATCTTTGGGCGGGTTATGGAGGGTGTTGTTGGGATAGTATTGTTTAATGTCATCCGTGCTATGTTTTTCCGTTATTATTATTATTATAATCGAAATTCTTCTACCCTTTCGGGTGTAGAATGCTGTCGTTGGTCTATTTCATGTGCTTCCTTTTATTAATTTGGTCCAGCTCTTTTTATTTCTTGTGTTTTCCTTCATTTGTGCGTTTGAGATTCCTCTTCTTTCCATAATGTTTTCGACATATTTGTCCCATTTTTTTTTTGGTCTTCCCATTTTCCTTTTCCCCGTTATGGGTTATTTTTGTTTACCATATTATTTTTGTTTGGTTGATGTCTTCTCTTCTGAGTAGATGTCCAAGCCATTGCAGCTGTCTGTCTTCTATTATTTGGTTTAGTTCTCTTATTTCTAGTTCTCTTCTTATGTCCACGTTTCTGACTCTGTCTCTTCTGGTTACTCCACATACTTTTCTTAGATACTTCATCTCTAATGTCTGTATCTTGCTTTTTTGTCTCCTATTTAGCGTCCATGTTTCGCATCCACATAGCAGTGTTGGGATTAATACTACTTTGTATATTATTAGTTTTGTTTTTCTCGATATCTTCTTGTTGTTTAATATTATCTTCTGGATCGTTTGGAAGGTTCCTGTTGCTGCTTGTAGTCTGTTGTTTATTTCGACTTCGATTTCCCCTTTGTTGTCTATTATTTGTCCTAGGTATTTAATTTGTTCGATGTGCTCTATTTTTGTGTTGTTTATTTTTATTTCTTCCGTTTCTTCCCCTTTTCCTATTTTTATTATTTTAGTTTTTTTGTGTTGATTTTCAGTCCTGCCTTTGTGACTTCTTTGGTCCATATCTTTAAGTTTGTTTCTAGGTCCTTGATGTTTTTCGCTATTAGTGCTACATCGTCTACAAATATGCATTCTGTAATTTCTTGTGCTTTTAGGTTTCTGTACCCTATGTGTGTTTTTTTTATTTTCTCTTTTATGTTTTTCATTACCGCATCAATAGCTAATATGAATAGGCATGTGCTTAGCGCTCCTCCTTGTCTTAGACCGTTTGTCGTTTTTAAATTCTTGGACTCAGGTTACCAGTTCTTATACAGTTTTCTGTTCTGGTATATATGCTTTTTATTGCCTTTATCAGTTTTTCTTCTACTTGTTGTTCTTGTAGGGCCTGCCATACATATTCTCTTTACTATCTTGTCGACGGTTTTTTCTAGGTCTATGTATGCTATATATATATATATATATATATATATATATATATATATATATTTGTTTCTGGTGTTCTCTTAGTTCATTGATTAGGTTCCTGATTGTGAACAAGTGATCTATTGTGCAATGTGCTCTTCTGAATCCGCCCTGCGAAGGTTCTAGGTTTCTTTCTATTTTTTGTCTTATTTTTTTTCCTGTATGTCCTCGTACGTCTTCTCGGTAGCACATAATAGGGAAATTCCTCTCTAGTTACTACATTCCTTTTTATCTCATTTCTTCCATATCGGTATTATTGCTGCTGTTTGCCAGTCTTTGGAATTTTTTTCTGATTCCCATACTTCGTTTAATAGTCTTGTTAATTGTACTATTCCCTCGTTTCCCATGTACTGTAGTTGTTCGTTTTTGATGTTGTCTATTCCCGGTGCTTTCCCCAACTTCAGTTTTCTTAATGCATTGTTTACTTCTTCTGGTGTTATTTTTTCTTCTTCATTTTGGTTTTCTCTTCCAGATTTCTTCTGCTGATTCATTTGTTGTACCTCGTCTCGTTCACCGGTAAACTTTTCTTTGCCCAGCAGATCCTCAAAGTGTTGCCTCCATCTTTCCGCTATTTCTTCGTCTCCTGTCAGTATATTCCCGTCTTTGTTATTTATTTGGTGCATCTTGATTGTTTTTTCTTTTTTGTTTCTTCTTATCACGTTGTAGAATAGTTTTTGGTTTTCTGTGCGGTTGTTTTCCATTTTCTCTCCGAATTGTTCCCATGATGCTTCTTTTGATTGTTTCACACTGTTTTTATCTTTTTTCTTTGTGCTGTGTATCTTTCATAATCCGTCATTGTTTTGCTTTGTAGGTATCCTTGCCATAACTTTTTTTCAGTTTTATTTCTTTTTTCAGTTCCACCAGTTCGTTTGTTTTTTCTTCCTGTTGGTTTTTATTGTACCACAGGCTTCTTTCGCTGCACTTGTTAGCATATATTTGAAATCTTTCCATGTTTCCGCTGCGTTCTTGTATTTCATTTTTTCCATTTTCTCTGCTTCTTGTTTTATTAGTTTCTGATATTGTTTCCGTGTTTCTTGGTCTTTCAGTTTGTAAACTTTTATTACTTCTTGTGTTGTGTCTTTTATTTTAATCTCTTCTGCCTCTGTTTCTTGCTTGATAGTTGCTCCTACTAGGAAGTGATCGCTTCCTATTTCGTGTGTCCTGTAAGCTCGTACAACTTTTATTTGTTTCCTTTGGGTTTGTGTCGTTATTATGTAATCTATTATTGATCTTTCTTTTCTGCTGTGTACTTCTCTCGTGTATTTGTGTATTCTCTTATGTTTGTATACTGTGTTAAGTATAATTAGATTGTTTATTGTGCAGAAGTCCAGTAGTCTGTTTCCGTTCTCGTTTTTGTGTTTTTCTCCATGTTTTCCTATTATGTTTTCTAGTCCTCTGTTCTGATTTCCTACTCTAGCGTTGATGTCGCCCATTAGGTATAATGTTTCGTCTCCGTAGTGTTCTATGATTTCCTGTAGTTTATTCCAAAATTTGTCTTTCTTTTCTTTTGTTTCGTTTTCGTATGGTCCGTATGCTATTATGTAGTTGGTTTTAGTCTTATTATCTTTCATTGTTAGTGTCAGAATGCGTTCTGTATGGCCTTGCCATTCCGTTAGCTTCCACGTTTCTTCTTCTCTAATTATGCATGCCACTACTGCTTTTGCAATTGCTTTGGTTTCTACCCCACTATATAGTAGTAGATGGTTTCCAATATATTTGATTCCCTTCCCTTTCATTTTTCTTTCTGTTATACCTATTAGATCCATTTTTGTTTTCTGAAATTCTTCCTTTAGTTCTTCTTCCTTTCCCTTGATGGATCTTACGTTCCATGTTCCTATTTTTCTTGTTCTGTTTCGTTGTTTTGTCGGTATTGTTTTTCCTTGTCTGTTTGTTTCTGTTTGTTTGTGTTTTTCTGCCATTAGGCTTGTTAGTCGTTTTTTGTAGGTTGGTTTTGTAGGTTTTGTATGTTCTTCCATAAAGTATTTTATTTTTTGAAATCCCAATAATTTATCGGTTGATCCTGAAAAATCCCGAAAAAAACTAACGGCTTTCTCCTGTACGAGCATTAGGCTTATTGGAATTTGTTGTTGCTGCATAAACATGCCGCGTAATCACCATTTTTTTCCATTTCTTCTATTAATGTTCCTCTTTCTTTAGCTTCAACCTAAGTAATCCACCGTTTCACTATGTAGGGCCCATTACTGTGCCCTGTGGAACATCGCTGTGTACCTCTCACTCCAAGACCTCACTGCCTGCGAAATAAACGATTGGTCGATCAAAAATCGTAAGCCGCGGAGTGACTGTACTTGGTAGCTAACCTATCGGAAACTCTAACTGCTGAAATCCTGCAACTACCAAGGAAGCAGATCGCAATTGTGGTAGGCCTACTTACAGGACACTGCCCTCTACGAGAACACCTGCATAAAATGGGTATTTGGAAGGATGAACCTTTATGCAGGTTATGCTATGAGGAGGACGAAACCACCGCCCATATAATCTTCCACTGTGAAGCAATTGCACGTAGGAGACACAAGCTTGATATTACAGCTGAGAGAGTCCCCGTGAAAAACATGGCACATAGAATCCTGGACCTAATAGAGGGACTGGATCTATTTGCATGAACAAAACAATGTGGGGAAATACAATATTCCAATGGGCCGCACTGTTTTAAGGGCTAACCCCCTGGACCCACATTGGTTAGAGAAAAAAAAAAGACTGTACTCAACTGACATCGTATTAGAAGGATGGACAAGGATATACGGATATACCGTTATTTTTTTAATTTCGATTACAAAAGTAGAAACATACGCTATTTCATGGACAGTCAGGGTGCTATTAATACCTTAGCGTGCCTTGATATTAAATCTAAAACAACATGGAACTGTTTTCAGAACCTTGAGGCTCTGGCGAAACACAACAAGGTCATACTTGCTTGGGTACCGAGCTTTAAGGGACTGGTAGGATACGAAATGGTAGACAAATTAGCAAAGGATGGTGGCAACAGAGCAAACATCAGTGCTAACAGGGACTCCTACTAAAACCAGGGCCCCAAATAAAATCTGTAAATGGGTAGCTACTAAGCACCGGCTACAGTTGGACAAAATAAATGGTCAGAAACAGAGCAAAGGAATGCTAGAAAACTCATTGGTTTCTTCAACTGCTGAAATCCTGCAACTGTCAATGAAGCAGATTAAAATTATGGCTGGCCTACTTACAGGACACTTCCCTCAACTATAACATCTGCTCAAAATGTGGATCTGGAAAGTACCTCTGCCGAAGGTTTTAGGTTCCGTGGGAAGTATGGTAGCAAAGCTTAAAATTGATGGAAGGGCACCACCAGGAGTGGAGCCTGCAGCTTAATTTGACTCAACACGGGAAACCTCACCAGGCCCCTACACTTGTAGGATTGACAGATTGAGAGCTCTTTCTTGGTTCAGTGGGTGGCGGTGCATGGCCGTTCTTAGTTGGAGTAGCGATTTGTCTGGTTAATTCCGATAATGAACGAGACTCTAGCCTATTAAATAGGCGTACCATCAACATCCCAAAGACCCGCCGGCCGCTGCGTACCGTCGTAAGACGTGGGCGCGCGGTCTGGCGTGGTTTTGTACTGTCGGAGTACAATTAATTCTTCTTAGAGGAACAGGCGACTTTTAACCACACTAGATTGAGCAATAACAGGTCTGTGATGCTCTTAGATGTTCTGAGCCGCACGCGCGCTACACTGAAGAAATCAGCGTGTCTTCCCTGACTGAACGGCCCGAGTAATCCGTCGAGCTAATTGTTCCCCATGAACGAGCAATTCCCAGAAAGTGCGAGTCATAAGCTCGTGTTGATTACATCCCTGCCTTTTGTACACACCGCCCGTCGCTAGTACCGATTGATTGAGAAGTCTTTGGACCGGTTCGCGGAGACGTTTCGGCGTTGCCGATGTACTGAGAAGATGGCCAAACTTGATCATTTAGAGGAAGTAAAGGTCGTTACAAGGTTTCCGTAGTTGAACCTGCCGAAGGATGGTTCTTTGTTGGAAATAACTTCTATGCTATGAGGAAGATGAAACTGTCTCCCATTTAATCTTCCATTGAGAAGCAATTACACGTAGGACTTAGCATTATAGCAAGTGAGATCCCTGTCGGGAATATGGCACGTAGACTCTTAGACCTAATACGGGGGCTGGACCTATTTGCAAGCAAATGAGATCTCTGTGGAGAAGAACATGGCACATAGACTCTTAGACCTAATACAGGGGTTGGACCTATTTGCATGAATGAATGGAAGGCCTCGGTGTTTTAAGGGCTTACTCCTTGGACCCACGTTGGTTGATGCGAAAAAAAAGAAAAGTAGGGAGCCCTGAGCCCCTTAAACCCTGTGGAACATCGCAGCGTACTTCTGGCTCAAAAGACCTCACCGCATGCTTCAATAACGATCTTTCGATCAAAAATCGTAATAAAAGCCGAGGACTGACTGTACTTGTCTGTCGTTGTATTAGGCAGAATGGATAAGGATATACGGATATACTGTTAATGTTAGATTAGATTAGGTTTTGGTATATAGACTCCAAGACATAATACAAGGGCTGGACCTATTTACATGAATGGAACAATGTGAGGAAATGCAATAAGCCAATAGACTGCAGTGTTTTAAGGGCTTAGCAAGGTTTTTGGACCCACATTGGATGATGAGAGAAAAAAAGTAGGGCCCATTACAAAGCCTTGTGGATCATCGCAGCGTACTTCTCGCTCAAAAAGACCTCACCGCCTGTTTGATAATGATCTCTCCATCAAAAATCGTAAGTTGAGGACTGACTTATTTGCATGATCATCCTCCATAATCTTACAATGCGAAGCAATTGCACGTAGAATTACAGCAAATGAGATCTCTGTGGAGAACATGGCACATAGACTCTTAGACCTAATACAGGGGCTGGACTTATTTGCATGAATTAATGGAAGGCCTCAGTGTTTTAAGGGCTTACCCTTTTACCCACTTTGGTTGATGAGAAAAAAAAAAGAAAAGTAGGGTCCATTACTGAGCCCTGTGGAACATCGCAACGTACTTCACAAAAAACCTCACCGCTTGCTTCAATAACGATATTTCGATCAAAGATGGTAAACCGAGGACTGACTGTACTTGTCTGTGGTCGTATTAGACAGGATGACTAAGGATATACGGATGTACCGTCATTGCTAGAGTCCGATTCCAAGAAGCAAGAAGGAAAAGAAACTATAATCAATAATTTATGGCAGTTGTAATACATTTTGGTATAAAAGTTATGCAAAAAACATTTTACATTTTTATCTCCATATATATAAATATAATATAAATACAATAAAACTTAAAGAAATAGAAAACGTTTGTTTGTTTATTTGATTCGTGTTAATTTAAAAATTTCCAAGATTCTTCCCTCTAATTGCCTTGCCACAAACAATCAAATCCCTCCAATATATTCATAATCGTCCATTAAATTAACATATTTACATATTAATTATAAATCGTGACCAGAAACACTCTAAATAATAATTGAAACACATTCAAAACAATAAAATTGTTGAAATAAAAATTCGTTTAGCAAATATTGTTAAATGAACTCGACACTGACGTTCAATTTTTAGAAATAAATCGAAGCCCCAACATTCAAAGTTGTGTGAATTGTGTTTGTTGGTTATTGGATTTTTTGTGTTTGTCCTTTCCTTGAATTAATTCTATGTGGATTAGAAAATACTTTTTTATTACTCATGCGTTAAAAGTACTATCCTGGCGCACGTTTTTTAGTGCGAAAAATGCCATTTTTTGCTGTATTACCACATAACTTGGGTAACGCTATTTGCGTGAGTTAGCCAAGATACCCGATTCAATATCGCTAAGTTACATTAAAAAAAAACAATCAAATAAATAAAATAAACACAATCAAGTCCTCAATATTTAAAAAGTGATGTGAAAATGACGAAAAAGTGATGTGAAATTTTTTTCCATTATAAAATAAAAATTAAAGAAAACTTTTTAAAATAAGTGTAAATTCTATGGTGATACCCTACCAGAGACTGATGAGAGTTCTTATGACGAATCCACACAGCCGGAGACAATTGTAAAAACAAATTGTTCATTTTTGATTATATTTGTTTTGGACGGCCCGTGGATCCCAAACTTATATAGCTCGCATGAGTAATAAAAATATTATCTGCAACACGGCCGGTATTGTCAATTGCCCTCTCGAGCGAACTTCGTTCGTGCGCTCAATTTCGCTCTCGTAACCAATTGACAACTTACCGCCCTAGTTGCAAAATATACTATTATAAGCATGTTTTTAGTACGAATTTGCTATAAATTATGTAAAGATTTATTTTTTTCAAAAATAAATAATAATAAGATATTTTTTTTCTGTTTTTTCTTTTTGTGTATATTATATACATTTCGGCTACTTTTTACAATTTACAATAATTTTACAACAATTTTTTTTTCTTAGATTATTTATACTTTTTCTTGTTACTCGTGTTAAATTTAATATTTTGTTAGTTTTATTATTTACATTTTAATATGTTTTCTTATATTTTCCTCAGTTTCTTGTTTTGATTTTGCCACTTTGTCAGTGTAATTTGCAATTTTTTTTCTCTACATCTTTGGCAAAATTGCAAAAACACATTCCCACACCCCCGCAGGCATTTCAATAAAATTCATAGATAAACAGATTAGAATTACTATAAACAGATATTCTAGATAATATTGAATAGAATCCAGATAAACAGATTCTCAATCTCGTAAATAGGATAACTTGATAAGCAGATTTTTGTTATGAATTTCTGTTAATTAGAAAAACTAGATATAAATTATTCTTTGATAAATATAGATAAACAGATTTCGATTCAATATAATAAATAGATAATCTAATTGAAGAAATAATCTAGATTATCAATTTGGTAAATAGTAATCTAGATAAATTATTTTTTATAAATATAAGTTTGAATGATGTTACAATATGAAGTAGATAAGTTAGATAAACTTTAATCTGTTTATCTGTTTCAAATAAATTGATAAAAAAATGAAGAATCTAGATTATATATTTACCAAACTAATAATCTGTTTATTTAGTTTATCTTTATTATTCTTTGTTAAATAGATAATCTAGATAAACACAGATTTAAATTTGATTTGATAATTAGATAACCTAGATACACAGATAATTTAGATTTTCTATTTGTTAAATCTTGATATCTGTCTTGATAACAGATGTAAATTATTTTCCGACAAATAGATAATAGATAACTCAATTTGGCAATTAGATAATATAGGTGAACAGAAAATCTTAATATAAAGATTATCAATTTGCCAAATAGATAACCTAGATAAGCAAATATTTGTCAATTTGTGTTAATTAGATAAACTAGATAAAGAGATTTAAATTATTTTTTGATAAATAGATAATCTAGATACACACTGATTTGAATTCCATTTGGTAATTGGATAATCTAGATATAAAAATTATTAATTTGTCAAGTAGATAATCTAGATAAGCAGATTTTTGTCAACTTGCCATAATTAGATAAATAGATTATTTAAATTATTTATTAACAAATAGATCATCTAAATAAATAGACTATCAAATTGGTTAATAGACAATCTAGAAAAACAGAATTTTATCTGTTTGTGTGAATTAGATAAGCTGGATAAACAGATATAGATAATTCATTGATTTTTATTAAATCCTGATAATAATAAGCGCACAAAATAGATATGATCTAGAAATCTAGATAAATTGTAAATTCACATTACAAATTCAGTATTTCAGATGAAGTATTGTCTAGCCTAGTCTTGGCCACGACTAGGCTTATTTCGTCTAGTCTTATCTGATTAAATATTGCCTGGTCTTGTTTGACTAGTTTTATGTATTCTTGCCTAGTCTACATTAGTTCAGTTTAGATGTAATCATGTCTAGAGATTACACGGATAACATAGCCTTGTGGAATTAAGATAATCTAGATTTAGATAAAACTCGTTGAATTTGTTTGTATTTTACTATTCTATTAATTAAGTCAGAATCTACTTGAACTAGGGGCATTGGATTTGTCTTGTCTCAACTTATCTAGTCTTGTCTAGTCTTATCTAGCCTTGTTTAGTCTCCTCTAGTATTGTCTAGTCTAGTCGGGTCTAGTACAGTCCGGTCTAGCCATGTCATGTCTAGTCTTCTCTACTCTAGCTCACTTTAGATGTAGATCATCGTATATAGACATAGATAACCGATATTTAAGTGTATTGGTTATCTAGTCTGACTGTGAAGGTAAACTAATTGGGAATTAGATTGAATAAACTAGTTGAATTATCCTGATTGTAACTCTGTAAGACCAATCTACATGAATTGATTGTATTAGATTAGTCTAGCTCAAATTTGTCTAGACTAATTTATTCTCGTCTTGTCTTGGTCAGCCCAGGCTTATCTAGTCTTGTTTAGTCTTGTCAAGTCTTGTCTAGTCTTGTCTGGTCTTGTCTGGTCTTGTCTGGTTTTGTCTGGTCTTGTTTGGTCATATCTGGTCTTGTCTGGTCTTGTCTGGTGTTGTCTGGTGTTGTCTGGTGTTGTCTGGTCTTGTCTGGTCATGTCTGGTGTTGTCTGGTGTTGTCTGGTCTTGTCTGGTTTATCTCGTTTTGTCTCATCTTGTCTGGTCTTGTCTGGTTTTGTCTGGTCTTCTATGGTATTGTCTGGTCTTGTCTGGTCTTATCTGGTCTTGTCTAGTCTTGTTTAGTCTTGCCTAGACTTGTCAAGTCTCTTGTCTCGTCTGGTCTAGTCTTGTCAAATCTTGCCTAATCTTGCCTAGTTTAATCTAGTTTTCTCTAGTCTTGTCTAGCTTAGTTTAGATGTATATAATCTAGATATAGATAATCTAGTCATAGATTATCTCTTGTCTCGTCTGGTCTAGTCTTGTCAAATCTTGCCTAGTTTAATCTAGTTTCCTCTAATCTTGCCTAGCTTAGTTTAGATGTATATAATCTAGATATAGATAATCTAGTCATAGATTTCGGATAAATATGTCTATTGGTTATCTAGTTTGGCTTCGGAATTAAACTAATCTGGATTTAGAGTGACTAAACTTGAATTAGCTTGATTGTAACTCTGCAATATCAATTTCGTTGAATTGATTGCTTTAGATTAGTCTAGTTCAATCTCTATTAGACTAGTTTTATGTAGACTTCTCTAGTCGTGTCCTAGTCCATGTCTAGTCCATGTCTAGTCCATGTCTAGTCCATGTCTAGTTCATGTCTAGTCCATGTCTAGTCCATGTCTAGTGCATGTCTAGTGCATGTCTAGTTCAGGTCTAGTCTCGTCTAGTCTTGTCTAGCCTTGTCTAGTCTTGTCTAGTCTTGTCTAGTCTTGTCTAGTCTTATCTAGTCTTGTCTAGTCTTGTCTAGTCGTCTCTACTCTGGTCTAGTCTCGAGTTTCCTTGTATAGTGGTGTCTTGTCTTATTTTGTCGAGTGTTGTCTAGTCTTATCTAACCTTGTCTTGCTTTGTTTAGTCTTGTATAGTCTTGCCTAGTCTAGTTTAGTCCTATCTAGTTCAGTCATGTCTAGCCTACTCCTGTCTAGTCTCGTATAGTCCAGCTTAATTTAGAAGTAGATAATGAAGTATATATTATTGGTTATTTAGTCTGACCATGAAATAAAAGTAATCTGGATAAACTATACTAGATTGAATAAACTATACTCGGACCGGCGAGAGAATGCAGTTGTACTGCGCCGAGTATGAAGGACGCAGGGACGCGGCGAACTTTAGCGCAGTTAGTTCGAATTAAGAAACATGCGCCAGTTACGTTTTCAAACACATGTGGACAACTAAACACGGCGCGTTCGGAATAATGTGGAGATATGCGCAGAACAATGCTAAAATTGTCGGGACGAGATGCATTATATTATCTCATCGGTCCGAGTATAGTTGAGTTATCCTGATTATAACTCTGTAAGACCAATCTAGTTGAATTGATGCATTAGATTAGTTCAAATTTGTCTAGACTAGTTTAGTCTCGTCTTGTCTTGCCCAGTCTTGTCTTGTCTAGCACAGGCTTGTCTAGTATTGTTTAGTCTTGTCTAGCGTTGTCTAGTATTGTGTAGTCTTATCTAGTCTTGTATAGTCTTATCCAGTCTTGTTTAGTCTTATTAGGTCTTGTTTGGCCTTTTGTCTGGTCCCGTCTAGTCTTGTCTAGCCATGTCTAGTCTTGTCTACTCTTGTCCAGTATTGTTTAGTTTAATCTTGTTTACTCTTGTCTACTCTTATCTAGTCTTGTCTAGTGTTGTCTAATCTTCTGTAGTTTAGTCTACTCATGTCTAGTTTTATACAGTCTTGTTTAGTTTTGTCTAGTCTTATCTAGTCTTGTCCAGTCTTGTCTAGTCTTATCCAGTCTTGTTTAGTCTCGTCTGGTCTTGTTTAGCCTTGTCTGGTCTTGGTTAGTCTTGTCGAATATTGTTTAGTCTCGTCCCGTCTTGTATAATCTTGTTGAGTCCTATCTAGTCTTGTCTAGTTTATATGTAGAGAAACATATCTAGACATATCATAGATAACCGAGATTTTAGATATAAAGTAATCTATATTTAGTTAAACAACTAGTTGGACTATTGAATGCTCTAATCCACTAAGCAAGATGCGTATGAAATTAATATTTCGACTGGTATAGTGACTTATCTAGATTGTAACCTAGTGATTTATGCAAATATCCAATGACTTATCTAAATGGTTATCCAGTAATATATCTAGATAGTCATCCAGCGAGTTATCTAGATTGACTGATCTGATCTGGATTTGTATTGTCGATGTAAATTTCCGACTTTTTAGAGTTTCTGTAACAATAAATTATAAATCTTCTAAATTAATGCGAGATAATTAATATTTTTTTGTTGCGCAGTTGAGATATGTGAAAGATATATTTTGTTTGTATAAATTTGAAGGTTTTGTGCAAAAGATTGCGAAATCCTGCGAATGCAAATCATTTTGTTGCGAAATCGTGGTGTTGGTAAATCGAGAAAATTGACGCACGCAAAGCACCTTTGTTTCAGTCGAATTTTTAAATTAATAAAAACGTACGAAAGGTGAACATTTTGTAGATGTTGATTAGTTTTCTTGTTTTAAATAGATAATTGTTAATTTGTTAATCTTTTTTTGGTTAGTCACATTGTATTAAATTAAAAAAAAAAAAAATGATTTGGGATTTTTTGAGTTTGGTTTTAGAGAGATGAGAGATTTTGAAAGATCTTGTTGGTAAAATTGGTTTGGTAAAGTTTGTTTCAAATAAATGTAATTTTTTTTATTTAAAATGTCATATGTGTGTTAAAGTGACAATGTCAATTTGACACTCAAAAAAAGGCAATAATAACAACAAATAATTTTAAATAGACCTTTGTACGGTTAGTTAAGCGCATGCGCATCCGCCTAGTTTTGAAAGGCGGGAATATGAATGTTTCGGGCACATATTTAGTTATTCGTCAAAAAGTTTGGGCACTTTTCGTCGTGTAACATGGCGCAAATTGACACATGCGCACAAAAAAATGTCAACAATGAAAAGGTCTATTGTCCCAAATTAGCATCAAAATCCTTAAAAATGTTATTGAAAATGTCAAAATGTGTCATTTTTGTCAAAAAGAACTACAAATTACTTTAAATTGCCTCAAATTTACGCCAAAATTTTAAAGTTTATTATCAAAAATGTCAACATTTGTTATATAAATTGACATTATTGCAAAAGAAACTTATTTTTGGAAAGAAATCTTTCAGCAATTGTCAAATTTTGAACAATATTTGACATTGTTCAACATTTGAAACATTTATGAATCACAAGTCATTTGTGAAAAACAAGTGAAACATTTCATAACTTATTTCCAAATGTCAAAATTTGTCATCATCATCGTCATTTCAAATCCTCACCAACCAAATTCAAAAAGTTTCCCAAATTTTAATTTGGACAAATATTACCTCAAATCGAAACCATATTTTTGACAAAAACAAAAATAAACTGTCAAAATCGTTCTGGTCAAATTCTTGAAAACCTTCCAATTTTGACGCAAACCTTTCAAACGAGCAGCAGACGTTTAAAAAACCCTTTTTATGAAACACTTTCCGTCCCCAAATTACTATTATGTGTCAAATTCGACTCCAAACTATTACAATCTGAATCGTTCGAATGCGGACTCGAATAGTTCGCGGCCTCCTGCAACCTCATCAACATATTCAAAAGAGGATCTCCATCTGTCTCAACTTGCGCCGCTGGACCCGTCTCCAGCCCGACGTCTTTCGCCGGGATGTTTGTCAGACCTTGGGGCGGAGCCCCCGGCCACGGGTAAGTGTCGAGGATGAATTGGCTCGGGTCCGTCCAAGCGGCGCGTCTGCCGTACAGTTGGAGCCCTTCTCTCGCGGCTTCGCGGAGGTAAGGCGCCAGCGAATAGTTCCAAACGTCGGCGAACCAGGCTCGCGCCGCATCCAACTCCAACGGACAACCTAGAAGAATTACAATTGGTTTTAATATAAGTATTAGTATTCTCGATTTGAGATGAAAACTCACTTAAGAACAGTCTGGGCCCGATGGCGACGTCACCCGAGCTATGCGTCTCCAGGAAGGCGTTCAAGTGCTGCCAGACCCTCGGCAGCCAGCCTAGGATCGCCGCGAGCTCTGGCTGCGGCCCCTGGTTTAGCTCGAGGGTAGCCAGCCGCCTCCTCAGCACCCTGCCCAGCAGCCCCCGCGCCGGCTCCATGTGCGGCGCCACCAGCACCCACCGGAATCCGTGCTGCAGCTGGAGACTCGTCGCCGAACACGTTGACTGCGCCATAGTCCCTAAACAAAAGATAGGGTTTGAAACACTTAGATTTAAATTGATTTTGTCGATAAATAATAGATCGATTTAGATTGCATCTTAACACACTTAAGATCTAGAATGTAGATTTGGGATGGATTTGAAAACACCGATTATAGTTCCCTTGTCTTCTTACCTAGAAGACAAGGGAGGTTTCACGACAGGGAGCCCAAGGCTTCAGCCAAGGATGCTCAAGATAACCACTAGTCTTGTCTAGTCTTCAGCAGTCTTGTCTAGTTTTGTCTCATCTAATCTTGTTTAATGTTGTCTCGTCTAGTCTTTTATAGTCTTGTCTAGTCTTACTCGTCCTGTCTAGTCTTGTCAAGTCTTGAATAGTCTTGTCTAGTTGAGTCTTGTCGAGTCTTGACTAGTCTTGTCAGGTCTTATCTAGTCTTGTCGGTCTGGTCTTGTCTGGACATGTCTGGACTTGTCTGGTCATGTCTGGTCTTGTTTCGTCTAGTCTGGTCTAGTCTTGTCTAGTCTCGTCTAGTCTCGTCTAGCCTCGTCTAGTCTTGTCTAGTCTCGACTAGTCTCGTCTAGTTTTGTCTAGTCTCGTCTGGTCTCGTCTAGTCTCGTCTAGTCTCGTCTAGTCTAGTCTCGTCTAGTCTAGTCTAGTCTCGTCTAGTCTAGTCTAGTCTCGTCTAGTCTCGTCTAGTCTCGTCTAGTCTCGTCTAGTGTAGTCTAGTCTCGTCTAGTGTAGTCTAGTCTCGTCTAGTGTAGTCTAGTCTCATCTAGTCTACCCTTGTCTTGTCTGGTTTTGTCTGGTCTTGTCTGGAAGACATTTAGAAAATGGTTTGGTTCTTCTTACCTAGAAGACAAGGGAGGTTTCTGGGCAGGGAGCCCAAGGCCTCAGCCAGGGAACCTGCCTTGTGGAGGTTGTCCAAGACAACTACGCAGGGTAAGACACTGTTGTCGCCGGCGGCGGCTTGCTCACTCAAGTGGGCCAAATACTGCCGGAGCTCTTTGCCCGATTTATTGTCAACACTGAAACAAACGAAACAATAAGTTACAAGACTAGAACAGACTAGATTAACATATTCATTTCCGTTCATGCGATATCGCAGCATCTTGTCTAGGTCCTTAAAGCGATATGGCGCGGTGGTCGCTAACGAGTTTCTATGTAGTATTATACAGCTGTCATAGCAAAACAGCGCGTGATGTTCAAATAGGCCACTGGGGAATAACTTTCGCCACCAAGGTGTTAATCTGAAAGTATGTTAAATTATTTGTCTTACTTGAAGGTGGCAACGGCTTCGGCGGGGTCCCGGCCGAGACTTTGGGCATGGAACTCGGCCAATCGGGTGGCTAGATGGCTCTTGCCGGTGCCGGGCGCGCCGCAGAGCACCAAACGTCGGTGTTCGGAGAGCAGGGAGACCAGACGCTGAGCGACGCCCTTCGGGATCAGCGCCTCAAAGGCCAAGGCGGCGACGGGCTGCAAGACCACGTGCAGCGTCGTCACGTGGCCGATAACGTAGCCCACGGGGAGCAAGTCAGGGGGGTTGGAGTCGCTGGCCCTCTCTGCTTCGCCCAGTTTGTACAGGGCTACCGAATCACTCCCTGAAGAAAAATCAATTAATCTAAGAAAGTCAGTTAAAACGAGTCTTGTCTGTCTAATATAGCCCAGCTTAATCTAGCCTAGTCTAACTTCTTAAGTCCTGTCTAGTCCATTCTTCGCCATATAGCTTTTGAATAATTACCTAATCCTAATCCACCTCCAGGATCTAGCCTAGCCACGTGCTGCTTAAACGCCCTTCGGACGGTGTTATCCAGCTGTCCCCATGACGTAGCGGCGCCGACGCTGGTGTGTGCGATGGCGATTTCGGCTGTGGCGTTGGATCCGTCGCCATCGTCCTCGTAGTGCTCGTTGTAGTACTTCTCGAAGCTCTGGGGTTGGCCGAGGTAAACCGAAATGGCGATCTTCTTGCCGTCGGGTTCGACCTCCGGGGCGACTTCTTCCGTGGGTAGGAGATCGTTCAGAGGGTCGATGCTGTTGCTGTTGTGGATCTCCGGCTGGATGTTGTTCTGGCTGCCGCTCACCATCCTCTGCAGCCGCTCGTTATTTTGCTTGAGACTCAACATTTCACTCTAGAAGACAAAAAAAAAAGGAAAATTAATTCAGAATTAGTCGTGAAAAATAGACAAATTGTCTAATTTTGTCAAATTTATTTCTTACTTTCATTTTCATCACAGTGTCCTTCAAGCTTTCTAGTTGGTGCGCCGAGCTTAAAGCTTCCAGCCTGATGTCGGTCAGGACCAAATCCTTCTCCCGCAGCTGCTTTTGCAGTTCTTGGACTTCTTGTCCGCTGTCAGTGGGGGCCGAAGGCGGAGGACTAGGCTGTCTTTCGTTCTCGCCATCAGTTTGACACTGAACTTTTGTCACTTTCGCATTTCTCGAGAACGCTTTGGTAAATGAACTCCTCAACTAAATACATAAGGTATTAGTCAATTATTAGAATTAGACCGTTTAGTTCCATATATCAAGTCTGGTGTGTCTATATTTATCTGTTTAGTCTTGTCTGTATATACCTGTCAGTCTAGTTTTGTCTGTCTAGTTTCTCTGGCTACAATTTCTAGTCTGCCTAGTCTGTCTAATCTGCCTAGTTTGTCTAGTCTGTCTGTTTGTCTGTCTGTCTAGTCTGACTAGTCTGTCTGTCTGTCGATGTGTCTGTCTAGACTGCCTAGTCTGTTTGTCTGTCTAGTCTGCCTAGTCCACCTGTCTGGTCTACCTGGTCTGTCTGGTCTACCTGGTCTGCCTGGTCTGTCGGGTCTGTCGGGTCTGTCTGGTATGTCTGGTCTGTCCGGTCTGTCCGGTCTGTCCGGTCTGTCTGGTCTGTCTGGTATGTCTGGTCTGCCTGGTCTGTCGGGTCTGTCTGGTCTGTCGTGTCTGACTGGTCCGTCTAGTCGGTCTTGTCTTGCCTGTCTTGTCTTGTCTGGCTAGTTCTGTCGGTCCAATCTTGTCTTTTTAGTCCGGTAAAGCTAATGTAAAATAAAGCAGTCAATGATTTACTAAACTAATTTGACTTTGAGATAAGTAGTGAGTCTAGTTGAAATGAGTGTAAATTATTTTTACCCAGCCTTTTTTCTTCTTCTTGTCGTGCTTGTCCAGACTGCAAGCAGATGACAGACTCGACACGCTGTCTGTGGAGGCTTGTCTGGCGAGGCCGTGGCCGACAATTCCAGCCTGAATGCTCTGAGCCCTCAGCGATTCCATCGCTGCTCTCAACTCCGCCAACTCTGAATCCTAAACAGACAACAATATTCAACTTTGTAGACAACACTATGTTATCTAAATAGATGCTTTATTAATTAGTTTTATCTACGACCACTATTGTAAATGCCCATTATTGTACAGTTCGTGGACTATGTAAATACATCATAACATACACGTATGTAACAGTCCGCGATTAATGATAAGTTATGATTTATAACACACACGTGCGTTTGGTTTACGATTCTTTGATTGGTTGAGAGCTGCTACTACGTGCTCATACGTTGCTATATCAAACTAACGGAAATTGACATTGCGTACATTGGGTTGCCTATATCTATGACCTCTCTTATTCCAGTTTAACTCAAATAAGTACTAAATAATAAGGTATGTAACTATTAAGAATGTATTTCTTTCCATTTCTTTCAAGTTATATAATGTCGAGTAACAGTTATATATGAAAATACAAATGTTTGTTTATTATAATGTTTAAATAATGTACCTAATAAGAAATAAATTTGCTACATCAAACATATTTTTCTTATTAAACAGAAACAAATTAGTGTGGTCGTAGATAAAGTATAGTAAATAACTCGAGTTGTAAGGCAATTGCGTTCTCGCGGAATTACTGTTCCGCTCGTACGTAATATGCTTCTTACAACTCTCGTTACGTAATTTACTATTAATGTAAATTAGTTTTAGTTTACATATACTGTGTACTCATATACTCATAGATTAGTTACTAGAGAAAAGTGTGTTTTAGGCCAAAAAATGTCTTTTAGGCCAACAAGTGTTTGTTGAGCTCAACTCTACCACCTGTGAATCCTAAACAGACTACAATATCCAAGTTTGTAGACAACACGGTTTGTAGACAACTAAATAGTTGCTTTATTAACTTGTTTTAAAATGAATTAGTTTAAGCAATCTTAGATTAGTTTTTAGAAGAATGATGAGAAGTTAGAGAAGAATGATCAAAATCGGGATTTATTAATCGACAAAGTTGTTTTGCTTTGTCTACTTGGTGTCTATGTGGACTTACCTTTTTTTCTGCAGTTGATGTCAAATGCTGAAGTCTTTGCGTCATCGAAGACAAACTCTGTTCGAAGGCCGAGACAACGTGAGCCTGCAAGAAATTGAACTATTTGAAATAATACATCGAATATATTCACCAATTGACAGACTATATACTAAAACTAGACAGAAATTATATTCTCTGAAGGGTTATCTAGTATTACATTTTTTAATTAGACTTGTATAGTTTGTCTACGCCGCACACTGGGCCGGATTACAAATTTACGGCGACAAAAATAAAAAGCAGTTCATTTAATTTTTTTTTTGCCTCAAATATTATTTTATGATGACACTATGATCATCTTAATATAAAATGAGTCTATATTAGATGTACATGCCCTGCCTCTATTAATTAAAAATACAATATTAAGTGGAAAAATATACTTATGACAAAAGTGCTAGTGCAACATTTTTTTTTAAAGTTCACGACTGATATTCGTCAAAATCAATATCGTCATCACTAGCTGCACCTTTTTCATCATCACTAACGATATCATCAGTAGTTTCTCGTGAACATTCTTCATTGAGATAGTTGGGCATTCGAGACTTTCCTAATGCTATCTCATTCCATTTTTATTTTTTCCTTGTGGGTTTTGTCCTATAACTAGTGATTAGAGGATCTGATGATATAAGTAACCATTTCAAAATATCCGTAATCGTATTAATTCTTGAAATTTTCCTGGAGTGGTATTGTCTAATATGTCTTATGGACTAGCCTCTATAACATCTTCTGAGAGAAGGTCTACAGGAAATGGAAGTGATTTTATTATGTCAGCCCAATGCATCAATAATTTATGGACACTCGCACAAATTCTATAACATCCATAATTTATATTTGAGCACCACAGCTTCGTTTTTAGATACACTGGCATGCAATGGATAATATTTTTTTTTGCTTCCGGCACCACGTGATATGAGGGATATATATCAGTCCCTCTAGTTTTAGCTCCTTTCTGAATCTTCAATTATGAGTACTGTATGGCCTTACTCTCTTAGATGGTGATGAATAGTGAGCCGTTTTCATTCCTCTCAATCTTTTAGAAGTTCCACTTAATGTAAGTCCCAGCACCTCCGCCGGACTTCTTTTGAAAAAAGGTGCAATTTTAAGTAAGGTGGAACGATGTGGAAGGGATGATTGCTTTCCTAGAATTGTTAATGTTTGTTTTGTCTCACAAACTATTTAATTTAACGGAACTATGTGGAACTTTTTTAAAAATCAATATATTCAGTATATTACAAGGTTTATTAGTCGTAGTTATTACATGTAAATAGATACTTGACGCTATATTCTCCTTATTTAAAAAGTTCACAATTTTTGAGTGCAAACACAAAACAGGCGCAGTTAGTTACTTTGTGAAATATCGAGCGCATTTATAACTTCTTGGTACCGAAGGGACAAGAGAGATGTTTGATATGTTCCCACAACCAATAGTATTGCTTTCTCGCATTAATTTGTTTGTATTATTGTGAATGGGTTATCAAATAATACATTTTAAGTGGTTTTGATTAATTGTGAGACATTGTAAAATTCTATTTTTGTTCTAAATTTGAAATTCGAATCAATTTTCGAAGCGGCTGTACCATGGTGCTGTACCATCGACCATCTACAAACACTGCGTACTCTAATAGAGAAAGCCACTGAATTCAAATTCTCCACGCAAGTAGCGTTTATTGACTTTCATAAAGCCTTTGACTCGGTAGAGACGTCGTGAATCCTAAAATCACTACGGAACGCTAGAATAGACTCTAGATCCGGGATGGGCAACCTACGGCCCGCGGGCCAACTGTGGCCCGAGAAAGTGCTTAATGCGGCCCGCGAAAATCATAAATTTAAAATGCCTTTGATGCCGGCAGATCGCAGAACTCAATATTACTTTTAATTTTGGTATAGATTCTTGAGACAAATTGGCGAATTCTTAAAAATATTGGAAATGTTGATTTTCAGTATTTGCGGTATGGTATTTCCACGAGTTTTGAGGATTGTAAAATTGCTGACTTTCGTAAAGGGTCGAGGCTTGACGCAAACACTAATGCGCACAAACACGTGAATGCGCACGCTTGCATCGCAGGTGCGTGCAGGAAAAAATAATTCTGGCCCGCGTCAGCTAGCTCGAACCATGACTGGCCCTTCACCTAAAAAGGTTGCCCTCCCCTGCTCTAGATCATAATCAATATCTATATCATCATCAAAAATATCTATACAAATGCGACGCTCTATGTTAAAATTGAAGAAGGACTAAACACCAACAACATAAATATAGGGATATATATATATATATATATATATATATATATATATATATATATATATATATATATATATATATGTTGTATTGTTTTCTCGGGGATTCCGCGTTGATGTTGAGGGTTGGTTCTGAAAAGAACCGGATTCTCGACGTTTCGGCGAACTAACATTGGCCATTCTCAAGAGATATATGCGTCCGTGCGGGTCAACGGTTAGACGCATACTGAGAGCTCGTTCGTGCGGTGCGACTACTTATAGCTGTCTGGCTTCGGGTCATGCGCGTTGTGTGCGGTGCTTCGGTTCGGTTGTTTGTTTGTCTTGTTGGTCGTACATGAGTCTGGGGTGTCTGGGGTTGCATTTTGAGGGTGGATATGATCGGTCGCCATGCTGGGGGCAGTCTCAAGGAATCGTCTCTCGTGTTCATGCAGTAGTCTCGTTTTTCTATCTCTATGGCTTCTCTGTATACTCGTGACATTTCGTGGCTAATCTGTGCAAGAGTCCTTGAATTTCTAAAGTCCATCCAGTGACCGGTGTTTGTGTGTTGGACAAGTGCCGATGAAACTTTGTCTCTGTGTCTGACTGAAACTACATGTTCTTGGATCCTAGCAGATATTTTTCTATTGGTACGTCCAATGTAGGTTCGTTCACATGTTCCGCAAGGTATTTCGTAAATTCCATGGGATTCTAACGGGATGGTGTCTTTAACGCTGCGTAGCATGGAGGATATTTTCTGGTTAGGTTTGAAAATGGTGTCGATGTTGTGTCTTTTAAGAATTCTGGAGATTTTGTCAGTTGATCCATGAACATATGGTAGGTATGCTGTGCTAACGGGTTTCTGGCGTTCTTCAGTTCTCTGGCTACTGTTCTCTGTACGACGAAAAGCTCTGGATATTAAGCTGTTTGGATATCCATTTGAAGAAAGAGCTTCTCGTAAGTTCCTCAATTCTTTCGGTAAGTTCAGCTGGTCGGCTAGTCTTTTTGATCGGGTGGTAAGAGTGTTTACTACAGATGCTAGTTGTTTGGGATGATGGTGCGAAGAAGCGTTCAGATATCTGTCTGTATGGGTTGGTTTCCGGTACACAGTGTGACTCAAGGTGCCGTCAGGTCTCTTCTGTACCAAAACATCCAAGAAAGGAAGTCGTTGATGCTTTTCTATCTCCATTGTGAATTTAATTTGGTCGTGTTGGGAGTTAAGATGGGTAAGGAATTTGTCCAGCTCTGGTCTGCCGTGGGGCCAGATTACAAATGTGTCGTCAACATATCTTAACCAGAGTGTAGGTTTAAGTGTGGCTGATGAGATTGCCTTTTCCTCAAAATCTGTAAGAAATATGTTGGCTATTACTGGGGATAGAGGTGAACCCATTGGTGCTCCTAGGACTTGTTTGTATATTTGACCACCGTACCTAAAGTATGTATTCTTTAAACAATGTACTGCCAGATCTGATACGTACTTTTCTGGTTTTAATTTTGATCTTATGATGTTTAAGGTCTCAGGGACCGGTACTTTTGTGAATAAAGATACAATGTCAAAGCTCACAAGGAGGTGGCCGGACTGGAGTTGGTGACTTTTCAGTATGTCTATGAAGTGTTCAGCATTGCGGACATAGGAATCACAATCTTCGGCGTATGGTTGTAAACATTTTGCTAAATGTTTCGCAAGAAGTTGGACCGGTGAACCAGCGGAGCTTACTATTGGTCGTAGTGGGGCTCCATCTTTGTGGATCTTTGGCAAACCATATATCTTGGGACACCGTGAAGATTTCTCCCTTGGTATAAGATAATTCATTGTTTCCTTGTCAATGCTAGAGCTTAGGATCTTTTGTCTGGTAGTTTTCTCAAGATAGGTTGTGGGGTCCGTTGTACTGGGCAGATAAGCTGGATCATCTAAGATTGTGGTCATTTTTTGTTTATAGTCAGCACTGTTCATGACTACAGAGCAATTTCCTTTGTCAGCTGGTAGGACCACAATGCTGTTGTTTTCCCTTAGTGCCTTGAGGGCTTTGAATTCCTCGTATGAGATGTTTCTTGTCGGTGGTTTGGCAGATCTTAAAATGTGGCATGTTTCCTGTCTTATTGTCTCGGCTAATGTGGCAGGGAGTTGTGAAATAGCAGTCTCGACACCAGTGATTATGTCTTCTTTGGGAAGGCGAGTTGGTGCTATTGCAAAGTTAAAACCCTTGGCCAGTACGGTTTTGGTAGGTTCGTCAAGGGGCTGGTCTGAAAGATTGTAAACCACTTTGTCGATGTTGAGTGGTTTTGGTGCAGGTTTTTGTCTCCGTCTGAGAAGGTTGTATTTTTCTTTCTGTCTATTGGTAATTAATAATCTATTCTGTTCGGCTCTGTTGGGTTTCAGAAATGAAATTATCAGAGGAAAATCGAGAGTATCCGACGTTACTGAACGAATAGCGCAGTTAAAATGGCGTTGGGTCGGACACGTCGCAAGACAAAGCAACAAAAGGTGGATTGCTAGAATTATCCAGTAGCGACCTAGAGAAACAACAAGGAGCAGGGGTCGTGCACAAAGAAGGTGGTTGGACAACATTAAATCGATCGCTGGTAAAGACTGGCATCGCAAAGCCCAAAATCGCCAGATGTGGAAGACTTACGAAGAGGCTTATGTCCAGAAGTGGATGATTGGAAGCTGAAGAGAAGAAGTTTGTCTAATCTTCATAGACTAGTTAGCGAAGACAAACTATGTTCGAAGTTACAGGTAAAGTGAGCCTTCAAGTAATTAAAGTACGGTATAATCTTGATAATCCGACACATGACGGGCCTAGAATCAAAACCGGCAATCTCAACTTTGACTTTGACTAAAAAAAGTTGCATACGTCAAGTTTTTTGTACATTTCTGATCTACTAGAATATGTTTTCAGTGAGTACCAAATATGGCAAAATCCTATGTAAAATCGGCTTTAAAACTTTTGCTCAGAAACAAAACCGGCAATCTCCGTGACACTTTCAGCATCAAAGACGGTAATCTCCATTTTGGCCAATCAGAGATGGTGGTGGAGTTCACGTGATTACCAATTCTGCACGTGCGTTATGTTTCGTGTTACAAACCTTCTTTATGCTTAGTTTAATGAACAATATGGAATTGAATGCTGCAATGGAAGTGTTTGTGTCTCCTGTTGAGCCGAATAGGGCTCGAAAAAGAATTCGAGATCCGACAATATAGAAAAGTAATGTGCGTAAAAGTGCCAGGTAAATTATTTATCTTGTAGTAAATACTTTCATACAATAGCTCATGATGTGTATAGTAAACTAAAAAATATGAAATCTTTTACATTATAGATACTCTTCAAAACAATTACCAGAATATCCAACCTGCGGCCATAATACAAAATAATATCAATGTGCATCGTTGACAATGAAAGAAATTAAAGAATTTCATACCGCATTTTATGCAACAAAAGATAAACTTTTGCAAGATGCGTTTATTTTAAAGTATTTCACGGTTGAGGTGTGCAAACGTCGTCGTCCCAAAAATGAGGAACACAAGGCAAAAGCTACAACTGTAAAATGCTTTGTAAGAAATTCTTTAAAAGAGAGCGTTCCTGTTTGCCAGTCGTCGTTTTTAAAAATATTAATTATTACAAAACATCGCTTGTCACACGTCATGAAACATTTTGCGAGTACCGGCCAAGCACCAACTGAAAAAAGAGGGGGAGACAGGAAAACTCCTAAATTCGAAATGAAACAAGCGGCTGTTCAAAAGTTTATTAACAATTTTAAGTGCATTGAATCTCATTACTGCCGTTCATCTACTAAGAGATCATACCTTCCTTCAGATTTATCTATCCAAAAAATGTATAAAACGTATGATGCGCAGTCTCCTCCAGAGGAAAAAGTAAAGCTGTCGTATTTTCGAACAATTTTTAACACAAAGTACAATTTGAGTTTTACAACACCTCGCACTGATGTGTGCTCTACTTGTCTACAACTGACAGAAAAAATAAAACGCTGTGCAGAAGAAGAAGAAAAGAAGAAGTTAACCGATAAAAAAATTCACAAAGTAAGGGCAGATGCTTTTTTTAAACTATTAAGAGAAGATAGAGATGACTTGGTGACAATATCGTTTGACTGCCAAAAGAACTTGGTTCTTCCAAAAGTACCAGATCAAAGTGCCTACTACTCAAGGCAGTTGTACTTGTACAACTTTACAATTGTACAGGATACATCAAAATCTAAACTTGGCAAAGAAAATGCTTTCTCCTATTATTGGACAGAAAATGAATATGGTAAAGGTTCCAATGAGGTAGCATCCGCTGTGTTTGATAGGCTTAATAAAATAGATTTGAGAAGTAACCAAAATATTACTGTTAGGTTAATGGCAGATAGATGCACCGGCCAAAACAAGAATAGTGTTCTTATTGGAATGTGTTGTAAGTGGTTGGCAGCTGATGCTCCATTGAATCTTGACAAGTTGGAAGTTGTCTTCCCAGTAGTAGGCCACTCCTTTTTACCTGCTGATAGGGTGTTTGGCACATTGAGAAAAATATAAAAAAACTTGAAGTAATAACACAACCTGAAAAATATCTAGAACTATTTTCAAAAATTTAAAGAGAGCCATTTGGGTAAGGAATGCATTGTTTATGATTGGAAAAAAAGTGTTAAAGATGTTTTAAAACTCCCGGGAACATGGCACTTTTAATTTAAAGAAACCAAACGATTTTATCTTAAGAGGTGTCGGACTGGTAATATTCTAGTAAGAGGTGAACTTTATTACCAAAACGATCTACAGGTCTTTAAAGGAATCACAAAAAGGGGAAAAACAGCCAAGAATGATAAACCCTGATCAAATAAGCAGCAGTCTTCAGCAGCTTAACAACCTCAAATTAATTGATGTAAACAATCTACTTACCAAACACTTTAGGAATAATTGGCAAAATTTGGAAGAACTCCAATTGTATGATGCTATTATTCCTGCCGAAATGCCAAGAAATCAAACTGACAATCCAGATGAATTGTTAGAAACCCAAGAACTCCACAATGAAGATGATGTTAATTGCGAATTTATCCCAGAAATTCAGTTCAATAGTTTTAATATAAACAGGATTTTGTTTAATCACTATTTTCTGTATTTGTTAATAGTTTACAAGTTTCTATTATTTTTTATTTTTATTCTATGTAAATGTTTTGAATAAAGTTTTGGTTTTGCATTAACGTCGTATTTTATTGCTTATTTTATCGCAACTTTATCCATTTCAGTAACAAAATCGGCTACTTACAAAATCTCCTACTTTTGGAAACAAGAGCGGCAATGTCCATATTTAATTATTTAATTTTGAAAAATACTTTTGAAAAATACGAGTTTTAGGTATAATTATAATTCATTATTTCTTCTACTCATATTAACTTTAGCATAATATAAACTCCTTCCTTTAATACCAATAATAAAGTCATAGCAGTTTTTCCTTAATATCTCGAAACTATGAAAGTGGGAGATTGCCGGTTTTGATTCTAGGCCCCTCACATATGGGACCAGACAACCGCCGGATTGTCAAAAAAAAAATCGGATTATCACGATTAAAACAAAACAATAACAATTTTACATATTTTATGTACAATTGAGCCACGTGGAGGAAATTAACAGTGGTGACATAGACAAGCGACTGGACAGAGTAAGAACAGGACAGAGGAACGTGGAGTAACTCACCACACGAAATGAGTTTTAAGAGCTCGTAGGGGTAATGAGCGGCTGTAACCCCGAGAGGGGTGTATAACACTGTATGAATACGTACAATTGTATTTAAGAAAGAATAAAATATGTATGTATACATATACATATATATATATATATATATATATATATATATATATATATATATATATTATAAATATATATATATATATATATATATATATATATATATATATATATATATATAGGTAAATGTGTACATAAAAAAAATATATAGAAACTGGCGTCAAGGCGTCTGCTTGTGACGTTAGATGCTTGTAAATCGTCAGATGTAAATCAAATTAGGAAGCCAATGAAAGAAATCAGCTGTTATCAATTCTAAAGTGTGTAAATTTTTTAAACTCTGCTGAACAAAAGTCTTTGTTTGATGCCAAAAACTCCCCCTATATCAACAAATCAACTCTAGGTAACTTAGAGCTATTTGCCTTGGTGAAACCTTGTCGCATGTTTTGAGAACACAAAACTAAACAACTGATCAATGGAAATCACTAAATACTTTATAAACAGTGCAGAGATCGTCGAAGTTCGTACGAAGTTTACAAACACGTGACGTAATTCATTCTGATTGGTGTTCAACTTATCAAGGCGGACGGACTGCTGTATTTTGAAGTTTTGTTTTATTATAGTATATTAAAGAACGACTTCAATAAGCGCGGTTTTGTAGCACGCGTCCATATTTAGAAAACGAGCGTAGCGAGGAGTTTTCTAATGGACAAGAGCCAAAAACGCCTTATGAACGAGTTTTTTTATACTATTTTTTTCTATTTTGCACCCTTTTATGCCATTTCTAAATAAAAAAATCGCCGATACATATTGAGAAAATTGTATCACACGCGGCGATCCATAACTGCGCGCATATGAGTGCTGTTATGAGTCCATAACAGACGCAAAATAGAAAAAAAATATCAATCTCGTACTAAAAATGAAAATAAATACATTTTTCACAATCTATTATTCCCATCTAATTAGGTAAACACAATGTTTTTGTGATTCTTGGTTACTGTCATCATGCCCATTGTAGAGTGGAATTAGCTTGGTTAGAATCGTCAAACAAGCTTTTAGAGTTAAAAGCAGGGTGTTTTGGCCAGACTTTTTTCCAAGAATACTGGATGGTGTCGGTTTTGACGCCAGTTTATTTCAGTGCGCGAGGTTTATATCAGGCGCGGGGTAGAAAGAAAAGACACGTGTTTGCCCAGAGCACAGGATTACTGACCGTGCCAGATTAAGCAGCCGCCGGATTATCAAGACTATACTGTATTCGAAATAACATATCGAATATATTCAACAATTAGCAGAATAAATACTAAACCTAGACAGAAATGATATACACTGAATGGTTATCTAGTATTACATCGTTTATTTAGACTTGTATGACTTGTTTAAACTTCATAAACTAGTTACACTTTTACAATTAGTGTTCCTAGTTTGGCAACACTGTCGGATTTTATAAAAATTGGCATTTATGAAAACCATTTAGTGTTCGCAAATTTGCATTTCACAAAAAATCCTCTCATTTCAATGTTGTCTACATTTTTTACCAATTCCGTCAGCAAATGAGGAATCCACTCTAATAAATTGCGAAGCCTGACGTAACGCGTCGTGCCAAAAAAATGCTAAAAACATTTTACTAAAATAATAAGCCTACAATTAACTTAAGAAAAAGATTTAATCTATAATTAAATTACCAACCAATTTCATGAATTATTATATTCAATCATCTAATCAATCGTGAGAAGAAACTTAGAGACCAAGTAAGACTAGACAGACACGGCTATTCAACACTAGATAGAGAAAACTAGACAGACAAGACTAGATGGACAAGACTACAAAGACAAGACTAGACAGACAAAACTAGACATATACGATTAGACAGAAAAGGCTTGACAGGCAAGACTAGACAGATAAGACGAGACAGACAAGAGTAGACATAAAAAGACTATATAGTACTTCAATTAATTATTATCAAAGTGGTCGAAGTCGTGACCAAGTTTGTTGAGTTTATGGCACACTAAAACTGAATACCATTTATTACGGCGTGATTTCTCTGCAGTTTTCTTTGATTTCCACAATTTAATTGTTGCAATTGGAACAATGAGATTTTTTCCGGAATTGTCGGTCGCTTGCACAATGCACACTTAACGCTACAAAGACAAGACGAGAAATAGGGCTCCTTCAGGAAACAATAAGGAAATGGCAGTTACTGACACAATTGAATTGTTACTAGTTGCATTTGGTTTTATAGACGCAGATCCTTCGAATAGATTCCGAAGAAAACTATGGAAATTTATAAGTAAAGAAAGATTGTATAGCTTAAAGCAGATGGATTAGACACACTAGACTAGACACAAAAGACTAGACAGACAAGAGCATACTTATAACTAGAGAGACAAGATAAGATAGACTAGATTTGATAGACTAGATTAGATAGACTAGATAGACTAGACATACTAGACGCAGTAGATGGACTAGACAGACTAGAGAGAATAGACAAATTAGACAGACTAGACTACACAGACAAAATTAGATCTACAGGACTAAACAGACAATAATAAACCGATAAGACTAGATAAACAAGAATAAGATAGATGGAATTAGACAAGACCTCACAGGTTAAATAAGTTGTTGTTGAATAGGCAATTAGTGTTTCTTTCTTTTGTTTGTTAAATGATTATTGGCTGAAATCGTGCAAGTTTTTAATATATTGGCGGTAGAATTTCAAAACACCATTGTTTGTGCCCACTCGCGCCATATCCACGACAAATAAGTCAAATATTATTAACCATAAGGACTAGTTATATAACGCGAAATGGACTGAACTGGGTCACGAAATTACGTTGTTTTTACACCGCGACTATAATTTAAGAGTGCAGACTTAATCTTATGGGTAAAACAAAATAGACAAGAACAGACAAATTAGCCTAGATAGACAAGATTAGATTGGGTATATTGGAAAGACTAGATTGGGTAGATTGGACAAGACTAGATTGCGTAGATTGGACAAGACTAGATTGGGTAGATTGTACAAAACTAGATTGGGTAGATTGAACAAGACTAGATTGGGTAGATTGGACAAGACTAGATTGCGTAGATTGGACAAGACTAGATTGGATAGATTGGACAAGACTAGATTTGGTAGATTGTACAAGACTAGATTGGGTAGATTGAACAAGACTAGATTGGGTAGATTGGACAAGCCTAGATTGCGTAGATTGGACAAGACTAGATTGGGTAGATTGGACAAGACTAGATTTGGTAGATTGTACAAGACTAGATTAGGTAGATTGGACGAGACTAGATTGGGTAGATTGGACAAGACTAGATTGGGTAGATTGGACAAGGCTAGATTGGGTAGATTGGACAAGACTAGATTGGATAGATTGGAGAAGACTAGATTGGGTAGATGGGTAAATAATAACTCAGCAGCATAATCTAGTCTTTTATTAATATTTCTGAATATAGAATTGCCTGTCTTGTCTCATTTATGCAAATTTCTTCTAAATTTTAAAGTTTACTAAATTCCCATGTTTTTTTTTGATTAGATTCACCTTGTAAGTGCTTGTTCAACACCGCATAATATTGATTATATAAGTTTCGCTACTTTTTGTATCTACTTTTATTTAGCCAACGACATTAGAATAAATTAGGTATTAATATTCAAGACGTGGAAACTTTTCAAATCCGGACGTACGTCTTACTTCAGCTACACTGAGTTAGTAGTCTTACTTGTTACACAATTTCACAGAAAACTTGTTTGGTTTGCCAATAAAGATTTCTTTAATTTCGTCTATCTAGTCTTGTCTGTATAGTCTCGTCTGAATAGTCTTGTCTGTCTAGTCTCGTCTGTTTAGTTTTGTCTGTATTATCTTGTCTGTCTAGACTTGTCTGTTAGTCTTATCTTGTTTGTCTAGTTTTATCTCATGCGGCTCTTTGCTTAGGCATTTGCAGCTCTTAAAAAATCGCACTTCGTTCAAATAGTTGAGCTTCGAGCATTCATTTTTTTACAATAGTTTTTTATTTATTTATCAAATTGAATGGATTTTCAAGAAATCGAATAGAGAAAAGAGCAGGGAAAGAAATGGTTTTCCGGTGGAGATCTAAGTGGATCAGCTAGGAAAATTACCTCCTTTGGCTTTAAATTTGTGGACAGACTATGTTTCAAAACAAAATTTCTTAGAAAGTTTAGAAAATTTGCAAATTTTCAAAATGTTTTAAATTAACATCGAGAATTTCAGTATGCAATTTATGGACGAATTATTGAATATTTCCGGACAATTTACACATCGACTTGCTCCTCTTGTGGTGTGGTTTCTGTGTGCCCAAAATGATTTCGCTGCTCTTTACCGTTCTCGAAAAAATCGAAAAAAACCGAGAAAGCATGTATTTTTCGAACGAAATGATGGAAAATTTTTGTCGAAAATTTTTTTGCTAATTTTTTTTCGTGACTTTTTTTTTTGGTTACAAGAAGGAAATCGAAGTGCTGAAAACGGTTTTCCAGTTTATTTTGCTCTAAAGTTACAAATAAACACATGTTACATTTTTTTCGCTGTACACAATCACACATTTAATACTGATTTGACGGTGTCATAACTTTTGAACCGCTCACCACAGAGACTTCTGGTCTTCACCAATAGATTCAGCGTCACAAAATTAGTCGCAGAATGTATATAATATTCCCTGCGAAGCTATTAGTTACGAAATACCATCGACTGGGGAAGTCTAGACCGCAGAAACGACGAATTGGGAGAAAGTCGATTTTTTTCAAAATCATTATTTTTGGGGTTACAGCAAAATTCAAAAGCGTTTCTGAAAGCATTTTTGCTGCTGATTACAGATATGCAAATTATATTTCGCTAGCTCTTTCGGTTCACTTTCGCTTGCAAAAATTGAAGAAATTTTTATGAAATTTCGGCGCTCTAGTGGAGATCTCGAAAAGTCGTGCATTTACCGCAGAGAATCTTATTGTATCCATAGGAAAATGACCTTCTGAAAACGATGCCGCAATCCGTTTTTAATTATCTGTAACCGTTTCCGAGATATCTACTTAGCAAATCGAGAATCGGGAAAAATTTCAGTTTGCAATTTATCGACGAACTATTAAATATTTTCGGACAATTTACACATCGACTTGTTCGTCTTGTCGTGTAGTTTCTGTGTGCCCGAAATGATTTCGCTGTTCTTTACCGTTTTCGAAAAAATCGAAAAAATAACGAGAAAGCATGAATTTTTCGAACGAAATGATGGAAAATTTTTGTCGAAAATTTGTTTGAAAAATTTTTTCGTGATTTTTTTTTTGGTTACGCGAAGGAAATCAAAGTGCTGAAAACGGTTTTCCAGTTTATTTCGCTCTAAAGTTACAAATAAACAAGTTTCATATATTTTTTCGCTGAGACACACCAAGACTCACCACAAATACAAATACGTTTGAACAATGTTTTTTTCTTGTTTATTTCCTTGTTTAGTTTTAAGGTTATAAACCGATCAGGCTCGCCTGTCATTCTGCGAAAGAAAGCGAGAAAACGCATTATTATAGTAATATACACTGAGAAAAAGAGAAAGAAAATGAGAGCGTGCGGTATAGAAATATACAATGGAAGAAAGAGAAAGAAACAAACTCGGCGTATAACGAAAGAGAGAGAGCGCGGTATAGAAATATACACTGAGAGAAAGAGAAAGAAACTAACACGGTGTATAACAAAAGAGAAAGCGCGGTGTATAGAAATATTCATTGAGAGAAAGAGAAAGAAACTAACGTTTTCTGCCGAATCACTCATACCGAGACCTCCCTAAAGGAACTTCGTTCCAAAAAGGGTCACAGAAAAACAGCAAATTTGTTGGAGTATAAAAGGAATGAGTTTAATCATTAAATTGGATTGAATTAAAGTAGTATTTACCCGTGGAGCGGTACTGTCGTACATTTACGGCCTTGCATTTCGTTCTTATACTTTCTATCCGACTTGTGTAGTACAAATGTCTTACACGATATAGAACAAATGTATAGTACAAATGTATAGTACAAATGTTTGACACGAGTAGAGTAGCCAGGCGAGTACTTTGTAGAGTAGAGCAACCATTCCCGTAAAAACCCGCAAAAACTTTAAGTAGAGCAGAGTAGCTGATAGAGTATAGTTCTTTACCACGGTTGGAAAGTAACTCTACTCTACTGATCCCCACCATTGGGGGGATACCGGGTTATTAACTACCCATCAAACACTGCGGCCAAATGACCTATTGTATTTTGCCCACAGTTTTCACTTCATAGGCCCAGAAACCCAGGTGTCGTTTAAATTGGCGTTAATTTAATTACACATTTATCTTCTGGTACAGATGCGGCCGATACTCGCTCCCGGGATAGAACCCGAGACCTCCAGATTTGTAGTTAACGCTCTAACTCTGTATACGAGGCCGACCTGTGAAGTCTTGCTTTGTTTGTGTATTTATTTCTAGTCTATTTAATTTAATATTGGTAGAACAATATTTTTGAATGTGAAAGTGACCTAAATTAAATGACTAATTAAAACCAAATGTACACTAAATCATCTGAATCTACGCAAGACTAATTTCCATTTTTCGTTTTAAATTTTGAACCTACTTTAAATATATAAATCTTAGTGTCCTCACTGACTGATTCGTCAACGCACAGCCAAAACCGTTTAACCTACGAACGTAAAGTTTGGCTTTTATAACGTAAACACCCATTAAAGAAGAATTTTTCTAAATTTCGTTTCCGGGGGATAAAAAGGGGAGCCAAAGTTTTTTGTTAGCATGTGTATATCTCAGAAAGGGAAAATGTTGCAGATATGAAATTTGGTATTAAGATTCGTTTTTAATTAAGAGACAATTAAGAGTATTTCAGTTTCATTTTTTGAAAATCCAATAAAGGGGGCTGAAAATTAGGGATTTAATATTTTTATAATCTCTGTCTCTGAAACCAAATATGCTACAATTGTAAAAATTGTTAATTAGATTTCACAAAATAGAGATAAACGGGTTTAACCATTTTCCGAAAATCTCGGAAAAAAATGAAGAAATGAGTGTATTACCATTTTCCAAAAATCCAGTTAAAAGAGATAGAAAGGAATTGTTTAAAAAGTTAGAAACCATTTAGAAAGCTTTGACATAAACGTAGACATAAGACTAAGTCACAACACAGACAAGAATGCACATACTAGACTACACAGACATGATTAGGCAGACAAGACTAGACAAACAAGACTAGACAGACAAAACTAGACAGATAAGACTAGATATACAAGACTAGACAGACAAGGCTAGACAGACAAGACTAGACAGACAAGACTAGACAGACAAGATTAGACAGACAAGACTAGATAGATATATTTTAACTGTTTGAGGCAAGACAAGTTTTAATTAGTATGTGAGTCGGTTTATACTTGATGAAGTATTATTAGTCAAAGTTCACAGGATTGCGAAAACAATTTTCAAAAATTCAAAAGGAAACCAATTATCTGTATCAGTTTCCCATCGAGATTATTCGCAGCCTACGCAGAACAAATCCGAAGACATTTAGGCCGAAACGATAAAGATCTCGTAAAGAACGGCATTACGATTGTGATTACACGTAACTGTTGCAAAACGTTAACGACGCAAATTGGCGGATAACCGATTATTATTTATCCATTCCGTCTACTTATCTGCACTGTTTTCTGCAAAAAGTAAAAACCCAAACTAAATCTTGCGCTTGGATCTCGTTTCTGAATCCACGGCTCTCCTTATGCAGATTGCTTTGCAAATAATCGTGATTAGATATTGATCGAAGGAAAACAACTCTAGATTGAATATTTAGTTTAGTGTTTATTTAATCTCAACCAACTGATTGGCGAAAAACTAAACTATCAATTTTAGTTCATTCACGAACTTACTAATTCATTTCTAGACTGTCTTTACTCAAGCAATAGTCAGTTGAACTTACTAACTAATTCATTCTTAGAATATTTCAAGACTGTCGTCTAGATACTAATTCATTCGTAGTCTAACCTATCCTAATAGATCTATAACGGTCGCAGTACAAAGTCACTACCGAAATCTACAACATAACCTAACCTAATCCTGAAACAAACCTAATTTTCAAACAAACCTGACCTAACATAATCTTCAATCTATAGGCAGAAGAACTTTTTGAAAACTAGACTTTTACTAGACTAGAATATTAATCCATCAAGAACATACAGAGGAAGTTACTAATTATTCTTAGCCTATCTTTACTAGCCCATATACGAACTCTACTCTTACAGACCAATATTCTTACTGGATGTCCTCGGGAAACTACTTGAACAACTGCTTCTTGCCAGAATTAAAGCGGAATTGGATAAGGATAGAGGTCTTTCCGACAGGCAATATAGATTCAGAGAGGTAAAGTCGACGGTCGTTGCCGTTCTAAGGGTGATATGTGACAGAGAAAGCCACAACTGCGGATGACACGTAAGATGACAGCGCTGATAACTTTAGACATAAAAAATACTTTTAATTCTGCAGCCTGGGGAAAGATTATGGAAGAGCTAACTCACAGAAACTTTACCCAATACCTGTCGCGGCTAGTGCTCAATTACCTTTCAAATAGGATAATTCAGATGGAATCCGGCGATGAGGTCGTAGAATGTAAATAGTGGTATTCCACAGGGCTCGGTTATGTGCCTTACACTGTGGAACATACTATACGACTTCGTGTTTAGGCTCGTTTTCCATGCTGGGGTGAAAATAGTAGGAATCGCCGATGGTCTAGCTATAGTTGCAACAGGGAAAACTGAAGAAGAACTAATGAGAAAGGCAAATATCGCCATACAGCGATTCGATGAATGGCTAGAGCGGAAAAACCTTAAGCTGGTCCTTGAATAAACAGAAGCCGTACTTCTTACTGGCAACAAGAAAATAGGACCTATAAAATGTGAAATTAAAAAAGTGAATATATCACGGAAACAAGAAGAACAAGAAGTTATTGACCAGAAACTATTTCAAAGCGCACCTAAAGAAAAGCGCAGAAAAAAGCCCTAAAAATTACGTCGGCCCTAGGAAAACTATTGCCTAACACCAGCGGCTCGAAAAGCAGTAAAAGAAGGCTGCTTTACTCTGTGGTTCACTCGACCATGCTCTATGGAGCCCCAGACTGGGCTAGATCCTTAGAAAAGGCGTACTTGAAATAGATGCTCGCCTCTGTTCGGAGAAAAATGGCCATCAAAGTATGCAGTGCATATAGGACTATATCCATGGAAGCTGTGATTTTGAGTGCTGGCATCGCCCCGATAGATTGCAAAATCCATGAGAGAGTTAAATTATGCAAGGCAAGGGACTGGGAAAATAGGGCAGATAGCAAACAACCAAATGCTTGAAGACTGGCAAAAGTCATGGTGTGTGTTCAAAACTGGACATTTGATACCCAAACTGAAACCCTGGGTAACACGAAACCATGGAGAAGTCACTTCCCATCTGACACAGGCCCTCAGCGGCCGCGGATGCTTCACGGAATATTTACATTGTTTTGGCAGAGCGAGTGACGCAATGTGTTAGTACTGTGGTGACGTGGACAGTGAACTTCATACCGTCGTTGAATGCAGTAGGTTAGGTTAGGTTAGAGTTAACTCAAACCGTCAAACCTCAAACCTCAAATTAACCGTATCTGTCATATATGATAGATTAGTTACCTATCCCAACGGGAAATTGTCTTCGTTCAATTGGCTGCTGTGCTATTAAGAAAGTACATAGCGGTGTTCCACAAGGCTCACTTATGGGCCCATACGCTGTGGAACATAGTTTACGATGGGGTACTAAAACTTGACATGCCAGAAGGGGTAGACATTATCGGTTTTGTAGATGATCTCGGCGTGATGGTATGTGGCAGAACGGAGCAGCGGTTGATGCGGAGTAAAAATGAAGCCATACAACAGATAGACAAGTGGATGGAGGAGAAACAGCTGAAGCTGGCACCTTAAAAGACGGAGGCAGTTCTCTTAACAGGTAAGAGAAAAATTGGGGAGGTTATATTCAAGCTCAGAGACTCTGCCATTAAAGCAAAGAGTTCAATTAATTATCTAGGCGAACTGATTGATAAGAATATGGTATTTAGAGAGCACGCCATAAAAGCTACTGGGCAATCCCCGTATGCGCTGGAACGGCATATGCCTAATGTAGAAGGACCACGAAACAACAAGAGAAAACTTCTATGCTCAGTGGCCCACTCTGCAACGCTCTACGTGTCTCCCGTATGGGCGAGGGCTATGAGCGTAGATGTAAACAAATGCAAGCTTGGAGCGATCCAAAGAATGCTGCCAATCAGAACAAGCAGTGCCTATAGAACTGTCTCCAGAGATGCGGTCCTAATCATAGCTGGTATAGAACCAATAGAGCTGTTAGTACAGGAGAGATCAAACCTATACACAGCAAGACGCAGTGAAACCCAGAAAAGCAAAGATGAAATAAAGAAGACAGTAAGGTTGGAACTATTGCGGGCGTGGCAAAATGAGTGGGAAGCTTGTGAAAAGGGACAAAGTTGCTTATTGGACAATGTTGCTTATTCGCAGCCTAAAGAGCTGGGTTATCAGCTGACTCAAGTTCTCAGCGGACATGGCTGTTTCCGAGATTACCTCCACAAGATTGGCCGAACTCCCAACAGCTGGTGTGAATATTTCGGCGAAGAGGACAGCGTGGTGCACACCAATTATGACTATAACAGGATTTCCCAAAGGATATAGAGCCACGGAACACAATAGAGTTCATGTTCAAATCGGAACGCAATTGGAACAGCATCAACAAAGCCATATACAACATTATTAGCTACAAAGCGAAGGAGGAGAGAAGTAGTCAGAAAGCTGAGCGCAACCTAAACATCAAGCAATAGCCGGATGTCAGCAGTAAGTTGCGACCACATAACGGTGTCTTCTGAAATTAAAGGAAGGAGACGTAGGGAGGACCCACTTGAAGCATGTAAACGATACTGAGTTGAACCAGGCGGTGGGGTTTTAGTGGGTATGCTGGCTACTAAGAGCTTGGACAGAGACCCTAACATAACAAAGAGATGTGCGTGCAATATTGCATTTCCCCTCCCCCTCGAAAAAAGAGGTAGACAGACCAGGGCTCGCGAGCGTCATTCGGCTATTCAGGTAAGATGACACAGTGC